>CM062819.1:1875430802-1875900375 GCA_031772625.1 Pinus tabuliformis | reverse complement strand
CAAGGCATACGGGGACATCTTTGGGGCTATCCGACGGCTCGAAGATTGACAAGCTAAAGAAAGGAAGGTGCCTAAAAGCTGTCGACAGGGACATCAACCTATCCTTGGGCGAAGACCTCTCGATGGGGGGAAGTTGTTGATACAACGAAGAAGGTCTTGGTGGCCGAGTTTGGGGGTGATGAAACTATACTGTGGAGAGACTTCATCTCTAGACCTCAGATAATTTTGGGTTCTTTACTCAAAGAATTACCCACCATTCGGGTGCTTGTGCGAGGATGGTTTGCCCTTCATTTCCACAGGGAAGAGTACATGGACCGGATACTCTCTAGATTCTGGCATATCGAATTAGCCCATGTTCTTATGCTGAAAAGATGGGATCCCTTATTGGATCCTGAGAGGGAACGAATGGGAGCTAGGCCAATTTTGGTTCATGTACTAGCCTTCCAATGCAATATGGGATCCAGTCGTTTATAAGCGCATAGGCAACGCACTAAGTACCTATTTGTGAACATGATCAGTCCTATGAAACGTCAGGGAATATGACTATGGCTCGCATCCTGGTTCATTTGGATACCATAGAAGGCCTGGAGGAAAAGATTACCCTACATTGGAGGCATTTCTCTCGTGACAAAATCTTGGATTACGAAGCGTTCCATTCAAGTGTAGACGATGATGCCATAAGGTTGGACATCTTTTCAAAGAATTCCCACTGCTCATGCCTTACTACTCTGGCTGCTACAAAGGGAACCAAACATCACAGACAGAAGACCCAATTGTGGATGAGCAGCCCACACAGGTCTGGATAGTCAAAGGATGTGGCTAGGTCACTGCTCATCCATCCAGTGCTTCCCAGATGCCGCCAATCTCCCCTCCTATGACTAGATCCTGATCTGCTGGGGAGGCTGCTCCTACATCGGGTACAGTTTCTTCTCCCTTATCCTCTGCACTGAATTTTAATCAATATTTTTTCTCATTGGCATCATCTGCATCTTCACCTTGTTTGGTTACCTCTCCCATTACCTATGCACGTGATCACCCATTGCCTATCTTTTCCACCACCCCCCCCGGCTGTCCTTGGACAGGAGCTCCAACAAAATCCTATTTCCCCTTCTGCTTCGGGTTCACATTCCTACAACCTCTGTTCCCGCCATCGGGAAATCCCTGGCTCGCTTGGATTGGGTATCACACCCTCTAATGTTGAGCATAAACCCACCCGGCGATTGACTCACTGGTGAGGTAAACAAGTGTTTTGTTGTCCACCAAGGTTCCATTCTCACTTTGATCTGAAGGGATTAGATTGGGTGTATGTCCTGAGCAATTTTGGCAGAATAAATACCCGTCAAGTTCACACCTTACGCCAATGAAACTCTGCTCCATGGTGCATGTACTGAGCAATTTTGGCAGAATAAATACCCCTCAGAGTTCACAGAATAAATAGCCCTCAGATTTCACACCTTACGCCAATAAATACCCCTCAAAATTCACACCTTACGCCAATGGAAGTTTGCTCCATGGTGCAGCCACTCGAGGCACATTTTTTGAAGCATTACCCCAAAATGCTTTCCTAGATAGGTTTAGATGTGAATCCATGCTTGTCCAAGAGGAATGTGGACACTGCACTTGACCTAGGAATCTGTTTCTCACATATTACCCACATGAAAACATTCCCAAATATGCTTTTGTATCAGGGTTAAGAGCTCGTCTAAAGCCTTCAGGCAGGCTCACTTATCTCTTGCATTTGGGATAACCAATTTTACACAATAAACTTTATTTTGTTAAAATTTCAAATTAATACCACTAATTTTTGCTACCCTAAAGTTGCCATTCAGCCTTAAATTTCTTTTTAAACCTAGTTGGCTCTTGTAACTCCAAACTGATTTTTCTTAAATCCATGAAGCCTATAAACATGTGGCATGAATAGTTCAACAACGTGTGAGAAGTTGTCAGTAGCACCCTAGAAATAACAAAGATGGAGATTTTCCCTCCAGCCTGAGGCAAACTTCTAAAGACAATGTTAATGGATTCTCACCTTTTATTCAGAATGGGCAAGGCATACTTTAGTCCTGGACTTCTCACAGTCTCTGTTTTATTCCTCTAATAAGTCTCAAATGAAGCAACAAATATTTTTCACCTCTTATTAGAGTCCATTCTAAAAGAAATTACTCTTGTTGTTATATGTCTTAAAGAAGCCAGTGTGACCAGCAGCATGTGAGAAATGCCATTCTACTAAGACCTTTGCTTTGATTTGGAACTAGGTACAAGGTATGTCGATAAGTGTAACTCATGTAGGAACTTCTTACACATGTAAGGTGTGAATGTGTGAGAAGTGGTTCAAGACAACTTTTGGTGACCACCTAGTAAAACTGTGAAATAATACCATCTTGTAATTTCACTTAGTAAATAAAAGTGAAAGATCAATTTCACTAGATCTCCTAACTCTTCAAAATCTAAATGAAATATTCTAGATATTTTTTTAGTATTAGTGATTTGTATTTGATCTAATCTTAGCTGTACACATAATTGTTGAGAAAAGGTGGTTGCTCAGATTAAAGAGATTAGTTGCTAAGATAGGGGAGATTAATTTTCTCAATTAGAGTCTGAAAGCATAAATAGAACAAGATGAGAGAAGTTGTATGCAAACATTTTTGGACATCAAAAAGACAAGAGATCAGAGAAAGATCAGCTGAGCAGATTCAAAGCACAGGAGAGTAGCCAAGGTCAGATCAGAATCCATATTGAACAGTGTTGTACAACAATTCAGTAAAGTGTGGGTTTGAGTATCCAGCAAGGAGATAGAGCAGATCTGAGTGTCCAGGAAGCTAAAAACTCAGTTTTGACGTGTCCTTGTAGGTTTTGATCATTAATGATAAGCTGATTTGAAGGACAGAATTATGTGTGTACTTGAAAGGCTATTGAGTCCACTGTTTAGGTTTTCCAGTTATATGTGTGACTGTTGTATGTTTAGAATTTTATTCAGTTATTAAGTAATTCAAGACCTGAGTTATTTGAGAAAGAAACACAGGACAGTTGTCCTCTTGAATAATAAAAATTTTACATGGTATAAGAGGATCATCTCTAATTGAGATCCTCAAGGGTTTACAACAATAGATCAACTACCAGAATCAAAGACTAACAGTTAGAGGGTTTCATTATTGTTGCTTGAAGGACTAACCACTCTTGCGGGTATGTTTTTGTTGTTTTATTTTCATATTTGAAAAGTTTGTAAAATAGATCTCAGAGATGGCAGCATCAAGTCTCAGATTTGAGGAAAAATTAGATGGTGCCTCCAGATAGGTGTCATCAAAAGCCAAGGTAACATTGTTTTTGAAAGAAAACGA
Source organism: Pinus tabuliformis (assembly GCA_031772625.1). Classification (NCBI taxonomy): domain Eukaryota; kingdom Viridiplantae; phylum Streptophyta; class Pinopsida; order Pinales; family Pinaceae; genus Pinus; species Pinus tabuliformis. The sequence continues at coordinate 1,875,897,037 of CM062819.1, read as the reverse complement.
TCTCTAAGATATTGTCAAGGATGTTATAATTCAGTCTACAGATCTGCATGAATTGGCATCACATAAAAATAAGGAAGTGAAGGCCCAAATTACTTCAGGAAAGGGTCCAAATCCTGCCTCAGGAAAAAATGATGAACTCTGCCTCAGGAAGGTCAAACTGCATATACGATTGAAGATGTTTTCATGACCGATTGTTGCAAATGCTGGTGTGGAAGGTGCAGTGGTTGTTGGGAAATTACTAAGCAATATAATCTTGACTTTAGCTACGATGCTGACTAAGGTGAAGACATTGATAAGGTGAAGGCAGGGATTATTGATCCCCTGAAAGTGATCAGAGCTGTTTTAGTTGACGCTGCAAGTGTGCCTTCATTGTTAACCACAACAGAGTGCATCATTGTTGTGATTCTGAAGGATAAGAGGGAATCCCAGGTATGAGAGACGGTATGGGTGGCATGGACTACTAAAGAGCATATCTAGACCGGTGTGCCTTCTGCGTGGTGTCCTGTTCCGAAAGTAGGGTTAAAGTTCAGGTTGTCTGGTGTCCTAGTTTTGAAGGTTAAACTTCGGGTCAATTAGTTTGACCCTTGTTATTGTCTCGAGCATTACATTTCCCATTACTGGGAGCAATTGCTTGTTTATTCAATCTAACTTAAAGGAAAATTTGTCGACTGCAATGCCCTGCAGTTCTACCACCTATCTTTTCTGCAGGGAAAAAGCGTAACCCTTCTCAAGGAGAGACCGGAGAAATGTTTTCCGTTTTCACATACTGGAGATGATAATTTATTCAAAGAGCTAATTTTTGAGATGAAGAAAAAAATACCTGTTGTAGGCAAAAACCATGGAAGATCGGGGCTTGCAAAATCCATGGAAGATCGGGCCTCGCAGAAGCAATTGCTGTAACTGCATAGCTTGTAAACATGTTTTATGGTGTGGAAGGGTTATTGCCAGAAGCACCACACCTGTTAATGCTCCACGACACTCCCCGAACGGTTTATCTGTGTGCTGAAAAGTGTCCCAAAATGCTTCTAACACCAAATTGTTCGAAGCGCTTGAAATTTGAAAATTTTGAAAATTTCCCACCAAATTGTTTGAAAAGTTCCCCATCGATTTTTTATTTATGTAATAATTACAAAATTTTAATGTGTTAATTAGGATATAGTGATTTAATATTTATTAATTATTTTATTTTGTTTAATTTAATGTGTTAATCAAAATTTATTGATTCGATATATATTAATTATATATATTTAAAAAAAATTATCTTAATAATATAAATATATTTTTAGTAAAATATATAAATTAAAAAATTGCGAAGTATTTTTAAAATTGTTAAATTTTTTGAGGGAATGAAAGCACTAGCCCAACATTAAGAGCTTTTATGGGACTTTGTTGGAGGGAATCATTTATGCTAATAATTATCATTGGATTCAGCATAAGTTGGAAGATGAATCAAGCGGTTTGAGAATAGAAATGCACCAATCTAGACCTGTTTTAAACCCTTAAACATCCACCATAATTGAGGCAATGTTGAAAGGATTAACAGCTGGTTGAATTTAGAAAAAGCATTTTCAAGGCTTGAGGTGTAAGTTGGATGGATTAACGACATATGATTACTTGATTGAGTTACTATGCAGCCCTCAAATTGATGCCAACCTCTATTAGTTCCAGGCTAGGAGTGGCTAGAGAGTGCTCAACCACAAAGACCAAGCCTGAATAATCCTTAAAATTTAAAGAGTTGGGACCAGGCTTGTGGCCTTTCTGACTTGGTGGTAGAAGGAGCCTCCTCTCCCTTAGTTCCCCCTTTCATCTCTGCAACGAGGGAGATTAAAGCCTCATTTGAATGCCATAGTCGCTTAGACGAAATCCCTCTTGTAGCATCCTGCCTTTCTACATAAGCCTCGAAAGCACAACTGGAATTCTTGTACGTTCATGGAGTTTGGTAGCAAGCGTGACTATCAAGTTAGCTACTAACATCGTGATACAGGAAGTCCCTTGCGAGAGAGGTTTTACAAATATTATGAAAAGGGGTGGTTATGAATTTGAAGATCCATGCTTTACTAGTTTTTTCCACGGGAAGTGAGGGACAGATTCATGCCTACCCTCTTCATCATGGCGAAACATTTTGACAAACATATCCCAAATGCCCCAAGCGTTGCCCCACTTAGCTCATTCAGGTGTTTCTTCAAACACTTTGCGAGCAACCAAAGAACTTGCAGGTTTGGGAAGTAACTGGGCAGATTGGACAACTACATTGTAGTAGCTCCCATACCCCAAGCGACCAACTCAATCCAAGAAACGATTTTTTTACAATTAGTACATAGGGTTTTAACTCCCTAAAGATTCACTCAAGTAACATACTCTACACTACAATGTCATCAATTGTTCTAATATCAAAGTAAGGCTAATACTTTTGTAATTATAAGGTATTTGGCTTACAACACCACCTTCATCTGGGCTAAACCAGTTCTGAGAGCTTGGCGAGACCTTTGGAACCTCTACCGATGGCCAGCAAAGGATTCGATCCCTCGTCGTTCACTCGCATCCGCAAGGGAGCGCCGGAAAAAAAGCAGAGACAACAATCGACGTTTTGTTCTCAGGCCGCGGAGGTTCTCGATTGGCATGCAAACATCACCGTGCCGCATGATTTCTCCTGCAATAACAGCCATCTTCTCGTTGATCCTCAAGGCCTCCCTGACGAAGCCTCTGTTGAAATATACGATCTCTGGCAGGGAAAAGAAAATGGAAAGAACCAGAACACGCGGAGCAATGGCACAAAGGGAAGAAGAGAAGAAACCTGGGACGCGGCAGGTTTGGGATCTGTAGTTTTTCATATTGTTTTGGTCGTTGCATCCAGAGAAGGGGGACTGCATGATGCAGATCTGCCCCCTCACAGAATGGATTGGGCCAAACATTGCAAATCTGGGCCGGATCTATCTAATCTGAACAATATTCGAGAACAGACAGAACCCAGGCAGCAGATCGGAGTCAAGGTGCATAGATCGAGCAGAAGGTATGTAGCCCTCGACATGCAAATGGAAGAACGACCCATCAAGAGGTCAGATCTGGACGATTATTTACAGCCAGAGCACACGAAAATCAGCAACGACACCAGATTAGGCAGATCAGGAACGCTGCCAAAACTCAGGCCTCAGGTAAAAACAACTCGTTTTCATATTTTTATTAAAACCCCTGAGGGGGAATCCTGTTTAATGTGGGTACATGCAAAAAAGCACCATCATGCAGCTGAAACAACAAATTTGGGTATTGAATCCTGTTTAATGTGGGTACATGCAAAAAATCCCTTCTTCTCTTTTTCTCCTTTTCTTCTTCTTATGCAAGTTAGTTTTGTAACGTTGCATGGGGTGCGAAAGCACTTGAGCCCAATGGGCATCTTACGGAAATGCTTCAATGCATCTGCTAGTGTAACTTTTCATTCTTTAAATAAAAAGTTATCGATTTTTTCCTTGGAAAAAAAAAAAAACACCACCTTCATCTCAAAATAAAATGCCAAGCTTAGTACCCCACTATGACTAAGTACACCATATCTTCCTCTATCCACTTAGACAATACTTGAGAGGTCTTTAACTACTCCAATTACCATCATGGCTTAGTGAAAAAATCATCTTTTCCGAGGTAAAAATTGTACACTAACATAGCCAAAAAAATTCCTAGAAGTAATATTTCTTTTCCATTTTTTCCCAAAGCCATCAAAATAGATTTTTTTTCTTGAAGCACCTCTTCCTAATGTCACCTTCTACCTTTCCCAACCCATTTCCAAGTAATTTAGCATCCCTAAATAAGAATAGGGGAAATTTAGGGCCATGGTTAAAATCATTTAAATCACTTGAAGCCATTTTGTAGGTTAATCCCCTCGATCACTAAACCCTAATTTAACTTATTTACCATAGTTCAAAGATTTTAGACAATTATTTCCCATTATTTTATGTTGGCTCTATGATACACTCAAGGTTAATGGAATGTTTCCAAACATGGCCTATTATAGTCTAATCTCCTAAAATATTCCATCTTCTAGGAGCAAGAAGGTCTCACTTGAGGCACATATAATAATTCCCATTAAGTAATGCACAAAATGTCAAATATTTTAGCGGGGATCACATTCATATGATATTATTGGTGCCAATTTAAACCATTAGAACTAACATCATTCAAATGAATAAAAACATGCATATATCACCCTAAATATAGTACAAATACAAACACATCAGTAGAATAGTATTTCATTATACTAATAACATGCATGGTATTACATAACTCTAATGTAGAGTGAACACCAAAAATTGATAAAAAATGTAACCCCTCTTACAAATTATCCCTAATATTGAATCTATTTAAGTACCTTACAAACCTTGTATATATAGGAAACTAGAGTAGTTGCAAAAGATTCAAAGTTATAATAGAGAATCAACCAACCATAAGCCACTTAACAAAAAAAAGAGTACAAAAGAGTTTATTTCTTTAGAGAGATACACAAATTATCCATAAAAGTAGGTGCAAAGAATATATGAGATGACTCATTAGCCTTGTGTACTTAGCCTTATATAAATCCACATATTCAACCTTCTACATGTTTACTTCTACAAATTCATATTTTTTCAAGTTTTGTTGAGCTTCTCTCTGTGCCAAAACTTAGTAAAAGATGATACACAAAAATGCCTCGGTCATGCCTTCCAACTCATCCTTGAGTTGGGTTCTATGCTTCATATATGTCCTCCTCTTATGACCAATATTTGAATCGCGCGGCACATATCAAACTTTCACCTAGTAAGTATGGCTTGTACCTATGATAACTCCCCTTATCTAAATATTGGATTATGATGATCACAAGTAGGTAACTTTCTTTATGAAGCCTTTACATGTGTAACTTTATTATGGTAGGACTAGCATACATAGGTAGATCTCTAATATCCCTGTGGTTTTTTATTACAATTGCACATGATGATAACTAGAATAACCATGGGGAAATATATACACGTGCAACATAGCTACTTTAGGCAATCATAACCCTCATCTTAGCCGCATTACTAGATACTCTTCCCAAATATGTTTGATATCTCCTCCCAATTGTAGTTTTCAACTAAAAGGATCTATCAAAGCTTATCTCAGTTTCACGTTGGCCTTCTCAATTCTAAATGTACAACTACCTTAAAAATGGTGATGTTGAAAAATTGGACCAAAATTATAGGAAAGACTAGTGGCCAAATCCTTCACTTACTTTACCTTCATTGTCCATACCTAACTAATGAGAGCACAAGAACACATACTTCTCTAGAAGCACCTATAATAATTTTGTGGGTTTAGCTAAATACCCTTTGGTTAGCGTTTACACATCAATCTAGATACTAAAATGATGTGCCTACAATCATAATCCACTAGTTGTATTTTCTCTTAAAAAACTATGCAAATATAGATGTCCCCTTTATGGCCAAGTTCCACCAAAATGGTTCCTCCTTGGTCTGGTTGCGTGAAGATGAGTGCAAACCAACTTCTTGTCATGGTAATAATCACCAGCAACTGGTCCAATAAATGTCCACAAATTTCCACAGTCCAATGCTTCAATCGCCCAAGGGTATAATTTCGAGCACGAACCCTTCCAACAAGCACAATACTCTCAGTAAATGCATCTTGGGCCATACTGATACCTTCTTCGAATACCAACAAACACCCCTTCTCATGCACCTTGGTGCATTTTGTTTTTTTCTTCCCCCGTTCTCTATGCGTGGTCTATCGGGTGTTGTTCGTCCTCTGTTGACTCATACTCATCCAAATATGATGCTCTAATATCCTCAATACCAGGTTCCTGACGAGTGATGCCATCAAAACGTCCTAAAGTGCGAGCCGCAGGAGCAGGTTGCTAGCCTTGGAGGTCTGCTCTTGATGAGCATGGTACATTATTCCCAGTATTTAGGACGCCATATGTATCAGTCCCATGAACGCTCGTGCCCCCAACTGCCACATAAGACGCCCCTTGTACATTTGTTGCGAGACCCTGTTGTTCGAGTTCCCAGTACTGTAACTCCGATGGTGATGGGATATTCAAGATCGGTTGAGCCTCGTCCTCCTGTAGTTGAAGAAAGTTTGGATTTATCGTTGAGCCCGGGTGGGAAAACCCTAGGGCATTTAGGGAAACCTTCACATCATCCATCTCTGAGGTAAATGTGTTGACCTGGACTTCTGGTTCATGGTGTATCATCGGTGAAACCCCAGTTTGGTGTTGATGTGGCCCCTCAACCAAATTTGGGAAGCCTCCATATAATGAGAAGAATAATCCACAAGTTCCTTGTCGATACAAAATGATGTTCACATGTACCCTGTTATACTATCCCTATGTGATGTTGTGCATGACACCCTCTAAGAGACATTGGCCCAACTGAACAAAAGGTTCACCTCCACCGTTCGATCCCCTTACTAGTTGACCGAGAAAACCCACAAGACCATAAGCTGCCAAACCGCTGCAGATAAATATAAACCAGGTGCACTGACTCTTGTTGGCTAGTGTTGTGACCATTCCCTCACGCTGTTATCGCTCCCAAGTGCAGGTGAAAACCCATCTTCACACCAGAAAAAACCCTAGGATTAGACTGCCATGGAAATTCCTCTTGGATTCTTCCATATGATCTTCTCTAGACAAATCCTTATTTCCATTTGATTTCTGTTCTATCTGCAATTTCTTATATAATATTGGAGCATCTCCATAGATTAATTAACCTTACTAAACCAAACATTTTATTAAAAATAATCATTAATCTTATAAATTACAACTTCACTACACTTTTTAACCACACACAACTTATTTTTATGTCACCATAATTCACCTTTAATGTAACAGGATTACATTAAAAAATCAACCAAAATCCCTTCCAAAAAATTTTCCTGCACAGAAACAAACAAGCGTCATATGATTAATAATTCTTTACCATGAGCAATACCTCCTTATTAAGCCCAAGAAAACACTTTCACATTTCATTTAATGGGATTTAATTCCAATTGAAAAACACAAAATCATTTCATTTAAGTTCCATTCAAGGTTTCACGGCATTTCTGCGTTTCAAATATCAAAATTCGTTCATTTCCCTCCCGTTTTTTCAAATATCAAACTTTGTTCATTTCCCTCGCGTTCCAGGGTTTTTCAAATATCGAAATTCGTTCATTTCCCTCGCGTTCCAGGGTTTTTCAAATATCAAAATTTGTTCATTTCCCTCGCCTTCCAGGGAGGAAGGTCGCTTGCTTGCTTGACCTAATAATATTTTTCTTAACAGTGCTTTTGCCTCTGTTGATCTCGGCGTTTTCGTCCTGGAGGATGGCAAGCGGTTGCCTTCTGACCGCCATTTCTGTTGGTTGGTGAATGATAATCAGTATGTGCGAGCGCTAAAGACTGCAGTAGTAAGAATTGAAAGATTTTGCTGCGAAATACTCGGCTGTTGACCTCTTCTTCTGCGATCTTTGCCTTCAACACCTCCATGTCTTTACCACTAAACTGAACCCTCTCGATTCCTTCTCGAGCCCAAGCGTTGGCCTTCTGCTTTTCCTCCTCCGTTAGTTCACATCTCGGATTAGAACCTATTTTCGCATTCTTCCCCCGCGCCTTCTTCTGTTTAACCGCAGAGGATGGAGCCTTACATGATTCGACCCCATTCGTAATATCACCGAGAGCAGTTCGAGGTGCAACCCCTGCGCGCCCATTCTTATAATTATAAAACCGTAATCTTTGTTTTTTACAAAAAAAGGCTATACCTTACTTCCAGTTTCGTGGATCTGTGAATATCTGAATCCACAATATTTTTGAATTATTGAGAGGCACACTGTTCCTCAAATTCCCAATTTTATAAGGATTGTTTGCTCTTGGATATGGATGTGGATTTGTATAGAGATTTCTGAAATGTGGGCTCTTTATGATTGATAACAGGAAAACAATGGATGCTCTGAGAAAGCAGGCAAACAAGTTGATAGAACAGGTTGCGAAACAGCAGCAGGTATTGCATTGTAGTCATTTTAATTTTATGTTTACTATTTTACATATATGCAAAAACCTCAGCCCTGCCAAGTAAATTCATGCAGGTTCTCTACTTTACAATCTATTTTTGCTTGCTTGACCTAATAATATTTTTCTTATAACTATCAAACCTTAATCTTTGTTTTTTACAAAAAAGGCTATACCTTATTTCCAGTTTCGTGGATTTGTGAATATCTGAATCCACAATATTTTTGAATTATTGAGAGGCACACTGTTCCTCAAATTCCTAATTTTATAAGGATTGTTTGCTCTTGGATATGGATGTGGATTTGTATAGAGATTTCTGAAATGTGGGCTCTTTATGATTGATAACAGGAAAACAATGATGCTCTGAGAAAGCAGGCAAACAAGTTGATGGAACAGGTTGCGAAACAACACCAGGTATTGCATTGTAGTCATTTTAATTTTATGTTTACTATTTTACATATATGCAAAAACCTCAGCCCTGCCGAGTAAGTTCATGCAGGTTCTCTACTTTACAATCTATTTTTGCTTGCTTGACCTAATAATATTTTTCTTATAATTATAAAACCTTAATCTTTGTTTTTTACAAAAAAAGGCTATACCTTACTTCCAGTTTCGTGGATCTGTGAATATCTGAATCCGCAATATTTTTGAATTATTGAGAGGCACACTGTTCCTCAAATTCCCAATTTTATAAGGATTGTTTGCTCTTGGATATGGATGTGGATTTGTATAGAGATTTCTGAAATGTGGGCTCTTTATGATTGATAACAGGAAAACAATGGATGCTCTGAGAAAGCAGGCAAACAAGTTGATAGAACAGGTTGCGAAACAGCAGCAGGTATTGCATTGTAGTCATTTTAATTTTATGTTTTTCAAATTTGAACTAGGACTAAGACTAAGACCAAGACTAAGACTGTTAAGCAATCACCTGCAAACGAAGACCCTCTTGTTCTTGCTGCAGAAACAGCATGTGAGTATAATTATTTTAGGTCTTGTGTTTCTGATTTTATTTTTCTGGTTGTAAAATGTACGGGATATTTTTACCTATTTTTCCAAACGTTGCTGATTTTTAAGATCATTTATCTTTTGGAAATTGGACTATGTAGACACACATTCATGCACACAAACATACACATGTATGTATTCCCATACAGTCAATAATGTCCTGATTGTGTAAATCTTCCCTGCTCTAGATGCGTATGTGATTTTGGTACAATTTTTTACTCTAATTAGCGTAGATTTTATTCAAACTTCTGACTGTGGCAAAAAATGGAATGTATAACACAGTCGAACCCATCATTGGTTCCAAGGGACTTCGAAAACAAGTCAGTGCCCACTTCGTCTCCCTTGCCATCGGCCATCAGACTCAGGAGCCTTTCATATTATTAGCTCCATTGCTAGATCTTCCTATCTCACTCATTCTTTCGTGAAAGACAATTATTTTGTATTGTGCCATGGTCTTTTATATATGTGTCACGACAGCATTACAACTTATTTATTTATTTCTTTATGTTATTTTTAGCATTTTCTGGATCTGCACTTGCACTCCCACATTGGATTCATACTGATTGTACTCTTCGGTTGGAAATATTGAGAAGGGTGTGAATCAGTATTTCTTATTCTTTTCACAATTGATTAGTTTATTACTTAAGCATTAAGAGCATTAACAGAAAAACAAAATCACATCAATGATCAGTGCACTAAATATGTCGTCCAAACAAGCTTTGCATTATGTATGTTTACATGCACAATTTACCAGTCAAGCTGGAAGGAAGTAAAATACTCCCCAAAGAAGATAATGCTTCCCAATTTTTGAAGGTATTTGCAGACCTAGATCGAAGGAGTCTTTAGTCCCCCTTACAATCAACAAGTCAACCAATCACTGCTACTCCACAACTGTTGCCCATTACCGCAGTCACTGCTGCTACCGCTGCCCACTCCTGCAATCACTACTGCTACTGCTGCCCACTGTTGCAACCACTGCTGCTCAACGCGTCCCTCTAATGCTACTGCTGCACACTGCTCTGCTGGTGTCATTCACTGCTGCCTCGTCCCTCTAATGCTACTGCTGCAAACTGCTCTGCTGGGGTCATTCACTGCTGCCTCTGTTGCTGCTGTCCAAGTCAAACACATCACAAGAATAATACTGTTGGAACAAGAATAGTACTGTTGTCACAAGAATAATACTGGTGTAACAGGAACTCTGTATGAACTGTCAAATGGTCTGCCACACATCCCTGTTTATATACTGCCACTATCACTGTCACCATCACGTCTAGAATACTGCTGTCAATGCCAAGGTTACCATCATCAAGCAAGGTCACTATCTGCATTGAAGGCTCTGTCATCATTATGTATCAGGCATAGAGTTTCATGAAAGATCATTGTCTCATGATCTACAAACTAATATAAGTGTCAATATTGTAAATTCAAGTGCAAGCCTCAAATTCACTGATATCACTGTTATCAACAGTTCTGTATAGTCACTAACAAGCTTACTGCTCCCTCATCAAGTGCTGGGCTTTCTTTGTCAACAAAGAACTGTTATAAAAACAGTCATCAAGCCATTGTCACAAGGTCACTATATCAAGTCCCCTTACATCAGCGCTTAGAAGTTATTGCCACAAGGTTACTGCTACAGGAAGTAGTTCAGACTTCAGTCCTCATACTTCAGAATTCTCTCTTCAAGGATCTGTCTCTTTTCAGATGTTTGATGAGCAGACATACACGTTGCATTACACAAAAGGCACTACACACTGTGGAACTTTGCTTCTATAGTATTAAGGTCACAGGGTTACTTTATGATATATGACAAAAGCCAAATTAAAGATGATTGCTATGATTACTAACAACCTAAATAATGTGAACCCTAGGCCATACTCATAAATGTAGTGAATAAACAAGGGTACGAGCTGTTCTTAACAGGAACCCTGTACAACTGTTGTGGCTGCTTCAGTGGATATGTGTCTTCCGTAAACCAGAGTAGGACCAATTCAAAGCATACCAAAAATTGATGCCAAGATATAAAGACAGAGAAATTCATAACATCAAAAATACTTTAGCTACCTTCAGCAGTTTGGATCTCTGCCTTATCTCTGTGTAGATCTAGGTCTGGACTCTGGACTAATGACACCTTTAGAACATACGCTACAAATTTAAGGCACACAAGTATACCAACAAACTCAGAGTTTCAGATATTGTTCCAGAGAATTACCAACTTGAACTAATTTGAACTTCACCTTGTATCAATCTCCAGATTTTCAAATATTCCACAGATGAATCGAATTTTCCATAGGGATTTATCATTAGCCACAGGTGATCAATATACAATCCTTGATGAATAATGTCAAGGCTGAACTTATTTGATGTCCAATGTTATGTAAACTTCACTGAGTTTGCTTAAATCTTTTGCTGAGGATGCAGGCTCACATATAATTGAGTATTTTATTTTTGGATCACTGCAACAAATCTTCAGATTGTGCTATTTCAGGGTATTTTCACCGAACTACAGAGTTAAATGTGCTCAAATAGAAATCAAGGCTGTTAGCAAATCCACAGCAGTGACACACACTTCCAAAATTAAATGTCACCAATCATTGTATAACTACAAGGAAGAAACACGTTGTAGTTATACATGCGCTCTAAATAAGTTGCAATCGGTGAAATCATACATGCCCACTGTTCCTGGAAACCCCATACATAGGAGCCCTCTCTATAGGATGTGCTCAGGCTGAGAGTAGAGAGCCAAAAAGATTATATTTTAGAGCGAATATCTTGATCTCAATACGCTGCACCAGATTGCAGAAGAATTCTAGCAAAACGTGGCATAAATTAGAAATTGGTGATTTAACTGAGGCCAAATTTTTAGTAGGATAGGGCCGAGTAGTTTCATTGTAGACAAAACTCATGGTGTAAATATTCTCCAACGCTACCTGCAGATATCAAACTGTACCCCAACAAAACCATGTAGAAATCATTCACAACCCAACGAACCCCTTACCAAAAACAAAAACATAAAATCCTTCTCGAATTACTTCAAGGCTGCAGGACTATTACAGTCCTCCTCCACGGGTCTGAGAGGATCAAATGACTTGATTCACTGGGTAGAGATGCTATCCTTTTATAGGGACCGAGTGCGTTCTTGAATACTTGACGGGCTACTTCACAAAATGTAGCCGACATGACTCGAGGAGGGAAAGTATTTTTGAGTTAAATTAATTGGAGAGAATTACCAACAAACTCAGTATACCAAGTATACCAACAAACTCAGAGTTTCAGATATTGTTCCAGAGAATTACCAACTTGAACTAATTTGAACTTCACCTTGTATCAATCTCCAGATTTTCAAATATTCCACAGATGAATCGAATTTTCCATAGGGATTTATCATTAGCCACAGGTGATCAATATATAATCCTTGATGAATAATGTCAAGGCTGAACTTATTTGATGTCCAATGTTATGTAAACTTCACTGAGTTTTCTTAAATCTTTTGCTGAGGATGCAGGCTCACATATAATTGAGTATTTTATTTTTGGATCACTGCAACAAATCTTCAGATTGTGCTATTTCAGGGTATTTTCACCGAACTACAGAGTTAAATGTGCTCAAAAAGAAATCAAGGCTGTTAGCAAATCCACAGCAGTGACACACACTTCCAAAATTAAATGTCACCAATCATTGTATAACTACAAGGAAGAAACACGTTGTAGTTATACATGCGCTCTAAATAAGTTGCAATCGGTGAAATCATACATGCCCACTGTTCCTGGAAACCCCATACATAGGAGCCCTCTCTATAGGATGTGCTCAGGCTGAGAGTAGAGAGCCAAAAAGATTATATTTTAGAGCGAATATCTTGATCTCAATACGCTGCACCAGATTGCAGAAATTGGTGATTTAACTGAGGCCAAATTTTTAGTAGGATAGGGCCGAGTAGTTTCATTGTAGACAAAACTCATGGTGTAAATATTCTCCAACGCTACCTGCAGATATCAAACTGTACCCCAACAAAACCATGTAGAAATCATTCACAACCCAACGAACCCCTTACCGAAAACAAAAACATAAAATCCTTCTCGAATTACTTCAAGGCTGCAGGACTATTACAGTCCTCCTCCACGGGTCTGAGAGGATCAAATGACTTGATTCACTGGGTAGAGATGCTATCCTTTTAGAGGGACCGAGTGCGTTCTTGAATACTTGACGGGCTACTTCACAAAATGTAGCCGACATGACTCGAGGAGGGAAAGTATTTTTGAGTTAAATTAATTGGAGAGAAAAATATTTTATTTAACACTCAATGTTGGAGCCATAATATTTGAGGTCGACTTCAAATTTGGACCATATATTCTAAATAAATTTGATAATTAATCGTACCCTTCTAACATTTCAAATTGGGACCATTAATTAATTTGATTATTAATTTTATCATCTTTGCCACATTGTTCAACCAATGATATGATGCCACCTCAGCATCATGGGGTTTTGAGCCATAGACTAGGTCTTCAACTTTGACTAAGCATTCCTCTCAAACCATGAAGGCCCACAGGATGCTCCACATACCATTGGAATCAACATGACGAGGAGAATTTGATGACGAGAGTATCCAAGACAAACTATTTGATCTGCATCATCAAAAACTTCAACAATTGTGGGGTGTGTCCATCGTCCAGGGAACCAAACCCTAGGCTAGGGTTTCACCACTACATCCTCTGCATCCACTCATCCATCTATGCAGTGTGTCGAGGACATCAATGACGACATCCTGCACCTGCTTCTTGAACCTCATCTTGCTCTTGCTGCATCTGTTGCTTGACATCAATGACAACATACTTAACTTCTTCTTTAGTCCTATTGACCTAATTTTGTGGTCATTTGTTAGACAATAATAAAATTATCTTATCTTATCTTAATACCAAATATCTTTATGCGGGGATGATGTTTTTCTCCTATCGATTGAAGGTAAACAATGCAATTCCATGACTTTAACCAAACTAGAAATCTAGTTGGCATGATAAGATTGACCCAGGTAGATGTTTCTCGGATATACAATTTGGTCTTATTGTTAAGGTGTGTAGTGGTGTTTAAGTGTGATGGAGTGCTTGAAGGTTTGCAATAGATTGCATTGTGATTCAATCTTAAGTCTCCACTCTTTTGGAATTATCTCTTGAAAGTTTGTAACTAGTGTGAACATCTCTAAAATAACAAATTTGAATGTGTCATTACATTAAGAACATTTAGTGCATCTTTCTTTGCTAGTGTACTTTTTTTTTTTATCTTTTGTGTTTTGTGGAATGCTTATATTCGTGCATGGCTTGGTGTCTTTTTGCTAATATAATATGTAGGCTATGGTCCACTCGACCATTCCCCCCCCCCCCCAAAAAAAAAAACCCATGTACCTTGCATTCCAGGGTCTTGTGGAACCTTCGGAAATGTCCCAAACTGTTGGGGACTTTATTGGGGACTTGGGGATTCGCTGGCCATCCTCAAGATGTTTTGGGAAGATTTTAGGGATGTTCCAGATAGATTTTAGGGATGTTTTTGCCAGATTTGAGGGATTTTTTGGGTAGATTTCAGGGATAACCCAAGCTTATATCTTCAATTTTGACAATCATGGACATTTATGATTGAACACTATGATCATTTTTCCAATCCATTATATTTTAGGGACGTTCCAGATAGATTTTAGGGATGTTACTTGTTGATTTGAATTGAGGAATTCCAGCCGTGTAAGGAATAATTTATTGACTTTCGAGATACACATAGTCTTGTATTACATCACGATTGATGCGGGGAGAGGTCATCCTGTCGGAGAGCAATGACGTTCATGGGAGCAATTTTAATATCAATACCAGAACTGTGTATGCAATAATCTTATCTTGGCGTCTTGTTTGTCAAGTTTTGCAATTGCGTGTGTGGACAACTATCACAATTTGCAAGTTGCAACTAAGGTGCATTGAATATGCTTCGATGTACTTTTATGGTCATTATCATTAATAAAACAAAACAATTACATGAAATATCGTTGACATCCATGTGGGATAATTTAAAATATAATTGAAAGTGCTAATTGGTGTTCTTAAAAGTTGTTTATTAATGATATCAATAAAAAAAATAGTGAACAAGTACATGACATATCGTTGACATCCATGTGGGATAATTTAAAATATAATTGAAAGTGAAAAATGGTGTTTTTAGAAGTTGTTTATTTCGATTTCTGTTTAATTAATAATATTTCATCTATATTAAATGTATTATAACTATTAATAATTAAAAAATAAAATAACAATTATTATAATTTCCAAACTTGTGAGAAACACCATTCAGTTACTTTTTATTACACTTAATATCTCATAGTACCCACTCATACATAACTTACTCTATATAATTTGGCACATTATTGCATACATTTTTTTTTGTTAGTTTACTACATTTTTTTAAAATAATTATTTTAAATATTAAATTACAACCTACTATAAATTGAAATTTAAGAAAAATGATCTTAGCATGCATTATTTGAACAAAATATTGCAGCTTGAAGACTCTTGTATGTGATATGTCTCATCCCTATTCAAAGTTGTAAAGTGTGTTTTTTGATGATCTCCTTGTTACTAGTGGTAATGCTTCAAAGGACCAAGGCAATCCTTTGATAGATAAGAAGATGGGGCAAATGAATGGAGAAAAAATGATGGGAATTGAATAAAATCAAGTGGTCAACTGAAGAAGAATGGGGTAAGATGGGGCAAATGAATGGAGAAAAAAAGATGGGAATTGAATAAAATCAAGTGGTCAACTGAAGAAGAATGGGGTTCATCTAAGGATGGGAATGCTCTTTTTGATGGCAGGTCACATCCATTGCAACAATTTGGATATAACGAACACCCACTCTAGGATTTCGTGTTTCTTGGCTCCGTGATGAAAATAATGAAGAGAAAATACATGTTAATTTGTTACTTGTGTTATTTGATGCAAGTTTTGTAATGAATGACTGAAAAATACACGGTGAGAGAAAAATTCATATTACGCTAATTAAGGAATGTTTTTCACTTGTTGAACTTGTAGTATTGAATTTAACACACTGACACTTTACAACAATGAACTAACAATCTTCATGATGAAAATAGTAATGTGGAAAATTTATTTACATAATGAAAAAGGCAATATGGGATATTCCGATCACGTTCCAAGGCATTTTTTAAAATGTGGATTTGAGAAAAGGTTGTTGTGGAAGGTGTTGTTTGTATATGGGAAAGATTTATCTACATAATGAAAAAGGAAATATGGGATATTCCAATCATGTTCCAAGCCATTTTTTAAAATGTGGATGTGAGAAAAGGTTGTTGTGGAAGGTGTTGTTTGTATATGGGAAATTTCCTGATCATGGTATGTAATCCTAATGTTGATAGATATGTCTACTTTAAAATGTGGATGTGAGAAAAGGTTGTTGTGGAAGGTGTTGTTTCTATATGAGAAATTTCCTGATCATTGTGTGTAATTCTAATGTTCATAGATATGTCTACTAAGAGGTTCTAGTTAATGGGACATTGATGTGAGCATTCAATATATTTTTATTCTTTATCAATGTATTTTTTTTTTTTTTTGTATTTGCATAATTCAATTTATGCCTTACAGCGTCCCCTTTGCAACATTTGGTGCAAATGCTAGTTTAATTCCTTTTGAGTAGATAAAAAGTTAAAATGGATCTAGATTGGTATTAATGATAGACAATTTTACAAATTGTTTAAATTAAATGATTTTTAATTGAATAAATTATATATAAGAGAGCCTTCTAAGTCATATAAGGTTGAGTTTTTTAATTGAATTGTGTATAAATGTTAATATCTTTAAAGTTTTGAAATTTCAGTAGTGATTTTAGTAAACTTTTTAAAAAATAATTAAATTTTAATATTTAATAAAAATAATGAAATTAATATTAGTTAGACAAAATTATCATTAGATCTAAAAAAATTAGATTTAAAATTTAATATAAATGTTATATTTAATTATAAATTATTTAACAAGTATAATTTATCAATATATTTTAAATTAAAAGAAATATAAAGTTGAATTATAAATGATTTAATAACTTTTTATATTAATACAATGTGAATTTTAGCTATTTAAATCATTGCCTAAATCATTTATCAATTATTGAGAGAGGTCAAATCTTTTGAAGTGAAAACCTCTTTTTTAGTGCAAAACTTGAAGAAATGTTTGCATGCCAAAAAATTTGATCCCTCTGAGCATTTAATAAATTCAGAATTAAGATGGATCTAAATTGGTTTTAATTAGTGTACCATGTCATTGCTACTCAACAAGTATTGAATCTTATTTATAAATTAACATAACATTTATTCTTAGGCTTACCAATCTAGTTCCAAAATGACATTGGTATGTTTACAACATTTGATTGAGTGATTACACTTGACTCAATTATAAGGTAATATTCAACTATGAAAGACATAATTCCACTAGGAGGGTAGCTACCATTTGGTTCACTTTCCATATACTTCATGATAATTGTTCTTTTTGTTCAAGGTGTTCAAGGTGTTGGTTCTCATTATTACCTTGATTATAAACAACATAGATAATAAATCATAAGACTAGTTCAACATATACCATTCATGAAATTTAGGGTTAGCATTGAATATAGTAGTAATATGTAAGCATACCCTTGTATGCTCCTCATAGTACAATGGTATTTCCCTTAGTAAATTTTGTGATTATGTTGGAGTCCTCAACAATAACTACATCCCTTTGCATAGTGTCCTTGAGGAACCTAACTCCTTGATACATTGTTAGTGCTTTTGCTTGTTATTAGTTGCTTGTCCCTATCTCTAGGGAAATTTTAATTTATAGGGACCTCTTCCACTTAGCAAAACACAACGCAAGGTCTTGATCTCCATTGAATCCATTCCCTCTAGTTCCATAGTGTTGGCATAAAGAATTTTAGCTACTGGTTGTTCTTTGGGTATCCCTAAAATTCGTATACCTTGGCTCATTGTAGTGATGAATCAGACAAGTGTATAATGTGATTTCAAGGACACCTTATCTCATTTGCAGTGAACATTTCTACCAACTCCATGCATAGGACCCTCTTTTCAATATGTTTTCAAGTCTATGTTTTGAATTTTTTTTAATTAGAAATTTAATTAATTATATGTTTTAATTTTATTTTATTTTTAAATTAAAAATATAAAATCATAAATTAAAATGGGTCAAATTACATTATAATGCACTTAATATTTATAATATGAATAGCCCTTTCCAAATTTATACTTTCCATCATATATTAAATATTATCCATTAAAATGAAAATAAATATTTACAAATTTTAATAATAACAAAGAATTTGGTATGTTTATATTTTTTTATTAGTGATTTTAAAATTATAAAGAATTTGGTATGTTAATATTTTTTTATTAGTGATTTTAAAATTATAAGCTACAATTTTTGAAATTATATTACATTTTTCATGTATTATTGTATATAATATTTATAAAATTAAATAAAATAACCATATATTTAATAATTTTTTTATTATTATCAATTTTATGGTTTGAAAATTTTCCAAAATAAAATATAAAATTATGATTTTAAGTGGTTCAAATTTCATTGTAATTCACTTGATATTTATAATATTTATGGGCTTTTCCAAGTTTATGTTTTCTACTTTATATTAAATATTATTGATTAAGATAAAAATAAATATCTACAAATTTAAATAATTGCATGGAGAGACTTTAGTCCAACATGAATGATTACATGGGAGACTTTAGCCAAAAGTGAATGAGATGTTCTAAGGTTATGTAATGTTGTTTAAACTTGTTAATTTAGTCAAATTACATAAATATAAAATAAAATAAAATAAAAGAAGAATTATAATTATTAATAATTAAACCATTTTAGATTCATTTTAACTCTAGATTTAGATAGCCTACAAAGGGATCAAATTTCTCAAGGTGCAAGCTTTTCTTTTAAATCCATCTCAACTCTAGATTTAGTCAGCATAGAGGGAATTTTTTTCCTGATGATAATGTTAGAGTTTGTTCTATTTGCATAGTTTGGGAAATCTTACAAAGACCCAGGATTTCACATGAGTGAGAGACAATTTACTTGATCTGGTTTATAAACATGTATATGCATCTCCTAGATGGGAAGGAGCATGTGGAGGGATATGGAGGTGAGCATGAGATTGTTTTGTGTGAGAAATCCATCACAACTTGTTAGGTTTCTCACTCTACAATGTTTTTATGTGCTTGAGTTTGTGCTAAAAGGAAATATAACACATGTTAGATTTTCTTTGACATTCAAATGTTGTTAATCTAGCACACCTTAGCCTTATTTAGTCCTAAAATGTTGTTGTGTTCTTGTGTTTGTGCTAGAAGGAAATATAGCACGTGTTAGATTTCTTTCAAATTTAAGTATGCTTGTGTTTGTGTTAGAAAATTTAACACAAGCTAGATTTCTTATACTCTACAATGTTGTTGGCAACGTGCATGTATTTGTGGTAGACATAAATCTAGTACTTGCTAGATTTCTCACTCTACAATGTTTCTATGTGCTCGAGTTTGCGCTAAAAAGAAATCTAACACATGTTAGATTTTATTTTACATTGTAATGTTGTTAATCTAGCACACATTAGACCTATTTAGTCCTACAATGTTCTTATGTTCTTGTGTTTGTGCTCGAAGAAAATATAGCATGTGTTAGATTTATTTCAAATTTAAATGTGCTTGTGTTTGGGTTGGAAGAAAATTTAACACACGCTAGATATCTTATACTCTACAATGTTGTTGGCAACGTGTTTGTATTTGTGGTAGACATAAATCTAGCACTTACTAGATTTCTCACTCTACAATGTTTTTGCGTGATCGAGTTTGCGCTAAAAGGAAATCTAACACATTGGATTTTCTTTTACATTGCAATGTTGTTAATATAGCACACATTAGACTTATTTAGTCCTAAAATGTTGTTATGTTCTTGTGTTTGTGCTAGAAGGAAATATAACGTGTTAAATTTCTTTCAAATTTAAATTTGCTTGAGTTTGTGTTGGGAGAAAATTTAACACAAGCTAGATTTCTTATACTCTACAATGTTGTTGTTGGCAATGTGCTTGTATTTGTGGTAGACAAAAATCTAGCACTTGCTAGATTTCTCAATCTACAATGTTTCTATGTGCTTGACTTTGCACTAAAAGGAAATCTAACACATGTTAGATTTTCTTTTACATTGCAATCTTGTTAAACTAGCACACATTAGACTTATTTAGTCCTAAAATGTTGGTATGTTCTTGTGTTTGTGTTAGAAGGAAATATAGTATGTGTTAGATTTTTATCAAATTTAAATGTGCTTGTTTTTGTGTTGGAAGAAAATTTAACACAAGTTAGATTTCTTATACTCTACAATGTTGTTGTTGGCAACGTGTTGTATTTGTGGTAGACATAAATCTAGCACTTGCTAGAATTCTCAATCTACAATGTTTCTATGTGCTTGACTTTGAGCTAAAAGGAAATCTAACATGTGTTAGATTTTCTTTTACATTGCAGTGTTGTTAATCTAGCACACATTAGACTTATTTAGTCCTACAATGTTGTTATGTTGTTGTGTTTGTGCTAGAAGGAAATATAGCATGTGTTAGATTTTTTTCAAATTAAAATGTGCTTGTGTTTGTGTTGGAAGAAAATTTAACACAATTTAGAATTCTTATAATGTACAATGTTGTTGTTGGCAACGTGCTTGTATTGGTGGTAGACATAAATCTAGCAGTTGCTAGATTTCTCATTCTTAAATGTTTCTATGTGCTTGAGTTTGCGCTAAAAGGAAATCTAACACATGTTATATTTTTTTTAACATTGCAATGTTGTTAATCTAGCACACATTAGACTTAATTAGTCCTAAAATGTTATGTTCTTGTGTTTGTGCTAGAAGGAAATATAACATGTGTTATATTTCTTTCAAATTTAATTTTGCTTGTGTTTGTGTTGGAATAAAATTTAACACAACCAGATTTCTTATACTCTACAATGTTGTTGTTGGCAAGGTGCTTGTATTTGTAGTAGACATAAATCTAGCACTTGTTAGATTTCTCACTCTACAATGTTTCTATGTGCTTGAGTTTGCACTAAAAGTAAATCTAACACATGTTAGATTTTCTTTTACATTGCAATGTTGTTAATCTAGCACACATTAGACTTATTTAGTCCTAAAATGTTGTTATATTCTTGTGTTTGTGTTAGAAGGAAATATAGCATGTGTTAGATTTCTTTCAAATTTAAATGTGCTTGTGTTTGTGTTGGTAGAAAATTTAACACAAGCTAGATTTCTTATACTCTACAATGTTTTTGTTGGCAACGTGTTTGTATTTGTGGTAGACATAAATCTAACACTTGCTAGATTTCTCACTCTAAAAATGTTTCTATGTGCTCGAGTTTGCACTAAAAGGAAATCTAACACATGTTAGATTTTATTTTAAATTGCAATGTTGTTAATCTAGCACACATTAAACTTATTTAGTCCTACAATGTTGTTATGTTCTTGTGTTTGTGTTAGAAGAAAATTTAACACAATCTAGAATTCTTATACTCTACAATGTTGTTGTCGGCAATGTGCTTGTATTTGTGGTAGACATAAATCTAGCACTTGATAGACTTCTCACTCTACAATGTTTCTATGTGCTCAAGTTTGCGCTAAAAGAAAATCTAACACATGTTAGATTTTATTTTACATTGCAATGTTGTGAATGCTAACATGTTTTTGTTTAGGTTAAAAGGAAATCTAGCTTGTGTTAGATTTTTTGTTGTTGTGTAATGTTGTCATTTGAAATATTTATATGTTTGTGTTATAAGTAAATGTAACACAGACTAAATTTTTCTCACCCTACAATGTTATGTGATTATGTTTCCATTAGAAGGAAATATAGTTTGCATTATATTTTTTTCATCTTGTAATGTTGTTATTTGCAACGTTCTTGTGTTTTTTATAGGAGGAAATCTTTGTACACTATTCCATTCTTAGACCACATATTCCATATGAAGGGCCTTCTAATCATTCCAGGGTTTAACATTTTTTATATTGTAACAATAGTCTATGTAGGCATGGACTAAAACCTCATTGTCTCTAAAAGGCAAGGTCAAATGTCCGAGGAAATATTATTATTGCAATGTTTTTATTGACATTGTGTTTATGTTTTTGCTAGAAGGAAATTTAGCATCCACTAGATTTGCTTTACAATACAATGTTGTTGTTGGCAATCTTCTTGTATGCGATAGAATATAGTCTAGCATGGGTTACATTTCCTTTGCCTTGCAATATTTTTAATGACAATGTGTTTGTGTTTGTGGTAGAAGGAAATCTAGCTTGTGCTATATTTATTTTGTTTTGAAATGTTTTTCTTGGAAATATGAATGTGTTCGTACTAAAAATAATTCTAGCACATGCTAGATTTCTTTCACCTTACAATGTTTTTTTTTAACAATATCCATGTGTTTGTAATAGAAATAAATCTAGGATGCGAATATTTCTTTTGCTTTGCAAGATTCTTGTTGGCAATATGCTTTTGTTCGTGTTAGAAGTAGTTATATCAAATTTATATTTCTTTCACCTTGCAAAGTTGCTATGTGTTTGTCTTTGTGCTAGACGAATATCTAGAAGAAAATCTAATGATCGCCATAGTTAATGTTCTTTCATTGTGTTTTGCTTTTATTTTTTCGAAAGCAAACTAAGAATATACATGACTATAAGAGATAAATTTTGTGTATATATGATGTTGTTGTAGTCTCTACAATTGTTTTTATTTATTCACAATGTAATGTCTTTTGGAAATTTTCTTATGCTCGTGCTAGAAGGAAACCTAGTAGATATTTGCTTTATATTCACGATTAAAAGAACATAATAAATTATTTGGGGGTGCCCTTTTTCTAACCTTGATTAGCTACTCTTCGAGCCCTTCAGGGATTAACCATGGAAGAAATTGCTTCAACAACATATAATTTATTGGATGGAACCATTTGGTTTTTTATTCCAATTAATCATCATCAAATGCCATAAAATTAAAATATTATTGTTCTAAATTGAAAACCAACAAAACAATATTGGATGCAATGGTTACATATTGTCAAAGTCATGATCAAAACTTGAATGAGATGACTCTTACCACATTCAACATTCTTGAGCATTATGAAATTAATGATATCATATTTACCAATTTCTGCAACACGGTGGAGGGGTCTACTTATGTCAAAGGAACACGTAATACAAAGATAGAGTCCCTTTCTCAGCAAGCATGTGGAGTTCTTGACAAAATGATAAATGCATCAACAAGTGTTCAACAAGTTGATAACAATTTTGAATTTGGTTGTCATTTTGGGGGCCCTCATCTTTTGTCAACATTTTTGCACTCTTTTCCATGTCAGTTGCAACCAATTTTACATACTGACCTTGTTGTTTTGGATACACTTGCTTTGAAAAAAGAACAATTCCACAAGGGATTTTACATTGTATTTTTTCGATTTCTTATCGAAAAAATGAGTTGAATGACTTTACTACAATTCTCTTAGTAAAACTTTGGTTTTGTAATGATGTACGTCAGTCTTTGAGAATTTCCATAAAGAACTCCAAGTTCAACTATAAAATGATTAGTGGCATTTATGAATATAAGTCACAAAACAATTATAGTTATGATATAGTTCTTATTATACATTTCTATAATTCAGAATTAAAATTTTTGGAGGCTATAAAATACTCTCACACATTTGAAGACACATTTGATAAAAATGAGAGAGATTATGATTTCTGGATGGATTTAGTGGAAAAACACCAACAATGTAGTGATGCAAAAGTGGTTATTTCTCTTTATGCGGAGAAAAATTTAATCAAGGCTTGTTGTACATATGGAAGAAGAATTTCAAGTGTTGTGCAAACATGGCCACAAAGAACAATCATGTTAAATAATTACAAATCTTTTCAACTATCAAATCCGGTATCCATTTCCCGGATGCGGGTGGAGATCGGGCGGGATAGCCAGGTGTCGGCGGTGGCAAGTCACGTGGGCGGTCGTATGCCCGGACATGCCACGACGCACCCTGCAGCAGAAGCCATAAATACGATGGGAGACTCCGCATACTCGGCTTCAATGCTGGGTTTATGGCTGGTTCGATGCGCATTCATTATGCAGCTTGGTTCGAGGCATATGGCGCCCGTTATTTACGCTCCCCCGGTCGCCTGGACTCATACCTGCAAACATTCCATGCAGAGGTTAGTGGAGGAGATTCTGAGCACAAATTCTCTGAGGGATTCTGGTTCGAAGGTTGACCTGACGATGCCGCGGGAGAGGCCAAGGATGGGTAGTCGCAGGGGAGGTTCTCGGGGCCGCTCTGCCACCCAGCGCCCTGTCAATTCGCCCTCCTCCTCTGCAGAAATTGCATATGAGCACATTAGAAGCTCAAACAGACCTGTAGTTCGCGGAGCTATGCGTGGATGGGGAGAAATTCCGGAATGTGGGCATCTGGAGCACCCAGCTGTTCGTTATCGAATTCCTTGTACGCTGGAAAACAATACTCTGATAGTTTCAGTTATGGTGGAACACTGCAATAACCACAGAGGTCCTCAGGACAATCTGGGCGCGCCGGTGGTCGATATGCAGGTCCCTGCAGTCGATATGCGAGAGCCTCCCTCAACTCGCGCTCCCCCAG
Organism: Pinus tabuliformis; assembly: GCA_031772625.1. Taxonomy (NCBI): domain Eukaryota; kingdom Viridiplantae; phylum Streptophyta; class Pinopsida; order Pinales; family Pinaceae; genus Pinus; species Pinus tabuliformis. Next base: position 1,875,872,344 of record CM062819.1, on the reverse strand, counting down.
CCACTCAAATGGATGAAGCAGGCCCTAGCGTTCCGGTTCAGAGAGCGTTGAGCGCGGAAATGAGGGTCTCACAAAAGCTTAAAGGTCAGGTGAAGGATGGGGAGGTCTTGCAGAAGCTTAAAGGTCTGGCGAAGGAGGAGCCCCAGACGACCGATGAGGATTAGCTCCGCTGTCATCACGCTCAATGCTGCCAGGAAAGCAACTCTTTTTGCTCCATGTCGATTTACTGTGCTCTTTGTATTTCAGTCTATGTGTCGTCCATATCGGACTTTGTATCCACTATGTCAGTCCACCGTGTCAGTTTATCGGTTTGTCAATCCACCGTGTCAGCTCACATATCCACTGTGGCGGCTTCTAAGTCTACTGTGTTGAATCATTTTTGTAATGATGCTACTTTGAAGGTTTTTCATGAAGACAATCCCGCTGAAAATGCAGGGCCACAGCCCTGGTGTAACTGTGATGTAAATTTTGATTTTTGTAATATAAATTAGCATAGATTTACGGAGAAAAAAAAAAATTCCGGTATCCATTAACTTCTTGGAAAATTCGGGTACTACAATTCATTTTTTTTTCTTATAATACTTTGGATACTATTTTTTTCATATTTCTTAATTGTTAAAGTGTTTACTAAAATGACTAACGACAGAGATTCTAAAATAGAGAATGATGAAAGTGGGAAGAAAAAAATTAATCAACATAGTGCTTATGTTGTTGAGAAAAGTATGGAGATGGAAATAGGAGGAGGAGGAGAGGAAGAAGTTATCATACCAGGTGCATAATTTGTTTGGTTTTTTCTCTTGATAATTTTTCAATTTATTTAATTTCCATGTTCATAACATTTTTGGATGACTATTATAGGGAATTATGAGATGAATGAAATTAATCAAGACAATGACCATGGAACGATGGAGATAGAAATGGGTATTAATCATTGTAACTCTATCTTTTTTTATTTTATTATTATTCTAAATTATTGTGATTCATATCATTTCATATGTTGATTATAGTTGGAAATAAAGAGAATGCATATAATGACCCTGGTATTGTCCCACAAAACTACAATCAAGACCAAAATATTATTATGGATGATTATTTATGGTTCTTTTTTTGTATAGTTGTTTAATGCATTTTGTTCATTGTCACAATTTATAACATTTTTTTATGTTTATTATAGTGACAAGCAAACAAAACCAAGACATTGATCAAGTGAAAGTTAAACAAAACTTTAATCAAGAAAAAAATATAACATCAAGTACTTATAATTTGTCCACTTGTTTTCCTTGTTATTTAATGATTCTATTCATTTTCACCAATTCAAAATATTTTATATGTTTAATTTGGAAACAAATAAAGGTAACTAGGATGATGATGAGGTGCAACGCTACAAATATGAAGATAATGTCATATCAGATACTTATAACTTGTCTTATTATTTATCTTATTATTATTCAAACTCAAATGCTTGTAACTACCATAACTTTGTATATTTTTTTTTTATAGGAACAAATAAAAAGGATAAAATTAACAATCAAAGTAATGTTAAAGGTGTGTGTGTGTTTCCTTTTAAAGGTTGCATTACTAATGTTTTTCTTGGTATTGGTATTTGATTGAAGGTTTAATAAGAAGTACAATTGGTATTTGATTGAAGGTTTAATATGTTTACTCCAAGTCTTATCAAGATGATAAAAGAAATTATTGTTTCATCTATAAATAGTGCAAAAACCACTCAAGGTAAGTGTATCATTTCAACAATTTTTTTAGTAATTTTTGTAACATGAATAAAGTAGTTTGACTATATTATTTTCCATTGTGTTGCAGGCAAAATAACTGAAAAGAAACTAGTTATTTTTGAACTAAAGGACATGAAGCAACAAACAAAGGGCATATTGAGAAAATGGGAGCTGATGCTGATTACACAATAGAGCAAAAATTATTTTGGATTCATCCACATGCAAAATCATTTTTTGAAATGTGTTTCAAAAATGAATCTCTTAACATTGCAATTTGGATGACAACTTTGAAACAAAGCACAACAAGATTTTTAAAAAAGTTGGTTTCAGAAACATTACGAGATAAACTTGTGTTTAAGTGGATTGCTTTAGACTATAAGCCACAAAAGGGACATAAGGTCATTGACAATCCAATGAAAGTTATACACACTAAATCATTGAAAAAAGTGTGGGAAATGCATATCCAATATGATGCAACCAATACTATTATAGTTGTTTGTTTAATTGAGAGAGTGAAAGAGAATCCAAAAGAAAATGTGATTCTTGCCCCTCCATTCATTGGAGCAAATCAAGGGAATAATTGGTTGATCAATGAGCTATGGAGAATATTGCGTAAACTCAACAAGGCTACGGATGTGCGAGCTACTTTGAAAGATGTTCAATTACATTTAGAAGTACCTTAAGATTACAAATGTTTATATCATGCTATTATATGTATGACATCATGAATTATTACTTTTATTTCACAACGCTAATAAAAGAATTGTTGATTTGGTTTTTCATTACTAAAAATAAAATATTTTGATTTTGATTTTTATTTTTGGTGAGATGAATAGTCATTTAATGTTTTCATATCAAATTTCCCATGCTATATATATATATTACAATGGATTACATTGTATGTAAAATTAATAGATAACAGGTCTATTTGTTTTAATTAGATCATTACAATTATTTGCTTTAAATGTGGTTTAAGTTATCGTTATACCTCTTAGAAATTAGTAATGTGAAGGATGACCCATTGCATTCTTATAACCCTTTTTATTCCATATAAGTTGAAAAATTATATTAAGTTGTATGTAGCACCAACAATAAACATACAATTTGTACTAAAAGAAGCACCAAAAAAAACTAAGGTAGAAACTCTATAAATTTACATATAATTAATTAGGTTTGAAATTTAAAAATTGTATTATATTGTATGTGAAAATTAATATATAATTAGTTTGTTTACTTGTACTAGACCTTTGTAATTATATTTTTCAATTGCAATTAAATAAATCGTTACAAGTCTTAAAATCAATGATTTAAATGGTGGGTCAATGCATCCTTATAAGACTTTTATTCCATACAAATTAAATAAAGGTATTAGGCTCTATGTATAAAGTAAACATATTATTTGTTTGTTCATTTTAATGGGGCAATTCTATTTGTATTTTGTGATACTTTGAACTCATTGTAGAATTATGTTTGCATACAAATGGAAATAGTTCATAATAAATATTAACATCATTTTTAAAATGATAAGTTTTTATGTCCTTAAGCAATGAAGTGTTGAAGTGGAGATATATTAATATCATACATGTGGTTACAGTGCAGATGCATATGGGAATTACTACAAGTCAAAAGATGTTGTTGATATTTGAAATGGAAGAGTATTCTTCCAATCATACATCAAAGATGAACGAAATTTTCATATTCAAAGAGAACCAGATTGGCAGTTTGGTGATAAGTCCTATTTTTTAAGGCCTTTTCAGTAAAAGGTATTAAAATATTGCTTAAGAAATTATGATGTCGAAATATGGACATTAAATGTCACTGACAAGTACATTCGAAAAGTACTTGAAAAATCAAATATTGATACAGAGGACTTTAAATTTGCATGGGACAGGTCTCATTGTCATTTGCAAACAAAATTGGAAGTAGGGAGAGCAAGACAATTTTATGAGAAAAAGTTGATTGATGTGTGGTCCCAATATGGAGATAATTATGAAGAATCAAATGTATTGCTAATAGATACATAAAAGTATACTTCTCAATTCATCAGATATCGATCAAACCACATCTTGATAAAATCATATACAAGAAAAGAGTAAGATACATGGCTTATGCAAGTTTTATTCCCCTTTCTTAAGACTTCATCTTATCAAACAAAAACATGAGTACATTCGAATGTTCAATAGAACATGTACTTCATTGTAGTTCATGGAGATAATTTCTTTTATAAATTTGTTGAAAAGTACATTCCAATTTTTCAATACATTTTGGACATAGTTTTTGTTGAATCAATTTGTATGATTTTATAATTTTTGAAATATATGGAAATTGTCAGTTATATTAATATGTATATTTCTTATTATTTATAAATGTTTTTGCAATGACTTTGTTGTATCGATTTTTTTCTAAGATGTGTGTGCACGCGCTCGTGTGTTCTTAAATGAATTGTTTGCCATTCAAATTATCTTACATGAACCATTGAGGCATGCTATTTTTAATGACTTATGTTTACTTATATGTATCAATAATCATATATAAATGTGAAATATAAGTTTTGAAATAGAACTCCTTGCAAACAAAGGTGCTATTATTACTAAAGAAATTATAATAATTTACTTGATAAATGTTATGTGCATTATTCACTATTCACAATGCATTATTCATTATTAAGGCTAATGATAAATGTGTCATAGGTAAATGATTCAATTTTTTTGAAGCATAAGATATGTGATTTCTCAATCGATAGTTTTCATAAATTTATATGCTAAAATCAATTAATGGTTGTAACTGCAATCATATCATATTGAAAATCAACAAGGCACAAAGTCAGTTATTCATTGTTTACATATAAAATGCACTAATATGAATGCATAAACGTGATATGTAATTTTTTAGATAAAAATATATTGTAAATAATTTTGCATTTCTTAAAAAAACATATATATGATGATAATGATTGATAAGTGGATTATTAAGGTTTGATTACATACTATCATGGATGAATTATGTCATTGAACTTTTTGAATCATAAGGCATCTAATTTCATTATTTATAGTCGTTTTTTTGTAAATGTGTATTTTAAATAAACTGAAATCATATCACTTGAGCTATAATTATATTATTGACTTGTACTTAGTTATGTCCATTAATATGAGTGTATAGATGTGATTTATAATAGCCATATACTATGATGTATTTTTTCGAAAATAAGTCTTTTAATTTCTTGATAATAAGTATTAAGTGGATTATTTAAGCTAACGGGTGATGACTCATAAGTGAATACTACTCGTTAAATTGTAGGGCATTCAATTTTTAACCCATATTTTTTTCATATATTCTTGAATCAACTATTTGTATATGCAATCATCTCATCTCATTTAATTTAATAAGGAACCCATTTATTGACTTTTATTTGTCTATCACATAATCTATTAAGATTGTATTAATCTCATATTGTATTGTTTTGAAACAAAACTCTATGAAAAACAAAATTCTCTTCTTAATAAAACATGGAATAATTAATTAACAATGTGTTAAGTGGACCATCTAGACTCATTAAAGAGATGGGTAAAAAATGATTGTATTTAAACTTTTTGCACCATAAGACATTGATTTTCCAATCCATATTAGCATTTTGTCATTTTCAATTTCTAAATAGTTTATTTGTGGTTTAAATAATTTCATAGAATCCAATAGGACTTGAAGAATTCTATTTGGCTATATGCATTGATAGAAGTTCATAAATGTGATGCAATTTTTAAATGTAACTCTTAATGTAAGTAAATATATATATATATATATATTTTACAAAACAAATTATAATTAATTGATAATGATTTTTAGGTGGTCTATATAAATCCATTATCGACTTTTATTTTCATATCATGAAGTTTAATCTAAGTGTGTAAATGTGGCACTTAAAAATAAAATAAAACTCCATGTAATATGAAATGCTTTTCCTAACAACACATGGAATAATTAATTGGTAATGAATGTTAAGTAGATTGTTAACGTTATTTCAAAGTACGGGTCATAAATAAGTGTACTTAAACTTTATGCAACATATGGCATTTGATTTTGGTAAATTTCAATTCTTAAATAAATTATTTGTAATTGAAATAATCTCATAGAAACCAACAAGACAAGTATGTATTAAATTATATTAAGAATGTGTATAAATGGAATTTATTTTTGAAATAAAAATCTCAATGTAAGTGAAAAATATATTTTTTACAAAATTAATAATTTATGAGTTCTAACTGGTTTATTCTATTTTGAATTGACAACTTTTTCTAACTATGCATTATTAAATCAATTATTCCTATATGTAATCATGTCATATAAGTCAATAAGTCAAGAAAACATTAATTGATTTTTATTTAACTATCATGTGGTTTAATATGAATATATAAATGTGAAACTTCTATTTCTAGAATAAAAAACCATGTAAAGAAAATGAATTTTCTAATAAAACATGGATTAATAAATTCACCATGAGCATTAAGTAGACTATTTAAGCTCATTCAAGAGATGGGCCATAAATGGATGCCTTTAAACTTTTTACACCATATGACATGTTTTTCCCATCAATATTAACATTTTATAAATTTGAATTCTTAAATAAACTATTTGTACTTAAAATAATCTCATAGAATCCAACAAGACTCAAAAGTTATTTATTGAATTTCATTTAGTTATATGTATTCATATGAGTTTATAAATGTAATTTATTTTTGAATTAAAGCTATTAATGCAAGTAAAGATTTATCTTATACAAAACTATTTAGGATTAATTGATAATCAGCTTTAAGTGGTTTATTCAGGTTAGATGAATGCCTTTTAATACATATTCAATCTTCAAAAACAATATCTTAATGATAATTTATTTGTATTTACATTAAGTATTTAATAATCAAAGAACACGGGGACCTATATAAATTTCAACTAAAATACATGAGTTATGTTTCACATTTATTTCTCCCCCATTAAAAATGCTTATCATTTTCTCTTCTTAGTGAAAGTAATGGTCAAACATGATTTTCCATACAATTGGTTGACACTAAATTTACATCGAGACTATTATCGGTTTTGACAATGTTTACAAGGAGAGATCAATGTCCACACTACCATCAACTGTGCTAATATTTGAAAACCCTTGCCTCCACTACTTACAAGAAGTCACCACTAAAGTTTCTTGTTTACTTCAACTTGTGACACTTTCCATCATAATGGAATGACTTGAATACCCATTTAAGAAATCTCATTTGATGTACTTGGATTTGAGTGGAGATAGATCAATGGTACCTAACCTTCTTGAAATACCTATATCAACAATGTATAACTTTTATAGTGGATGCCTGCATGCTATGAAGATGAATGATGACTGCCTCATTAGTGCTTCATAAAGGCACAAAGGGACCGTAGGAAATTGAGCACAAGAACATTTTACTAAGGTTTTAGTAGACTAGTCTCAATGCAATGCAAGGGACACCTATCCTTGTCGTTTACAATAAGATCCTCAAATCACCATCATTCAATCAACAAATCCCCCATAGGTTGGGGGAAAGGGGGTTAGAGTTGCCAGACATAAAATTTAAACATTGAGGAATCTAGCATGTTATCCATAACTATAATATCTGTATTGGATGTTTGACATACTAATATGATTTAGCTTAAATCAATTTCTTCTAAGAGTTTGATTTCACACTCCTATTGTGTATTGATACTATTGTACATAACAACCCCATGTTTGACCTATTCATGATCTCTAATTGGTTTGAAATTACTTGCAAATCATTTTAATGTTGAATCAAGTTAATATGGCGATTTACAAAAGAATGAATGTTTTTGAAGGCCTTGTAATAAAATACTTCCAAATTTAATGAAATATGTGTTAATTGATCATTTACCTCATCAATATAGTTCATCATATCATTTAACTAATCCATTAGAGAATTCCCTATCTTGCATTGATCTTGAATTAACAGTAGTTGGTTGCAAAATATTTTCTTTTGATTGTTTAACAGAGTTTTTAACTCTTTGGCTTCCCTTTTAAATTCTTCCAGTTGAGGATTACCACTTAACTGATCTATCCTTTTTTGCATCTCTTTAAGTTTACCATCTTTTACTTGTATCTCCTTATCATGTTGTATTTTAAACGCATCTAATTACCTTTGTAATTCTGCCATCTGATTTTGACATTGTTCAGTAATTCTTTGTTTCTCGCCATTGAGTTCTTATTCCAATGATGTTATCTTTTCTTCTCTTTCTTTTAGAAGCTCTTCGACTTCGACTTATTTATCTATTGTGACAAAAGCATAATCTCTTGTGGATTGAACCAATTTTCCTAATTCATCAAAAGGTGTAGCAAGGGAACCCTTCCACAAAAATTTCAAGGAAGAAAACTTCCTAGGAACTAATGATTCAGAGTTCTCGAGCTTCTTTTTATTCCTTCCTCTCTTTACCACTACCTTATGCTGAGGACTGTAAAATATATCTAAAGGACGAATCTCCACTATATTGAGAGTAACTTCCACAGTAGGGAAAGAAAGAATAACCTCAATATCCTTTTGATCATGAATGAAAGATTTATCAACAAATTCCTTTGTATTGGTTTCTTGTTCAGTATTTTTAATAGTACCCTGAACCTCCACTTGTTTTCAAGAAGTGACATCTGGAGAAATTGAAGGTTGAACCTTGGTTTTAGGATTTATAGTCATACTAAATTCATTCCATGCCACATTTAATTCAGGATTGAAAATCAATTCCTCAACTTGAGGTGGGGAAGAAATCAAAACAACCTCTCGTTGATTCGTAGGGAGATCTACCGACTGCGTAGAACTATCAGGCTAAGAGGTTGACACTGATCACTTCTCCTGAGGTAACTATAACAAGTTTAATGGAAGATTGGCTATCCAGGAATCTCTGTATCGAACAAATTGAGTTTTCTCCTATGCAGACAAATGTTCTTCTACTCTCTGTATTATTGTAGCATAAGAAGAAGACTATACAAACATATAATCCAATTTATCATCTTCATGAATGAATGGTCTAATTCCTTGGCATGCAGTAAAATTCTTCACCACTAAATCATGGTCATATTGCCTATTGGGAACAACAGTAAATTTTAGAGCTTCAATAGCAAGGATCTCTTTCTTGGTGTGGCGGTCATTGGCCAATGAAAATATAATAAATCTCATCAGAAAAACAGGCCATGTCATTTAATTGGATCCTCTCAATACTTTAGTGATACCATAACCCACTGTCTGATAAGCTACTTCTCTCTTGACGAGCTTATCAGCAATTTATAAAGGAGAAACATAAGGATGATAAAGGCTACCCCAAACTCTGATATATGTAAATAACTCTTCTCTGAACCAATTTCTAACTTTCTGAAGGTCGTCCATGGCTTCTTGAGACATTCTTGGTGGTCAAGGTTCAAACATGGTTTCATATATTGGAATCATAACATTGTGACATATATGGTAGAGATGTTCAAGATAATTAGATTCCCAGTAGATATGGATAGGCTTGGGATCCTGAATAGCCCATTTCCAACCCATATAAAAACATAGAGTATCCATAAAATAGGCGGACATGGAAAAAACATGCAACTTATTTTCAAAAACTATTTTACCTGCCGAAAAGATAGTATATGAGAAGCCAAGTTATCAGAAAGTATGGTAACCTAGTCAAATATATACCCTTCGAAATCCCCATCAATTAGAGGCACCCAGGTGTCTGGTAATTTCGACACATTAAGGATTCCATGCAATCGACACATCATATTTGCAACTTGGGAGAAAGGATCAGTGAGAGAATTGAGCAAGTACTTACTGGTTTCCTCTGCTTTATGATTATTTGGGTCATGTCTTCATTGTCAGATTTGATCTAAGGGGTTCCCATGGTATTTTATGAAAACTTCAACAGAATCCTTATTATATGTACACTGAGGATTTGGAAAATGATATATGCTTTACAAATCCTTGCTGGTGAAAGGCCCAATTACTATCCCCTTCTTAGTTTGAAACCAGCTATGAGAAATGTCCAAATTTTCCAGCACGTGACATACCATATCCATGTAAGGTAGTAATCGTGACTTGGCTGCAATTCTGTGGAGAAAATTGTTGGGAATACTGAGAGGGGGGGGTGAATCAGTGTTTCTTACAATTCTTTTTAATTGTTCTAGTGATTCCCAAAAGCATATATATATTTGTATATGTATACACAGACCACAGAAATCAACAGCTGGAATTAATGCTTTTATTAAAGAAATGCAAAACAGTGCAATGAAATAAATACAATATTAATATATATCTAATTGTGAATAGTTGCCAAGTTCCAACTTGGACTTCAGTGAGGCTCCAACCTCCAGAGCACCAACTCTGTTTTTCCAAGACACCAATCTTGGACTTAGGAGCACCAACTCCCAAGGACTTCAATCTTGTTCAAGTCTGAGGCTCCAACCTCTTTGGTATACACTGGTGTGTTGCTGCACTCTTTTCAGCTTCCACTACTTCTGCTGCCCCCTTTGCCTCTACTTCTTCCACTATATCATACTTAGGTTATACCATACACCAACGACAACATCAGTTCTCTATTTTTGCTGCTTGTATACATTCCATGCCTCTGTCCATTCATTTCCTCTTTCTCACTGGCTCTTTGGCTTCCTTTCTCCACAGGCTCTTCGGCTTCCTCAACGCTTGTTTACCCTGTCAGTTACCTCCTCTCTTTCTTGCTTCTTCGGCTTCCCAGACTTCAGTTCCCTCTGTCTATCCAACTGTTCCAATATTCACAGGATACATATATCAAAATTGTAACAACACTCCTATTTTGCTCATGATCGCAGGCATACACTGGAGCCGCCTCATTTAACAGACAGCCACATCTTATCCCAATCATAATCACCATGATTCGGTCTCCCGCACTATTGGGACTGTTCCTTACAGTATTTTTGCCTCAGAACCCAGCGCATGACAATTTTGAGTAACATAGGAAATATATGAAAAAACAGGCGAAAAAGCGCTAAAGGGCGGACTTCAAGGATCATAGCACCCGTATCTATAATGTATCGGGTCCGCAGCATTCATCGCAATCGGCGATCGCAAAGGGCCGATGGGCCGATCCTCCTATGGATGCTATATTCCATTGAATCATATTCTATATGCCTGTCAGGTCCACTGCTCCTATCGCTATCGGCGATCGCAACATGACTGCAGTCACCAATGGCCGATGGCTGATGCGATGGACCGGATGCGATATGGTATTAAACCATAATTTATATGCATGTCGGGTCCGCATATATTGTCGCAATCAGAGGCAGGGCCTTTACCACTCCCGATACCCGCTCTGAAATGCCAGATGCGATATATTATAGACTGTTTTTAATGAGTCCATCGGGTCCATGCCTCTATCGCAATCGGCAGATTATAGCGTCATCCCTTATGTCTTGCAATCACTGCGGATGCGATATGATATTAAGCCACAGTCAATATTCCCGTTGGGTCTGTAGCCTTATCGCAATCGAAGATCGGGAGAGTGTCATGCCTTTGTGTATTGTTGCAATGGGCGGATGCGATATAGCATTCAACCATAACATAATTCTGCATCGGGTCTACATTATTATCGCAATCGAAGGTTTCAGTGGTGGCACATAGCTGAACCGCCGATTAGCGATGTTGCCGATATACATATATATGCCTTTATATATAAACTTCTCTGCCGATAGTGTGTTTGTAATATGTGCCCGTTGATAGTTGTGAATGCATATATATATGGTTTTTAACCACCGATAATGTTAAAGCATTCATACATGGGTTTTACAAGCCCAATAACATATCTATATGAGTTCTACTCCCGATGGCTCCCGATAGCTGTGTATGCTCCCGATATCTATTGCTCCGATCACTGTGTCCTCCTTTTGGCACATATATCTATGTTATATACATATGTGGCTCCTCTTATAGCTCCTCTTTGCTCCAATGTGGCTCCTCTGGCTTGGTCTGCTCCTCTTGGCTCCATTTGCTCCTCTTCGCTCCGATATGCTTTGTCTCCTCCTCTTGAATATTGTCATATTGACATCAATGACAATCTGTGTCCAACAATCTCCCCCTTTGTTATTGATGGCAATATTCTTCTCCTCTCTCCCCCTTTGTCATCAGTGGCAAAGGAATGCATACAAACTCCCCCTGTCAAACTGCTCCCCCTGTCCTGCTGCATCTTTATGAATGAACTTGAGTGATGACAAAGAAATAACCCCCATATTTTGACGCAGATGTTCAAATGCTTCTCGAGTAAGAGGTTTTGTGAAAATATCAGCTATCTACTCCTTAGTATTGATATATTCCAGGACGATATTTTGTTCAGCTACTTGCTCACGGAGGAAATGATACTTGATCAGTATGTGTTTGGTTCTTGAGTGCATCACTAGATTTTTGCTGAGACTGATAGCACTTGTGTTGTCACAATAAACGGTAATTGGTTGATCTGTACATATGTTGAGATCTTTTAGAGCTTCCTTCATCCATAGTATCTGAGAACAATAGTTTGCTGCAGCAATATACTCGGCTTCGGCTGTGGATAATGATATGGATGACTATTTTTTGCTGAGCCAGGATACTAAACAGTCTCCTAGGAAGAATGCATTTCCACTAGTACTTTTCCGGTCATCTATACTTCCATCCCAATTAGCATCGGTGTATGCAGTTACCATTAGTGTTGAGTCCTTTGGGTACCAAAGACCAAAATCAGAAGTTCCCTTCAAGTATCTGAGAATTCTTTTTACAGCTAATAAATGAGATTGTTTGGGAGTAGATTGAAATCTTCCCACCATTCCTAGTGCTTGCATTATGTCTAGTCGTGTAGCTGTTAAGTATAGAAGGGCTCCAATTATTGACCTGTTATGAGTTACATCTACTAGAGGGGAGTCATCATCTTTGCTCAATTTGCAGTTTGTAGTCATAGGTGTACTCACGGGTGCACAATCCTCCATTCCATATTTTTTGAGCATGTCTTTTAGATATTTGGCTTGAGATATACACAATCCTTCTCTGGTTTTAGATACTTGAAGTCCAAGGAAGTGGGAAAGCTCTCCTATCATTGACATCTCAAACTCTTTTGCCATGCTTTGAGAAATTCATGGCTCATTTCGTCATTATTACTAGCAAAAATCAGATCATCGACATAAACAAGATCAACTAGTAACTTACTTTGATCTATTTTTATGTATAGATTGCTTCCAGCCACTCCCTTTTTGAAGCCTTGTTGTTGGAGATAGTTATCCAGTCTTGCATACCAAGCTCTAGGAGCTTGTTTCAACCCATATAAAGCCTTTTTCAATTTACAGACTAAGTCCTTTCCTGCTGTTAGATCAAAACCTTCTGGCTGCTCCATGTAGACTTCCTCCTTGAGTTCCCCATTTAGGAATGCTGATTTCATGTCCATTTGATAGATTTTGAATCCTTTTGAGCAAGAAAATGCTAAGAACATCCTGATAGCTTCCATACGGGCCACTGGTGCAAATGTCTCTTCAAATTCAACTCCTTCAATTTGTGAATAGCCTTTGCAGACAAATCTTGCCTTGTTTATGATAACCTGTCCTTCCTCATTCATTTTATTTTTGAACACCCATTTGGTTCCTATTATTTTTTTGTCCTTTGGATTAGGTACCAGCTCCCATGTCTTGTTCTTCTCAATTTGGGACATTTCTTCTTCCATTGCTTTTACCCAATGAGGATCCTTACTTGCTTCTGCAAATGTTTCTGGTTCTATCATAGATAGAAGGGCAATGACTTTTCTCTTGGGTGTGATCGATATCCTTCTTCGGGTCTGCACACCTTCATCTCTATCGCCAATGATATGCTCTTCTGGATGATGTTTTTGGACATATTTCAACTTTGAAGGGGTATTAGGTGGTTCTCTTTCCTCTTCTTCTTCTTCTTCTTCTTTCTCATCTATTTCTTCTTTTGTAGGTTCTTCTTCTTCAATGAGAAAGTCATCTTCATGTTCTTCAATTTCCTTTTCTGGAAGATCTTCATCAACCTTTACATCAATGCTTTCCACTATTTTCTTCAGTCGATAATTGTAGCACTTGTAAGCCTTGCTCCGTGTAGAGTATCCAAGAAATATCCCTTCATCAACCCGAGAATCAAACTTTCCGGGTGAGCCATCATTTATTTTTATGAAGCACTTGCTTCCAAATATCTTAAAGTACTTCACTGAAGCAGGTCTTCCTTTCCACAGATCATAAGGAGTTTTATCACAATTTGGTCTCAATTGAGTCCGATTTAGTGTATAGACAGTTGTCCCTACTGCTTCTCTCCAGAATCTAGGCTGTAAGTCTGCTGCTAATAGCATGGTTCTTGCCATCTCTTGGACTGTTCGGTTTCATCTTTCAACTACCCCATTTTGCTGAGGTGTTCTGGCAGCCAAGAATTCCCTTTTAATTCCATGAATATTAAAGAACTTACTGAACTCGTTTGATGTGAATTCTCCTCCTCTGTCTGTTCTGAGGCACTTAATTTTTGAATCTTTTTCATTTTCTACAAGGGATTTGAAATTCTTAAAACACTCAAAAGTTTCATATTTATACTTTATGAAATATATCCACATGATTCTAGTATAATCATCAACAAATAACACAAAGTACCTTTCTCCTTGGAGTGCTTGATTTCTAGTTGGCCCACATACATCAGCATGGATGATCTCCAAGGGCTTCGATGTACAGTGTTCCTTTGTCTTGTGGTTGGTTCTGGTCTACTTTCCATGTTGACATGGACCACACACTGCTTGATTTGGTTTGAACAGCCTTGGGATTTCTTGTACAGCTTTGATCTTGCTGATATTGATTAGATTTTCGAAGCTTGTATGTCCAAGTCGCTTGTGCCACAACCAACTCTCATCTGTCTGACTCAAGTAGCATTTATTTTCTTGAATCTTGTTCAGAATGTAAATGTTGTCTGGTGTTCTCACCCCCTTTGCCACAAGTTTCCCTGAGGTAGATTTCCTTATTTCACAGTCTTTGGTGATGAAAACAACCTTATGTCCTTGATCACAGATTTGGCTGACACTCAGAAGGTTGTGTTTGAGTCCGTCAACCAGCAGAGCATCTTGAGCTTTTCCTTTTCCATTGATCAGTGTAACTGTTCCTCTTCCTGCAATTTTTCCAGTTCCGCTTCCAAAGGACACATTCCATTCCTTTTTGCTCAGTGAGATAAACTTCCTTCTGTCGCCTGTCATGTGTCTAGAGCACCCACTATCCACAAACCATTGGTTTCCATTATTTTGGGCAAATAGAGCCAGGGCGCATTTGTCCATGCCAAAGTTCTTGCTACTCGTCTTTCTTCCTTTGAGTGGGTAGTCTTGTTCATAGTGTCCATTATTGTAGCAAAAAGAGCAAGTCAGATCAAATTTGGTCAAGGGATGAAATGAATTGAAGGTTTTGATTTGTCCCTGCCTTCTGGGGGCATATGAGTTGATTACTCGGTCCTTTTGTGTTGTCTTTTCACTTCTTCGAGCCATACAGTGTCTAGCTTGGTGACCGAAGTTTTTACAGTGAAAACAGTGACCAAGAAAGATGGTTTTGAAGCAACCACGGTTTAAGTCGATTTCCTTCCTGGGAATTACTCCTCCCTTGTCCTTTGGATTTTTGATGGGCCCTTGGTGGAGTACAGGTTTGTATTTGCTGTAGTGTCCATGATTCGACTCCACATTATTCTTTGGAGTAATTCTTTCTTCATTCTTGGAATCTGCGATGCACTTTTGATAACATACTTTTTCATCTTTTGGATTGCAGGAAAGTGCATCGGCATAGCTTTCGCACTTTTCTTAGTGCTTCAGGATTCTCCTTTGAAAGCTATTCCAGACTTATCAAGTTGAGGTTTTTTATTTTTCAGAATAGTCTCAAGTATTTGAGAGCTTTTACAACCCTTTTTAATTTTCTCCAACTCCTTTCTCAAAGATACTATTTTGGCCTCGCGTTCTTCACAAGTCTCTTCTTCTTCTTTAAGTTTTTCTTCCAAGAGATCTTCTCTCCTTCTTATTTCCTCGTTTTCCACTTTGAGAGAAATGATTTTGTTCCGTAGTTTCTTGTTTTCTTCAATGGCGCTTATTAACAGTTCATCTACATTTCCTTCTAGCCCCGAGTCATCATCATCATCTGTGAGTGCCATGAATAATGCTTCTTGGCTTTCATCATGATCACTTTCCTCATCTAATTTCCTTTCGATGACCATAAACTCATCCTCATCAGACTCATCTTTCTTGGAGAAGAAGTTTTTCTTATTGAACCCTTTCTTTTTATGTGCCATTCTTTTAGAATTTCCTTCATCATCACCGTCATGTTTATGAGGACATTTTGCTGCATAATGACCTATTTTACCACATTTGAAATAGATAAGAGGATACTTGCCTTTAAGCTTAGATCCTCTCTTCATCTTTCGTACATATTGAGCCAATTCGGATTCCACATCTGACTCATCACTACAGTCATTCCTTTCTTTCCCTTTCTTTGACTTTGAGGCCTTGAATGCTGCATCTTTGGAGCTAGGGCCACCTTTCCTCATTTCATAGACAGTGAGAATTCCATGGATTTCATCCATTTTGAGGGTATCTAAATCCTTTGCTTCTTCTATAGCACTTATTTTGGAGTCAAATCTGTCTGGAAGAGACCTTAATACCTTTTGAACAATGGTACTTTCTTCCACCTTTTCGTCCAATCCTTTCAGGGAATTTACTACTTCAGCTACTCGAAGGAGGTATGCTGCAATATTTTCTTCATCTTCCATCTTCAAACTTTCAAATTGTCTTCTGTGAGTTTGAAGCTTTGCCTTTTTGACTTTTGAGTCTCCATCATACAAGCCAACTAGCTTCTCCCACATTTCTTTGGCAGAGGTACAGTGCATGATTTTTGTAAACTCAGAATCAGTGATTCCACTAGTGATGGAGTTCATGGCCTTTGCATTTGCGATGTAGGCTTTCCTGTCGTCTTGGTCTGTTGGAAGAGTGGAAGTCGTTTGGTATTCAGTTTGACAAAAATGCCAGACTTCAGGTCCAAGGGACATTAAGTAGTAAGTAATTCTTTTCTTCCAGAAACCAAAGTTAGTGCCATCGAACAGAGGAGGTTTTCCTGATGCTTTGTGATTTCTCATCATGGCTGCGGATCCTTCTTCAAGCTATTAGGCTAGAATGAAGAAGCTGGCTCTGATACCAATTGTTGGGAATACTGTGAGGGGGGGGTGAATCAGTTTTTCTTACAATTCTTTTTAATTGTTCTAGTGATTCCCAAAAGCATATATATATTTGTATATGTATACACAGACCACAGAAATGAACAACTGGAATTAATGCTTTTATTAAAGAAACGCAAAACAGTGCAATGAAATAAATACAATATTAATATATATCTAATTGTGAACAGTTGCCAAGTTCCAACTTGGACTTCAGTGAGGCTCCAACCTCCAGAGCACCAACTCTGTTTTGCCAAGACACCAATCTTGGACTTAGGAGCACCAACTCCCAAGGACTTCAATCCTGTTCAATTCTGAGGCTCCAACCTCTTTGGTATACACAAGTGTGCTGCTGCACTCGTTTCAGCTTCCATTGCTTATGCTGCCCCCCTTTGCCTCTACTGCTTCCACTATCTCATACTCAGGTTATACCATACACCAACGACAACATTAGTTCTCTATTTTTGCTTCTTTTATACATTCCATGCCTATGTCCATTCATTTCCTCTTTCTCGCCGGCTCTTTGGCTTCCTTTCTCCGCAGGCTCTTCGGCTTCCTCAACGCTTGCTTACCCTGTCAGTTACCTCCTCTCTTGCTTGCTTCTTCGGCTTCCTGGACTTCAGTTCCCTCTGTCTATCCAACCGTTCCAATATTCACAGGATACATATATCAAAATTGTAACAACACTCCTGTTTTGTTCATGATTGTAGGCATACACTAGAGCTACCTCATTTGATAGACAGCCACATCTTATCCGAATCATAATCGCCATGATTCGTTCTCCCACACTATCGGGACTGTTTCTTACAGTATTTTTGCCTCAGAACCCAACGCACGGCATTTTTGAGTTACATAGGAAATATATGAAAAAACAGGCGAAAAAGCGCTAAAGGGCAGACTTCAAGGATCATAGCACCTGTACCTATAATGTATCGGGTCCACAACATTCATCGCAATCGATGATCGCAAAGGGCCGATGGCCGATGGGCCGATCCTCCTATGGACGCAATATTCCATTGAATCATATTATATATGCCTGTCGGGTCCACTGCTCCTATCGCTATCAACGATCGCAACATGACTGCAATCACCAATGGCCGATGGCCGATGCAATGGACCGGATGTGATATGGTATTAAACCATAATTTATATGCCCGTCGGGTCCACATATATTGTCGCAATTGGAGGCAGGGCCTTTACCACTCCCGATAACCGCTCCGAAATACCGGATGCGATATATTGTAGACTGTTTTTAATGAATCCATCGGGTCCATGCCTCTATCACAATCGGCAGATTATAGCATCATCCCTTATGTCTTGCGATCACTGCGGATATGATATGATATTAAGCCACAGTCAATATTCCCGTCGGGTCTGCAGTCTTATCGTAATCGGCGATCGAGAGAGTGTCATGCCTTTGTGTATTGTTGTGATGGGTGGATGTGATATAGCATTCAACCATAACATAATTCTGCATTGGGTCCGCATTATTATCGCAATCGGAGGTTTTAGTGGTGGCACATAGTTGAACCGCCAATTAGCGATGTCGCTGATATACATATATATGCCTTTATATATAAACTTCTCCTCCGATAGTGTGTTTGTAATATGTGCTCGCCGATAGTTGTGAATGCATATATATATGGTTTTTAACCGCCGATAATGTTAAAGCATGCATACATGGGTTTTACAAGCCCGATAACATATCTATATGAGTTCTGCTCCCGATGGCTCCCGATAGGCTCCCGATAGCTGTGTATGCTCGCGATATTTGTTGCTCCGATGGCTGTGTCCTCCTTTTGGCATATATATTTATGTTATATACATATGTGGCTCCTCCTATAGCTCCTCTTTGCTCCAATGTGGCTCCTCTGGCTTGGTCTGCTCCTCTTGGATCCATTTGCTCCTCTTGGCTCCGATATGCTCTGTCTCCTCCTCTTGAATATTGCCATATTGACATCAATGACAATCTGTGTCCAACAAAAAGAGTTGGCAACATCGCTCGCAGTGGCTTCCTAAACAGAATTTCTATCATTAGTTTTGACTATTATTTCAGTAACTCTCAGGTTCTCACTTTCAAAGTGTTGATAAATTTCTTCCCATGAAGGAAGTCCAACATCTTTGGTACACATAGTATCCGAAAATAATCCCACTCCTGGAACTTTATCATTTACCTCTTCCATATATATACTAGAAAATTGTTGTTGTGGAGCCTTCTTTTTACATCTAATACTTTTCTTCATTTCTTCTGTAAATTGAGAAGTCGAGCTTACCTATAGGAGACAGAAGAAGAGACTTATCAAAAAAATATTTGCAACACTCACAAATGGTGTAAAATGGAAACAAATCGTAAAAGTCCATTTAAAAATCAAATATGAAAATCAAAGTTTATTAAATGTAAAATTTTAACTCACTCGAGGGTAATAATTAAAATGTTAAGTCACTTAAGTGAACAAAAAGGGACCACATGATCATGCAACATTGGATATCGAAGCAAAATATCCGAGAGAGATTTAAAATAAAGTTATGATATATTGTTTTCATGATATGGAGAGCTCCAAGATGAGACCATTGAGATGAGAAATCTTATGCTATAATATGTTCCGAGATCTGGGGGCTCTGATATGGAAAAGGGTCGATATGTTAAAGCAGCTCAGAGAACATGAATCTCGTAAGTTATTTCAAATAATAGTTCTCATGAATTAAGTCTTGATAAAGGAAATCTCGATACCTCGGGAGATCGGGTCATAGAGGGGAAGGACCTCGTAACATTTTGTAAAAGGTTTCAATAAAGTTGTGCCAATAAATATTTCCTTTTACTTTGGTTTCCTCTTTAAACTTTATGCATTCAATCTCCCTTTTAGCCTTTTTTTTGAGATGATAAAAGCTAAACCAAAAACATAAAGGGTCTCCATTATTTATTATGAATTAGAAAGAATGAATAAAAATGGGGGGTTTTTGTTTACTACAACAAGTTCATAAGAAGGGGTTAAATTTGATGAGTATTCATCTATATTTTCCTCATTTAATTGTCAAATATTAGCTATCTTAAAATCTACACATAGTAACGATGATTAGCTAATTTTTCCAAGTATCAATTAGATGGTTAACTTATATATATATATATATATGTGTGTGTGAAGAAGTTAAAAGAAGATAGAAAATAAAATAAGATAGTGTTTTTGTTGGTTAAGTCTCCATGATAAGTATCCCACTATGCAACATCCAAAATACTAATATTTTAAGATGAGACTCTCAAGTTAAGCATAAGTTCATCCATAGTGGATATTTGGACTTATTGGAAAAAGCTCAACTTTCTATTTACTCACACCATGTGATCCTACATTGTACACACTTAAGCATAAATCATGAACATTGATGCTTGAAGCTTAAATCTTGAGACTCACACAACATGTCCCCAACCATGGACCATTGGTATTCTATATAAAAAAAACTAATTGATTTTCTTGTTCATATAGGTGAAATAGTTCTTGTTCATTTGATTTTGAGATTTTTCTGTAGTTTCATTACAATTAGCACAAGGTAATAGATGCTAGCTTTTATAAAGTTAGTATATTTATTAGTTTAATTAGAAAAAAAATATGTTTTGTGGTTGGATATGGAAATATCAATCGTGTGGTAGCTAAGGCTAGGGTGATTTCCATACATTTACACTTGAATCTAAACACAACTTAGTTCATACCTTTTATGGGTTACCATGTTTGTCTGAACACTCTATTCTTCTTCCTTGTAAGATTATGAATTTCTTCAAAATCCATGTCTGCATATTATTATTTCCTCAAATGTTAGAATCTTCTCAAATTCTTATTTTAAACTGCTTCAACCTTGTATCATTTATAATGTGCTCCTTAAGTCAAACTCATCAAATTGAAAGCTAAAATTGATTTTTCTTCTTCAACATACAATATAATTAATGAGTTTGACCAAGCTATTTGAAAACTTTTCAGAATAGTTTACCATGTGTAAAACTTTTGAAATTACTTAAATAGTGACTATATAAAATTGCATTAAATCATTGACAACTTTGACATTATAAATGAACATAGTTAAATATGTTTGATATTTATTATAAAACATATACTTCTATAATATTATTTAGTTGTAACCTATTTTATAATCCAGTTAAAATTAAAAAAATTATTGTCACAAAATTTATATTAACAAAAACATATTTAATTGAAAATAAATCATGAAAGTTTCTATTTAATTGATAAATCAATATTATTTATGTTTATTTTCTTTCTCTACACGTCACAAATTGAAAAAGATGCACTATATTAAACAAGTGTTGCATGCAACCGCTAGTCCCGCCGGTAATGTTGTTTCTTTGAACTAACGCCCCTTATGCAGTGGGTCACGTATCATAACCATGACAGTTAAATCAATTCTCTTGAAAATTAATAAACTAATAAGAACCACATTACTTGTGTGAAAATAATCAGGTTACTTGTGACAATGCCATGGTTGTTGCAAACCAAGGCCATTATTGTTATTGAAAACCGAAATATTGATCTTGATCAATTGGAACTAGAAGCTCTGGATCAATAACTACTTCATAAACGAGTAAGCTAGGTTTATTGGAAAATGATAGAGAACCAATTCAATCCTTATTCAGTAGCTTCTCTTCCGCCTCTGCACCCTGAGAGGTTTTCGAAAGAGCATATACAGCTTCCATGGTTAAATCCCTCGAATATTTTATCCAGACCTCTCTAATAATATGATGCCATACTTCCTTAAAATATGTTTAATAAACATGCTATTTTTTAAAATTGAACATAATTTTTATGGATACGACAAGCCACAAAATCTTTTGCAGTCCTGCAAAATCTTAAGTGGATAGTCGTATAAACATTCACATACTTTTTCAAAAAACCTAATTTTCGGCTAAAAGAGGATTAACGAATATAACATACATTAGTAAATAAATAAATTACAACACAAATTATGATTTTGATTCATATACATTAGTTTTTAAATCAAACATAACCGATATCCTTTTAAAGCATTGCTTGTAGAGAAACCCAAACTCAACAGATAAATATTTGCAGACTACCTTGGGAGAAAATGTCATTAACCATTGAAACAATGAAACCTATGAGTTCATCCATCAACGACAATCATTGGATTTCATATTTCATGAACTGGCCATTTGGCTCATTAGTAAGCTTGGGCAATGCTTTTCCATAGTTCTACGTGGATAGAAAACATCAATCACATTTCAGTATATGCTTACGTTTTCCTGGGATGCTTACATTATCTGGAAGCTAACTACAGAACGGAATACCTTCCTAATAAATAATGGAGGTATGAATGTTTGGGTAACTCTTTTCGTATTTCAACAACTTTTGCTTCATCCGCTAGCTCAGGGAGGAGTGAAATTGATTACCATTATTGGTGGTACTCCATCAATTTTGATTCTTTATCTTTACCCAAAAAGAACAAAGATGATTCCAAAAGAAAAGATGTGAGGGGGATCAAGACATAAAATATTTTGTTCTGGTATGATGCAGGTCCATTCCAAGGTATCCCCTTATGTTTAAGGACACCCAACGACCATTTTAGTTTTACACGATACCAAATGTTCCTACAAAAATGTAGAAAGGTTGCGTTTCACTGACTCTCACTCTCACCATAGAAGTAGACTTTAAAAACAGAATATGGAAAACTTTTGTTTTTAATAATAAAAATTTGTGTATAGTAAAATGACTTGAGCTCCTATTATTTAAAATAATTCAATATGTAAATGTTGCGTTACACTTACTCTCACTCTCACCATAGAACTAGACTTTAAAAACAGAATATGGAAAACTTATTCTGTTTTCTTTTTTTAGTATTGAAAATTTGTGTATAGTAAAATGACTTGAGCTCCTATTATTTAAAATAATTAAATATGTAAATCCTTTTGCACATTCTGAAACTTTGTGCCATGCAATTTAGCACACGACAAATTGGTTGGTTTGTTGTGAACAATTAATGAAAGAATGTGAACAATTTTAAAACCATGGCCAGTTGGTCTGATTGATTGGCTCCCGCATACTGTGAGTAGAGACCTTCAACCATATCTCCTAACGACCGGACAAGACTTGCCAACTTTTGCTTGCATCTTCGGGCTTCCTTCGTATTTGAAAACATATTGCATCTTTAAACGACGTCGATAGAGAAACAACAACTCTTTGCCTTGGTTTCCTGCTCTCGAGGTAGTTAGGTTAAATTATCGCTTTATCAAGTTCCACGTAGAATGATAGTAAGTCATGCAAATTGAACGTGGAATGGAAATTACATCCACATAAACCATGCATGCAAAGCCAGCAAAGGGGAATACGGAATCTAATTATCTCATTATGTAGGCTATCGTATTGGTTTCTTAATGTGTGTAAGACCACATATGAAGTACATATAATGTATAGAAAGAAATACCCTACATCATCTATAGCTACAATGTAAAGATGATTATCCCATTACATGCGTTTAGGGGATACCTTATGTAATGACCTGAAGTTCCTGGGCGCGAAGGCGTACGATGTGTGCATGCGGATGGACAGTGCGACTGCAGTTCGGTTGGAGGACGAGCTCACGACTTGGTTGTGCGATGTGTTAGGCACATAATGAAAGGAGGGCGAGTTACTTATACGCATGAGAGCGTGTGTTAACTTGTATGGAGGCCGACCTATGTTTATGAGGGAGCCGACATGCGTTTTGGAGCTTTTGCGATGACGTAGGGGCTTTGGGCGAGTCGGCTGGGCAGTTAGGACTACGCCCTACACTTGGTATATATTGGATGAGCGTGGAGCTCATTCCATCATCTCACAATCGCTCAACATCATTCGCTCATGTAGGAGAGGCGCAGAACTACAAGGTGGACGCACAAGAGAGGAGAGGCGCAGATTTGGAGGATGCGCCCGTTCTTGGGCAAGGCCGCACGGAGTTAGGTGTTCTTCTTGGTTTTGGGTGAAGGTGCGGGTAGGAGCGCCCGGTGGTTGGGTGAGGGCATGCACGGGTGTGTGGCGCCCGGTTTGTGCGACGACTTGGCGTGGGTGTCTTGGCGACTTGGGTGAGCGCCCGCCTGGTGTGCAAGTGTGCACGGTGACTTGGTGAAGTGTTGAGATTGTGAACGGAGGTGTGTCTCGGGCAGAGGCGCCCGTGTGTGGCGACTTGGAGGCGCGCCCGAGTTGGGCAAACAACACGATCGTGCGACAAGGTGAACAAAGCGTTCGTGAGTAGTGCAACGACCATCCAGAGTTGCGGACGAGCTAGGCAACCGAGTTTTGCCTTGGATTGTAAATTTGGCTAAGTATGAAACTTGGGGTTTCCAAGTATACTTGTAAAGCTTTGTAAACTGTTGTATAATATATTATTCGGGCAGACTCATTGTTCAGGGAGTTGCCCCTCCCTTTATACTGTGCAATTGTGTTCTTCATTTATAATTGCTGATGATAATGAATGTGTATGGGTGTTCATTGGTATAAAGGATAACATAATAATACTTGGTTGCGAAACACAAACTAAGTAGGAGTAAGTGGTTAGGCGTAGTCCACGAACATAAGTATTGGTGAAAAGAAAGTGTTCGGTGGTGCTGCACCTCGCTAAGAGCGGTTGAAAGACTACCACCGGCTTGGGGGCGTGACAGGTGGTATCAGAGCTCGGTTGGAGCTGGACATTGAAGCTGATTCAGGGTTGAAGAAGCTTGACAGTTGAAGACAATGACATAGGTACTTGCAGGTGAAGGAAGCTGTTTCACACAAGTGGAACAAGAGCTGGTTCAGGTTGCAGGCATCTTGGTGAAGCTGTTGGATGGTCGAAACTAGATTGCAAAGAAGAAGGAAGTTGTTAGCAATGGCAGCTAAAACTTAGGCTAGGTCTAGTCATGGTGTGCAGGATGCTACTATAGCACATGGAAAAAGTGTTTGTGAAGATGGAGGACTTGGAAACTTCCTGAAATAAGAAGATGGACTTGTTCGATAAGGAGCAAGAGGCCAATTCGAAGATGAGGGAATAGCTCGAGGAACTCTGGACTCAACACTAATCTTATGTGTACACAACTTGAAGTAAGGGTCAAGGAGGTTGAAGAGGCAAGAGACGAAGGTCTTGTAGAGATTGTGGGCTTGTGAAAATCTCTTGACGAAGCCAGAGATGAGATCGCGGTGTTGAAGAAGGCCGTGAGGCATAACTAAGGTGGAGGAGTGCCTCATGTGAAAGTCAAGGAACCAGAATCCTACAATGGTACAAGGAATGCAAAGGCTCTTGGCAACTTTCTATGGGACATGGAGCAGTGCTTGGAATGATTGGGTCTATCTGATGATGAGACGAAGGTCAAGGTAGCTGCTCAGTTCTTGACAAAGGATGCTAAGATGTGGTGGTGAAGGAGGATGGATTAGATTTCCAATGGTAGTGCTGGTGACATTACTTCGTGGGATGACATGAAGAAAGCTTTGCAGACCCATTTCAGTCCTCAGGATGAAACGTGGGAAGCAAGGATGAAAATTAAGTTCATAAAGTAGATCGGGAACCTTCAGACATATCAGCGGGAGTTTGCAAGTGTGGTTCTGGAACTTCGTGACATGGCGGAGAGGGACAAGGTGTTCAATTTCATTATTGGGTTGAAGCCTTGGGCACACAATGAAGTGAAGAGGCAAAGGATTAGAACACTTGAGGAAGCTTTTGCTGCTGTGGACAGGTTGGTGGAGCATTATGATGAGACTTCTGATGATAGGAAGAAGAAGTCCAACAAGCCGAAAGAGAAGAAGAAGAATGATGCTTTGAAATTAGATGATAATTCGAAGACGAAGAAAGCCTTGAAGTGTTGGATATGTGCTGGACCACATACAGTGAAGAATTATCCTTATAAACCGAAAGTGGTTGTGATTGCATAATCTAATGCGAAGAATGAAGAAGCTTCTGTGGCGATGATGTAGATACTTGGTGTTGCTACTGTTACAAAGGTGGTCTCTCGGAGGGATCCTGAGAGGAATAGGTTGGAGTATGTTCGGATGAAGGTTGGAGATGCTGATATACTCACTATGGTGGATAGTGGGGCCTCTCACAACTTCATGGGTGAAGATACTGCGAGAAGAATTGGGCTAAAATTTGTACCGGTGAAGGCACAAATGAAGACAGTCAATTCTCCTCCTGACAACGTTCTTGGTGTAGCTGAAAAAGTGGACACGCCACTAGGTGAGTGGACAGGGAAGGTCGACTTCACTATAGTGCGGATTGATGACTATGAGGCTGTGCTGGGAATGGAATTCATGAAACAGTTTGATGCTATGATCATTCCACATTTGAGGAAGCTGTACATTTATGATGGAAGGGAAGATGTACCAATTGGTGTTCCAACCATTGGAGTGACAAGGCCTGATTGTAAGTTGGCAGTGATGCAAATGGAGGACGAGAAGCGAATGGAAGACATGAGTAAGCGGTTGTCTATGGTTGAGACAAAGCTTACCGAGCAATCATTGGTCATCAGGACACTTTCAGATAGTATCTTGGATTTGTCAAGAAGGCTAGAAGTGGTCGAGGATGATGATGATGATGATGAGGCATATGTGAGGCTGAATGTCCAGGAGGAGGATTGGGTCACTTATCTACAGAGGATGGAGATAGAAGATCCTGACAGATGGATTGAAATGATTAGTGAGGGTGAGCCTTCAGGCTCTACTCCCTCCACATCTTCTTCGATGACAAGAAGATGGGGTTCATTGTTAGCTACTCATGGCAGTGAGTCCTTAAAACAGATTGAGCAGGGATGACAGATGGTGCAGGGATGGCTTGGCATCAAGCATCATGACATGTTGCAGATGGGATGGAGTTTCCATGGACCTGAACATGGTGGTGAGATTATTGGTGAGTCCGAGATGTGACAGAAATCTGAGATAGACTGGTGAAGGCATAAGGATGTTCACTCTCATGGCTTGAGCGTGACAATTGGATTAGCTACCCAACTAGTTCAGACATGGGGTTTGGAGGAGGACAGTTCACAGGATGAGGACGACACATGGTGGAAATGGAGTTCTACATATGTTGCAGGGATGTGTGCAGTATGTGGAGGAGTTGACATCATGGACAAGGGATGAGACAGACATGGATGATGATCTTGGTGGATGGCTACCAGGATGGTATGTTGTCGAGGACGACAACGATTTCAGGTGGAGGAGGATGTAACGACCTGCAGTTCCTGGGCGCGCGGGTGGACGATGCGTGCGTGTGGATGGACAGTGCGACTGCGATTCGGTTGGAGGACGAGCTCACGACTTGGTTGTGCGATGTGTTAGGCGCATAATGAAAGGTGGGCAAGTTACTTATACACATGAGAGCGTGTGTTAACTTGTATGGAGGCAAACCTATGTTTATGAGGGAGCCAACATAAGTTTTGGAGCTTTTGCGATGACGTAGGGGCTTTGGGCTAGTCGGCTGGGCAGCCAGGACTATGCCCTACACTTGGTATATATTGGATGAGCATGGAGCTCATTCCATCATCTCACAATCACTCAACATCATTCGCTCATGTAGGAGAGGCACAGAACTACAAGGTGGATGCACAAGAGAGGAGAGGCGCAGATTTGGAGGATGCGGTCGTTCTTGGGCAAGGCCGCACGAAGTTAGGTGTTCTTCTTGGTTTTCGGTGAAGGTGTGGGCAGGAGCGCCCGGTGGTTGGGTGAGGGTGTGCATGGGTGTGTGGCGCCTGATGGATGATTGAGGCGTGCAATGGTGTGTGGCGCCCAGTTTGTGCGACGACTTGGTGTGGGTGTCTTGGCGACTCGAGTGAGCGCTCGCCCAGCGTGCAAGTGTGCACGGTGACTTGGTGAAGTGTTGAGATTGTGAACGGAGGTGTGTCTCGGGCAGAGGCACCCATGTGTGGCGACTTGGAGGCACGCCCGATTTGGGAAAACAACACGATCGCGCAACAAGGTGAACGAAGCGTTGGTGAGTCATGCGGCGACCGTGCAGAGGTGCCGACAAGCTAGGCAACCGAGTTCTTCCTTGGATTGTAAATTTGGCTAAGTATGAGGCCTGGGGTTTCCAAGTATACTTGTAAAGCTTTGTAAACCATTGTATAATATATTATTCGGGCAGACTCATTGTTCAGGGAGTTGCCCCTCCCTTTATACTGTGCAATTGTGTTCTTCATTTATAATTGCTGATGATAATTAATGTGTATGGGTGTTCATTGGTATAAAGGATAACATAATAATACTTGGTTGCGAAACAAAAACTAAGTAGGAGTAAGTGGTTAGGCGTAGTCCACGAACATAAGTATTGGTGAAAAGAAAGTGTTCGGTGGTGCCACACCTCGCTAAGAGCGGTTGAAAGACTACCGCCGGCTTGGGGCGTGACACCTTAGGTCAAGAAGGGTGAAGAGGGCTCCTCCTAGAAAATTTGAGAAACAAGAGTATACCATTGATAAGCCTTATAAGGAGAGACATGTCGGCATCAACAAAATGGTCATCGGGTGCTCACTTGGGTTGCGTACAAGGCCTATGCACATGCATGCCAGTAAGGTGGTAACGTTCTTTTATTTTGAATTTAATAATAGTTAAAATTTTAATTTTTAAAATTTAATAAAACAATAAAGTAAATAGTAAATAAAATAAAATTAACCTATAAAGTTGATCTTACATGCATGCCATATGTCTGTGCTATTCAAAAGAAGCTACCACAATCCTCCTGATTTCCAATCTTTTACTGCATTAACCCACCACTATTTTCACAAGTTCCAATTGAGTTAAATGCTTTAGGGAAATATTTTTTATGCAGATTGCAATAGGAGAACCCATTCCATAAATTTCATGGTGGAAATGGTCAGTGATTTGATATGAACAAAGTCCATAACCTTATTTTTGTGATGCAGATTTAAATTTGAAACTTCATTGCGAACATGAACAATGATTTGATTCGAAAAAAGTAACAAAATTTCATTTGGCCCTCGTTTTGTTATAGATCCCGTGGTTATGTACTTCATTATGTTTGCTTCATAAATGCACATCCTTTAAAATCTCATTACAGTGAGTATTTATTTTATTGATTGGTTATTGCAGGTACTTCATTATGTTTTCTTCATAAATGCACATCCTTTAAAATCTCATTGCAATGAATATTTATTTTATTGATTGGTTATTGCAGGTACTTCATTATGTTTGTCTCATAAATGCACATCCTTTCAAATCTCATTGCAATGAGTATTTTATTGATTTATTATTGCAGCATTTTTCCTTTAGTTTATTAGGGTTGCAAAGGTGTGGTGGAGAGGCTCTTTGCTTCGTAAACACACATGCTCAAATCTTCCAAGTTTTTCAAATTAAGTTTTGTGAAATACACCCGCAAGATGCTATATGAAATGAGTTCTTTTATTTAGCACTCTTTACTTCATTTTTCTACATTTTATGATAAACCAATGGAAATACTTTGTTAAAATGTAGAAAATATTGTTGTTTCATGGTATTATTCCTCCCATAGGAATATGGGTTCAGATACTGATAAAGAGGCATGGATCGATTTGAATTTTGTTAAATACAAACACAAACAGAGGGACGCATGTGGTGAAAGACAAAGTCAAGGAATGAAGCATGTGGTGAACGCAATGTCAACCCTGAATTTATAGTTCTGGTCACTCCAATTAAGGTTTCACAGCTGGCACCTGCCTTTAATCCATCTTCATATGAATCAATTTCATCTAAAATTCATACAAAGCTGAGAAGCATTACTAAAAGTGATTCCAGTATTGTTGCAACAATTACGAAGGTTGAAGATGAAGTAATTGATGAAGTTGGAAAGCTCATAAGGAAGTAATGCATTATTTTATTTTGTTTAATGGTAGTGAGTATGATTTGTATAATAATCTAACCTTTTTTCCTCCAAATTCATCCTATTGATATTTCAGTTTAGAAAAATATGGAAAATCCAAATGGACTTCGAATTTCGTGTAACTATATCTCACTTATTGTTTTTGGTTGTGTGCTATTATTTTCAGGAAAAATAAAATCCAAAGGAGTTGGAACTTATAGTGAAAAATGTAGAGGAACTGAAACTTATGGTGGAAAATGTGCTTCCTAAGAAGTGATATCTTTTTAATTATGAAGAACGTGAAAATGACTAAGGTTTGTAAATGCAAAATTGATGAATTTCACATGTTGTAGTAGAATATTAAAAACACTAGGGTTAAATTAATGCCATTGCATAGTGTAAGTTAAATTAGGTGACTTTGTTAAATTAGGTGAGTTTGCATGGAAGGAAAAGATACTATTCTCACAAATTTGAAGCACCTACACAAGAAACTCAAGATTAAACTAGGAAGGATGTTGTAAGTACCATGCTCTAAGTTAATTGTTATCATTTGCTATTTTTTTTTGTAGCTTTTTTCACTTAAAAAAGACCAGCTAGACGTTTCTAACTAGGTGGATTGAAATACACCTTGTAAGATTAATTTTACCATGGTAAAATCACTCTCACCATGAGAAATAATTTAGTAAACCATTTTTATTAAATTATTTCTCATTAAAACTAAAAACCCCATGAGAATAATTGAATAAATCATTATTTATTTAATTTTATTTCGGAATAATTTATAAATCATTATTTGATACTTATTCCTTATAGCATTTGACTAAATCACTTGGGAATAATTAAATGAATCATTATTTATTTATTATTCCTTAATTCTATTTTTGCAATAATTTTCAAATCACTATTTAATAATTATTTCAATTTCACAACTTTATTAATCCTCGCAAAATAATTAATAAATCATTTAATTTTTCAATTATTTCTAAATAAATATATTTAACCATTTTGAATATATTTGCCCCCTCCAAAAAATATAATAAAGTATTCCTAATGGCTAGATCTTGATTTGGTCAATAATATTTTATTATTTTCCACGATCTTGATTTGGTCAATAATATTTTATTATTTTCCACTTTTGAGATCAACCCAATACTTTGTTATAAATAAGAGGGTTTTACATTCATTCTTCACCATGATCATTATCATTGTACCCATTATCATCTTCTCACATCTGAGCTCTCGCTTGAGTTCCATTCTTTTTTTTGGGTTTTTTCACACATTGAGATAGAGAGAAACGGATTGTTGAAGCACAAGGACATCAAAGGACCCATCCCATGGAGAGGGATTTGCAGACCCTTGTTGTAGATCTCGTTCACTAGGTGCTTTTAATAAATGATTATTCATTTAAAAATTCTTCATTTGTTGGGTTATTACATAATATATTTCTTGTTGTTATCTATTTTGGATTGCATATGATCTCTTTGTTGCTGTTTTTTCTCGTTTTATTATTGCAAATATGAAGTTGGAATAACCACATATTGTTGTCAGGGTCACTTGTCACTAGTGACTTAAGTGAAGTACTTTTGGTACACACGCTAAGAATTTTTAGACTAATAAATAGTGACTCCATTGGGTATTTAGCTACATTTGTCGTCAAGAGATGGTGACTCTAGTGGTGTAGTAATTCAGATCCTTGGTGACTTTCATTTCAATGGTTTTCAATATTTTCTTTAGCTATTTTTAGCTTGATTTTGCATCATTAATGAAAGGTTATTTCTCCTGGTATTCCTATGAGTATTAATATTGAATATATGTGGTTCATATGACTGTGATTTCATGGATATTTCTGCCACTATTATGCTGGTTATTTATATCTCTTATGTAAGCAACCATGAGTGTCTCTCGTCATGTTCTTACATGTTATTGAATGATAAATGTATCTATGACCTAATGGATGAAATGGAAACTAATTTGATAAGGAAACAATGCTTCATAGACAATCCTAGATAACTATGAGACCCCTATACTCAGATCCATTATTTACAGCAGTAGGATGCATATTTACTAAGTGTTTGAAAAAATGCCTATCATGGTTACTAGGGGACCGGTCAAGGTCCTGAACAAGTATTTTATTTAGTACTAGCATTTCTATGTTACTCCATTGATTTGGAGAGATGGTTCAATTTGGAACAATGAACTAGGCTCTGAGCCTGAAAAAGTGCCTCAAATCGTGGAGTCGCTAGCATAACACTCACAATTTTGGTCTCTGGTCACTGGAAGGTAAGCCTATGAGAGTGAATTTGGGTTGCTGGCCGCACTCATGCCTATAACATGGTAGCGACTGAGACTTGAATTCCAAAAGCTCAGTGGGATACCATGGCAAGATGTCTAAAGTATTGGATTGGCTTCTTAGGGTCCTGTAGCTGATGATTAATGTCTGAATGGTGTGTTTTCATTGGTTCCACTTCCTTAACATGACTTAGGAGGTAAAATCATATCATAGTGGCCTTTTGTCGCATGTTTACCCCAACTAGGTAGTCGCTTGGGTTGATGTGGGAGGAGGGTGTTACGAAGTGGTACCAGAGCGGGGTTGTGCTCGCCTTAGGTTGTGTGTTGGTCGTGCATTCATGTTGGTTGCATATGTGTTCCTTATGCATGTAGTCCATGTGCTTGTTGCATTTGCATGGTTTTGATCATGGTTGTAGTCATGTCTCCATGTGAATGTTGAAGGTGTTTTCGTGGAATATGTCTTCATGTGTGTATTGTTGATTATGTAGTTGTTATGCATGTATGGTCTTGGTTATAGCTATGCATGAATAGTAGGTCAAACATGCCTTGTGAAGTCATGGTATGAAATTTAGGTTATCGTGATGCTATTGGTTGTTATGATGCTAATATGATGACTGAGATAGAGAAAGAGATGCAAATCATCATAGTGAGGTTGCAGTATTAGACTTTTGGGGTAAGAGCAGATCCTCATACAAGTATTATATGTTTGGCATGCAGGTAAGTAGATAAAGGATTGCTATATGCACTAGGTTTATATACATTAGGTTTATGTACATGTATTTTGATGTTATGGCTACATACATGATAGATGATAGTTGATTAGCATAGTCGCATGCACATGTGTCATAAATGATGGTAACTTGTGGTTGTATGCATTGTTATCTTTGTTTTATGTTAGATAACTTGATGACCATGTTATATGTTGTTGATGAGTATGCTATAGGTTAACTTGTTCTTGTTATATGATAGTTAGCTTGATGATTAGGTCATATATTGTTGATGAGCATGTTATATGTTAATTGATTGTTGTTATATGTTAGTTAACTTGATGATTAGGGTTATAACATTAATATCTTGATGTTTTATGTTTCATGGAAAATTTGATTTGACTATGTAGATGGTTATGGTTACAATATTCAAGTACGAATTGAGATATTTCCGATGACTTTGCACACGTAGTCGTTATGCATAAATGATAAATGCTTATGAGTTTATGATGTGAACATGTTACTTAGTTAGTGTAATGGATATCGTGATATTGTTTATGTTTGATTTGACATGTTATAAAGTTATATCTTGCTAACTAGATTGATTTTGAGGATCGGATAGCCTTCCCTTAGGTACACTAAGGTATGAGTTTTGTTATGTAGTATACTTGGTGCTTCATTCTTGATTATGTCTTCTATTTGATGTTGAGTGTTTGGGATCTATCATCTCATCTAGTTGATCTATTTAACATGGTATGTTCACAAGTTGGTTGAATGTTTGATGATTTGAATAATATGAGTATGTGTTCCAATGATCTTTTTTTAGGATGATTGTACTAACACATATGTGTTAGATAGTTGATATGTACTTGAATGTAGTTCACAGTTGCAGAATTATGTCTAATGACTATAAGTTGACTATGGGTCATGACATGATTGTTTGTAAAATTTGATTTTAAATTTATAGATATGATTGCCTTGATATTTGGAACATGTGGTTGACATGTGTGAGAAGTTGCAGGAAATATCCTTGGTATTAGCGTCAAAAGGTAATAGTTGATGTGTTTATATACCTACTAGTTGGATGATGTGGAGGTACATAGTAAGCCTCGATTGCAACAAGGTAAAAAGGGTAAAAGAAAGGAATTGGATAAGAATTCCTTTTTCTATGTTTAGAAACCCTAATTCTAAATGAATGAGTGCCATGCATACAAGGATTCTTTTTAACCTTGACTTTGTCTGACATTAAGTGGATATGTGATGTGGCCATGAACATGTACTCGACAAGTATGTTAGGTTGTCTCTAGTTGTAGGAGGATCTTTCAAGGGAATTGGAGTCCCTTGACAGATGGCGTGGATATGTTCAGTGCAAGAAATGTGCTTGGTCCGACAAGGTAAGGCAACTGGTGTATTTTTATGTTTACTTATTCACTAACTTTGTTTGTTTATGGAAATGTGATGTAGGGAGTTGCATGGAAAGAGAGCTTGCCATGAATCTTGAAGAAGGCTCAGGTTGATCTTTCCTTGGGAACCATGGGGATTGAGTCATGGTGTTTGTTGTTCATCTTATGCTTCTGGTCTTTTGTGATATTTGCACTTGATATGCGAATTTTTGTATGTCTCGTGCAAGGCCTTTCCACTTTGGTTGTGGTGTCGTATTATTGTTGTTGGTTTTCATGACTTTCTTTTGGTCTTTTTCTTGTATATTCTTTTATGTCTTGAGAGTCTTGTGAATTGGTTGGGAAAAGAGGAAAATTAATGGACCTCGGGAGAGCTGTGTGGTACCCGAAATTTAATGTAGGACATGGATGAACCTCGATGCATGAGTAAGCACAACAGAAGGTAAGACTATGAAAATCAGTTACATTGGTTCGCTCCATTGGTGTAAATGAATAGTGGCAGTATAGTCATGAGAAAGGTAATGAGAAAAGGTAAAGTAAATGGACCTGAGCTGTCAGATCGCTTGACTAAGTTGGGAATAGTGGTTCTCAATGTTATACATGAATAAAGGAAGTTCTCTTAACGTTGACCTTGATATCTAGTATTTATGTTGTGATCATGATTAATTTATGCTAATGATTATATGCATATACGTATGTATGTATGTACATTTTTATCTGACAGAGTCATCATGGATCATGATTATTTTATGGTAACGTTGATGTATATATATGTATGTGTCCATGTCATTATCTGATACGGTCATCAAGAACCATTCTGGTGGATGAATGATTTCTTACGTAGGCAAATGATATGAAGACATTCCTAGTCTTACGAGGAATCAATTAGGAAGAGTAGTAATGATGAATATATGAGGACAGTATCATGTGGTTATGAGTTTATATTATGTGATTATACTACGTCTATTTTATCGATGGGTTATACCAAAGGATACATCAGTGAAATGAAAGAAATGTGGTCTCCAACATGATAGGATAAGCATGAACAAAATACTAGAAGCAAGGTTTCTTGGTAAGGACAATTTGGTTTCAGTGTCGTATTATTGTTTTGCATATGTCATACATTTTGTACATGTTGCATATTTGATGATTGTGCACATGCAATATTGTTCATATGTATTGTGTTTTCATGTTGTTTATGCAATATTATATACAGGGTGTTAGTACAGATAGTGTTGTATGAATGTTTCATATTCAGTGTTGCGTATGGAAGGTGCTATGTACATATTGTACTGTGTGCATGATGGATATGTCATGTTGTATGAATATGGTGCTCTACATGTGTTGGATATGTGGTGCTGTGTACAAATGATGTTATGTACATGTGGTGTTGTGCGCATGTGTACATGTGGTGATATCTACATATGGTGTGGTGTGCATGATTGTGCAAGTGGTATTGTGTGCATGTGGTGTTGTGTACATGTTGTACAGTCGGTGCTGTGTGTAGGTGGTGTTGTGTGCATGTTGTGCATGTGGCACTGTGTACATGTGGTTTTTCGTACATCTCGTGGGTGTGGTATTGTGTACATGTGGTATTGTGTACATATTGTATAGTTGTGCAGTGTACATATGGTGTTGTGTACACATTCTGTAGGTGGTGTCGTGTACATGTGATTTTTAGCACACATTATGTATGTGGTGCTTTGTACACATGGTGTTGTGTATGTGTTATACATACAGTACTGGTGTACATGTGGGATTAAGTGAACGCCATACAGGTTGTGTCGTGGGCATGTAGTATTATGTATGTGAATTGTGTAGTTGTGGTGGTGTGACATGCGTACTTTTTGCATTGTAATATCTGTGTACACATGTATTTTGTGGCATTGTACATCGTGTATATATATATATATATATATATATATATATATATATATATATATATATATATATCTATATATATATATATATATAGATATATATATGAGTTGTTTTTTATATCATATTTATGTGTATGAATTTTGTGATGTCACACATTTTCTGTGGATGTATATATTTTGATTTACATTGTGCATGTATACGTGTTGTGTTGTGTTGTACACTGGGTGTAGGTGTATGTGTTGTATTTCAGGTGTAGGTACATGTATGTCATGGAGTTGTGTGTTGAGTGTGGTTGTATGTGTGTGATGCACACTATGTATATGTGCACCTAGTTGAGGAGAAGGCACTAGGTGTTTCTCGAGTGTGGAAACCGATCTTGTGTGCGTACGAAATAATAACAAGGGAAGAAGTAAAGATCGATGAAGGATAAGTATCATTATTTTATTTCATATTTATTATACATGTGGTTTATTATTATGGTTTATGATGATTATAGGTAATCTATGATTCTGTTATATGATGATTACATGTGAATTGTGATTTTGGTTTATGATAGTTACATGTGATTTATGATTTTGATGGTTATGTTTTGAGCTAAACTCATGTGATATTTTTATACATGTTGATTTGGTCAAATATGCTAGTTTGACTTCTTGTGACAGGAAAAGAACAAGATTGAAAATGTACCTTATTGACAAGCTACCAATGATGTATGATGTGAATTTATTTCAATTTATTTTAAATCTAATGGAAGTTATGTTCTTGGTACAAGAATGCATGAAATGACCATTTGGTTGATGAAAATCGACTGAAAGAATTCACAAAAACAAAAGGAATTGGAAAATGCAGCAATATGCTAGTAAAGCCTTTAGGAACAGGGCCATTGTGGGACACTAGTCCCCAATAGTGTCCATTGCTTTCCATGAGCATGCTATGACTGGAATAATGGTTTGAAGGAATGGATATGCCTTGGTTTTTTTATCTTCTTATGCGAGGAAGCCTTACCAAGGGATGGAATGCCAATATGGGGGTGCTAGCAGAACTTGGAAGGTGAGTGACTCCATGGAAGGGGTTGACCAGATTGCCCAAGCGACTATGTAGAAGAAAATGGAAGACCAGGGATATATTTTTTTTGGTCATTAACAGGTCCAGATGGAATGAAATGCACATTGGGAGTGCGCCCTAGGAAAATGACTTGGTAACTATTCACTGAGAGGACAAGCGGCGTGAGATTGTAGCACTAGCCATTGGATGTGGATTTGGCTTTGGAGTGGATTCCATACTTTGTGGGAAGGAGGTGAATCTTGGTATTACTTGAGGGTGGAGGTGTGAGCCTCCAAATTCCCTTGTTGTGGATGCAAGCATCGTATCCTTTCATATGTTGGTTGAGAAAATGTGCATATGTGTATATTATTGTAAATATTTTATCAATCTAGATTTATAAATCTCCATAGACAATATTTTTATTTGCTAGTCGAAAAAAATGTGTTTGTGTATATGTGGTTAGTAGATACTGTAATGAGTTGTGTTATAAATCTCCAGTAAATGGTATGTTTGTCATGTTTCAATAGTGGTCATTGTAGCTACTGCAATGAGATGTGCTATAAAGCTCCATGGGTAGCATGTTTTGTTTTCAAAAGTCTTCTTGGTCATAGGTGGCATTGAACATCGAGGATGCTGTTCCCCCAAGGGTGGGGCTTTTGCAATAGCCCTGGTGAAAATTCCATGTAAAAATATATAAAAGTCCACAATCAATGGGACATGTATTCCAAGCTGAATGGTGGGGGAAACATCCTAATGGGTGTTGATTCGATTTATTATGGCTAAAGAAATTGTCAAAGGAAATGGCTAAGTTTTTGGAAAGGCATGAGGCATTAATTCACATTTTATATATGGAAATAATGGAAATTAGAAGAAAAGGAAGGTGAAAGGTCACAGGTTGCATGTGAGGATGAAATTGAAGGAAAATAATGGAGAATGAAGAAAATATAGACCTCATTAATAAAAATGCTTTCGAGGATCAGTGAGTGAGACTTGATAAGTTTAGTTTTGGAGTTATCTCATTATTCTCTCTCTCTCTCTCTCTCTCTCTCTCATACTCTTGGATACTTAGAGTTTTGTTGGAGCACTGTTGGAGGGTGTGGCATACCTGGATTTTTGGAGAAAGAAGGAAAAGGAAGAGGAGGAAATCACAAGAGGCATCAGAATCAATGGCTACAATGACATGTACTTCTAGGTACCAAGTTGCATGTATGATTTATTCACTAGGTTTGCATGCATGTCATATTCATGTGTATTTTTGGTTGTGATGTGTCATT
This sequence comes from Pinus tabuliformis, assembly GCA_031772625.1. Classification (NCBI taxonomy): domain Eukaryota; kingdom Viridiplantae; phylum Streptophyta; class Pinopsida; order Pinales; family Pinaceae; genus Pinus; species Pinus tabuliformis. The sequence continues at coordinate 1,875,834,000 of CM062819.1, read as the reverse complement.
GGCATGGATGATGGTCAGGATTGATAATGGATTGCCTAGCCTTGCCATTTCATGGATAACCATGGTGATTGTGGGTTTATTTTCATTGTTGTGTTTTTTGTTGGTTCTCATATTTCCTTAACTTGGGTTTATTTACTAGTCCTAGAGCCTTGGTTGGACAAATGCTCTGGAGCCCTGTAACAACTTTGGTGGAGTTACTAGTCCTATAGCCTTGGTTGGAAAAATTCTCTGGGGCCCTTGGTGGGTTAAGTTACTAGTCATGGAGCCTTGGTTGGATAAATGCTCTGGAGCCCTGAAATTATTGGATAGAGACTGATTTGATGTTGGTTTTTTGATGTCTAGCCGTGAGGTGGAATCACTATTTGATGGGTTGAGGTGAATGGGCTTTGGAAGCCATGGATGGTTTGTGATTGATGTTTTCTATGAGATTCCACATTCATGCTTGGAATATGGCAGGGGGGTGAATGGCCAAAGAGAGATTTCACTAAGCCATTCTATGGTCTTATGGAACTTGGAAGTCCCATCCTAGGTTTCAATTTTGGATCATTAATGAAAGCTTATTTCTCCTGGTATTCCTATGAGTATTATGATGGATTATATGTAGTTTATGTGGTTGTGATTTCATGGATATTTCTACCCCTATTATGCTGGTTATTTATATGTTTTATGACAATAGCCATGAGTGGCTCTCATCATGTTCTTCTTGTCATCGAATGAGCAATATATCTATGAACTAATCGATGAAATGGAAACTAGTGTGATAAGGAGACAATGCTTCATAGATAATCTTAGATAAGTACAAGACCCCTATGCTCAGATATGTTATTTACACCTGTAGGTTGCATATTTGCTAAGTTTTTGAAAAAAATCCTGTCATGGCTAGTAGGGGTTGAGTTAAGCTCTTGAAAAAGTATTTACTTTAGTATTATCATTTCCTAGCTATTTCACTGATATGAAGAGATTGTTCAAGTCTAGATAGTGACCTACGATCTGGGCTTGAAAAAGTGGCTCGAATCCTAGAGTCACTAGCATAACATTGATAGTTTTGGTATCTGGTCGCTAGCACACAAGCCTATTGAGAGTAACTTTGGATTGCTAGTTGAACTCGTGCCTATAGAATGGGAGCGACCAAGCCTTAAATAGTTGAAAATCTCAGTGGGATGCTAAGGTAAGTTGTCTAAAGTATTGGATTGGTTCTTGAGGGTCCTGTAGCTGATGATAGATGTCTGAATGGTGGGTTTCCTTCGCTTCCACTTCGTTAACTTGACTTAGGATGTCGAATTCTATCATAGTGGCCTCTCGTCGCATGTTTACCCCGACTGGCCAGTTTCTTGGGTAGATGTGGGAGGAGGGTGTTACACATGAATCACTATATATTAGCGAATGTGCTACTGATTTTGCACAAGACTTCATTGTTTTTCTAGGAAAAGGTATGAGAGCCTACTTAGGCCAAGAAATAAAACATCAAGTCTACTACTATCTAAGAATTTTTTGTCCTTGTCTTTTTTAAATGACTATCCGCCCCATTGTAGCAGTAATTGGAACTATCACTATTGGCTTTGTTGGTCAACTCATGTCATGTTCCTACTAGCCCGCTGGATTTCCTATTCTTACTTGGCCATAATTGTTTTCTTAAGTATCTCTATAAAAAACTCTTTAGGCTAGATAAGAGATTCAAAAATTTGTGGTGTGATAGATAACCTGATGAAACACTTTCCCCTTATTTGTTGATTTCTCAACTTTCACTTTGTTGTTGTTTCATCAAGTAATTTCGTAGATATGAAGTATAATTTGTTCTATAATTTGGGGTTATCTAAGGTAATAATATTGTTATACCTCTTTCAAATTTATGCCTGCTTATTGTGGTTGTTTTAAAATAGATTCTATCACATGTAATGTATCTTTTTGAATGGTTTGTTGTATAGGCGTCGATAAGTTGACATTAAAATGTATAGTATAGATTTTTTCCTTAGTTTCTTATTCCAATTCTCCATTATTCTCTGGTAGAGTTGTAGTTGATTGGAGGTAAATTGATACCTCCAAAATTTGGAATATCATATTCCTTTTTCCACTGATATAATCAAATATTTCTAAAGTCAACAACTTGTATGAGATGTAATTGGTCTAGATATTATCGTCATTAGTGTACCTGAATGAAACCATATCCAAACCAAGATGGATGTGAGAATTGATTGGTAGATCTTGATAGACCTCTTGTGAGACTCTCCATATATGAGTAACATTTTTAAAATTTATGGGCCAATTGTGGAACATATCTTCTAGGGTTAAGGAATTTTTCCTACCCAACTAGTTTTTAGTAAAGCACATGAAGTTATTCATTATTGTTATAAACCATTTTGTAAAAATAATCTTTCTAATGAATCTAACTTGTGATATGGAAATCCAAGTTCATAAGGAAGGAAAATTAATTACCTTATCATATTGCTAGCACTCCTTATAACTTTACTTGATGATATTTGCTACCCAGTGGGCCCAATTGTATTGTTTACATATCTTGATGATTTGGGCAATGGATTCCAACATATTTAACTTAACATTGGACGCTTGATCCATCAAAATGACACATAGGTACATAATGAAATAATTCCATTTAATATTTAGGTGTGTAACTTGTCTAATGATTAGCCCCTTACAATTATTGGTGATCATTCCTCTAGTGAAATCTCTTAGCCAAGCACTAGAGTCGATTGTTACAGGGATTTTGTCACCCCTATGTGGTAGACTTATGATGTTTATGGATTGAAACTATGGTGATGTCTATAATTATTTTGTTATGTCCCTATAACTACATCATAGACATCATCTATATTGGAATTGGGCTTGACAATTTTTTGATTTTAAATAACTTAGTGGACAAGATTTAATTTCAAGATAATATTCTTCGTCTAATACATCGTTCAACAAATAATATGAGATGTATTTGAATGGGTTTTTAGTTTCAAATAGAAAAATAACAAGTTTAATTCAAAAATCATTTATTTCACCACTTTTTAAACACATTGGAATCAAATAGTCTTGTTTCAATGTCGTCAAGGATTCGAAGGATTTGTATACATGTTTTGATTTTATTCTTCCGTTGTCTCCAAATGAACCAATTCGAACATACAAGAAACTCCCACACTCTCAAATTTTACATTACCCATGAGGTGGATAAAAGTCATCATATTTGATATCTTTAATATGAAATGATGACAACATTAATTTCAAAATTAAATTAGTCATATGTCTAAATAATATTTTCATTAGGGTAGGGTTGTGATTGTTTACTTAGCTAGCCATGGTGCATGTCTTACCCAAGGTAAATTAATGCATTTTTATGAGATATATAATTATAATAAAAGTAAATTAATGTAATTTTTTAAAAATCAATTTTATAATTTATCAAAAGTTAAAGATAGAACTAAAGTTTTAGATAACATTAAAAAAACGAAAAAATCATTTTCAATACATGCAACCATTGATTTATAAAATATGTGTCATTATACATTCAAATAAGCTTACGCCTAGGGAATATGTCAATCGCATGTATTGATGCAGTTGCGATAGTAGTAGTATAGCCCCATATTTTTATTATTGTGCCACATAGAATCCCCCTAATTTTATTATTGTTCCCTTACATTAATATTTTTATGTAGGTGCTAATTATATTTTGGCCCCTAAGTAGACTCCTATATATACCCAGGAGGTCTTTCTATTTGAATCATCCAAGATTTTTTCTTTATGTGATGTAAAAGGAGGTTCCCCTCTAGAATAGGCTTATTATCAAGTATTTGATCTATATTTTCTTCTATTTTCTAATATGGTTACATAACATTTGGTATAAGAGATCTTGATCCTAGGGTTTCACTACCTCAAAGAGGTCATCTTGGAATTTTTGCTATAACTTATTTTCTCCGAGGATTCAAAAGATGAAATTTTGAACACGTGGAGATAAAATATTGATGAAAATCATGTAAAACTTTCATATCTTTCTTGGCTATATTATTAGAGAGTTGATTCAAAGAGGGTAGGATTTTTGAATGCTCTAGAATTTTGTCTCAAACATGTTCCTTTGGGAATATCATCATAACCTTCGTTTGAGGCATCCAAATTGAATTTCATAAAAAGTTGTTTAAAGTGTACAAATTGTAGTTTTAGACCTTGGGAGGAAAAAACTATAAAGATAAATTAGTTTCAAGGTCGAGCTCCTAAAGGAAAGAAAAATGTGTGCATTTTTTCTAAAATTTGCATAAATTTTGTTTGAAAAATTAGTTTGAAGTGATTCAAGGGGCATATTGAAACCTATTTATATTTATATGGTTCTAAAAAGCCTCAAAATAAATAAATGGATACATCTAGTAATCCAGTATAAATATCTACTATGGAAAATGAAGAAGAGGAAGAAATGGAACATGGTATATTAAAATTACAAGGCCAAGTGCATAAAATTTATCTCTCGCAATGGGTAATCAATAATGAATTTTAAGCAATGATGAATTTCAATAACGATGGTTTGAAAGGGGACATGGAGGGCTTATAATTAAAAATAAAAAGTTACATGGAAAGTTTGAAGTATGGTTTAAAAGAAGAAATGGACTGTTTGAAGGAAGGTTTAACAAAGTTGCTACAAGAAATGATTCTTAATGTTGACAAGGTATTCCATGAAACTAATGATGAGAATAAAAGGAATGTGAATCATGATTTTAGAGACTCTAACTTTGCGTTGAGAACCAACAACATTCCAAAAATCGATATGAAGAAGTTTGATGGAAAGGATCTAGTAAAATGGATACTACAGATGGAGCATCTTTTTGGTATACACGATGTGCAACACACACAAAAGGTACACTTTACATCCTTATATTTACAACCCAATCAATTTGTATGGTATTGATGGATTTGTTCTTTTAAAGTGCTAGCCACTTGGACAATGTTTAGGAAAGAATTGATAGTACATTATGACGTTACAAAAAGAAATAAATTCTTTAGACAAATGATAAATCTCAAACAAGAGGCTTGAGTTGGGGAGCACATTGAGGAATTCCAAAGATTTAATATCAAGGTAATTGATATTATAGAGAAGAATTTGATTTATTTCTTCATAGGGACATTAAAATATAACATCCAAGATGATGTTCGCCTTTGGGAACCTACATCCTTGGAGAATGCATTTAGGGTGACAAGAAAAGTTGAAAGAAAAATTATGGCAACAAGGAGGTCTACCACTTTTCCGCACCTAGCTTCCCATAACCTACATGGTTGAAACCACAAAAAATAGAGGAAGAAATGGAAAAAGGGCTTTGTTATAGTTTGGATAGAAAATACACTAAAACTAATAATAGTGATGAGAAGAAATTATTTTACATAGTGTAACAACCTCGGGTTAAAAATCCATGTTATAAAGTTAACAAAGGAAAAATAATAACTGAGGTCATGAGACACTTATTCCAAGCTACATATTGGGAAAAACATCCTAGTGGTGTTCATTTTGTTTAATATGGATAAGGGGAAATTATAAAAGGAAATGGAAAAGGAATTGAAATGGTAAAGAGGATTTAATTGCCATTTTATTTATGAAAATAAAGGAAATTAGGAGAAAACAAAGGTGAAAGGTCATAGGTTGCATGTGAGGAGGAAAATGTAAGAAAAATAATGGAAATTTAAGAAAGTACGGGCCTCATTAATAAAAAGGCTTTTGAAGATCAGTTCACAACCTTTTGTTTGTTTATTTTTGAGCTCTCTCTTTGTTCTCTCATACTCTTGCACACTTAGAGCATTCTTGGAGCACTCTGTCATTGGAGGAAGGAATGAAAAGAAAGGAGAAGATAGCAAACTAAAGGAAATATAAATAAAGGAAGAGTCAGATATGTTGGCTACAATGGGATTACTTAGAGGTATCGAGTTGAATCTATGATTTCCTTGCTAGTTTTGGCATGCATAGTACATGCATGTGTGTTCTTGGTTCTCTTGTTGTAATTGACGTGAGTTTTTCCAGGTATGAAAGTGGCTTCTGGACTTGGCTCGCCATTTCTGAATAGCCATGGTGTGATGGGGTTTCTCTTTCTTGGTTGAGCTGGATTGCTGGATGGTTTCGAAACTGAGTGGGGTGGTGTTGTGCTCTACAACAACCCCCCATTTATTTTTCTTAATCCATAGGTAATTATCGTACAAATAAATAGGGACCCTTAAAAAAATTTAAAACATAAGAATATAATTTTAATTTAAATACTTTCTTAGCAATAAATTTGATTTTCCCTTTTAATAAAACCTCACTAAAGCTTAAATGACCAAAGAAGGCCACTTTAAAAGCAAGTATGACCATATCGCAAATCTCAAATTCTTAAGAGTATATGTTTATCCATCGAGTCATGACTTGCGATTGTGATAAATGATAACCCTCAGGGAACCCAAACATATTCATTTTTTATAAAGGATTAAAAAGATTAATGAGAATTATTTAAGGCGGAAATGCCCCACACCACAATTCATATATCTGAAAAGCCTCCCTCTCGTGGAATATGATATCAGCAGACCTGGTGGAACTTTAAACCATGTCATTAAAATACAATTGCATCTGATGTATTACAAGAATTCCATTTAGCTCGGTCCGTACAATTCCAAATGGTTCCAATACTGATTAAGTTATTTATTGAAGGAAAGTGCCTAAGGAAATTATAAAGGTTAAACCAAAGTCATGCTTATATATAAACCTAGGGCCCAATATACTACCACATCATTTATCGCAATTGTAATTGCTAAAATCTCTCTGGGCATCATCTATTCTCCATTGTCCCGACATCGCAGATTACAATATTGGGATAATTTGATTATCACAATTAGAAATTCATCATGCTTAACACACTGATACGGAGGTATTGCTATTGCATATCGTCTCAATAGTTAAACAATGAAATTATTTCACCATCCGAGAAAATATTGCAATCTGATATATTAATGAGTAATAAATAAAACACGCGGAGCCATGATTCCAGTTAATTAATGGGTTTTAACGATATTAATGGTTTCATAGCAGAGAGAGATTTGGTGACCTATTTAGATTGATTTGCATTAAAACCTCTCTTTCTGTCATTTCAAAATATTTATGTCTTCACATGAGTTTACATTTAACTCCTATTTTCTTTTCATTTGATCTCTATTCTTTGTATTGCAGGATTTCTCCTGAAAGTGAATTATGTGGAAAAATGACTAAATCTAAGAAGGGAAAGAAGATTTTTGAGGCTGCTCAATCATCTAAGTCTGATGTCACTGAAATGCTTTCATTATTTTAGACACCAAATCCACCATTGATAGTGGGACCTCCTCATGGGAATCTATATACAATCTGCTGGAAAAGGAGGGTCCAAAAGTAATTCAAGCCAAAGAAACAATAAATGATACCACCTTTTTTGAGGCTTCCTATTTTGAAGCTGCAAGTTATTTCATACACCAAATCACTGCTAGACCGAAGATTTTACCATACAATAAAATGGTAAAATGGATTACAGACAACATCAACATTTTGGATTGTGCATTCCTGACTTCAAGAAAAGAAGTTATTGGTCCATTCATGGGAAAATAGCTGAAAAGAATGTATGAAATACGAAACCCACAAAAGGTATATTATAAATCCTTCCTTGGGAATTTCACGAAGGAGAACGAGGACTCATTAGACCTAATTCGGCAATGGAACTCCATTTTGAGCAACTTCAAACAAGAGGAAATAGGTATGTATCCAATATCATCTCTCATTCTACCCTACTCTTTTACGACAACTATGATGTGTAGACTATTTGGGCATGCTGATACCACCAAGTTTTCTGTTGAGTGGATTCCACTGATAGATGTAGCAATGAACTCTTTTGTAATGGATTGGGGAACCATTTTCTCTAATAATATGGATATGAAAATTCAAGAATATAGGCAAAACCGATTTGTCTCTACTCGAAGAGTCCCTCCATTTTTTACGAGTGCTTATATTATGGATGTAGTATGTTTCACCATTAGTTATCCAACTATGGGGTGGAAATTTACTATTCAAGACCCTACCCCCATTCATATATACAATAATATTATGTGGGATTCCAGTTACCAAGCCCATTTTTACAAGATCTTCTAGGGAGTTATGTTACCCATCCACTAAGTGGTTTTTGATAAGAAGGCCCCAAGGTTATTCGATGAGGCAAAGATTGATATTTTTCAAGTAGCTAGGTGGCTTAGGGTATAGTTTTTTACATATGTCAGGGATTTCAAAAGCATAGCACCCCCTCATGTCCTTCCTCCGTATGTACCGGATAAGCTTCTTCTCAGGGAAATTGCTTACTAGACTATAGGGAATGGGATAATCAAAACCTTGAAAGAATTCGAAAAATCCCTTTGGAATTATTTTCGCCTCCAATGTGGTTTTTATGTGTTGGTTGATTTTAGGTATGCTGCAATGGAATTCAAACACATTTTATGTTTGAAGCTCGCTACAGTTCCCTGTAGGCAGTATGACCCCAATAAAGTTGCACGAAATTTCGCTACATCATCTAAAATAAGGTAGTTAAGCCATGAATAGGAAGATTTCGATGATTTATTTGAGTCACCCGAGATCTTCTCACGAGTCCAACATTTTCCTACCTTGAGACTCAATCCACTGGATTTGGCTCATTTCCACCAATATAGGAAGAAAAGGTTACTAAATGTCCCTTTGGACCTACTAGAAATACCTAAGCCAAATAGTAAAATATAAACACTTTCAAGCCAGAGTTCAGTAAAGGGCTTAGAGAACGACTCAGAGCATGATTCAGAGAAAGGCTTAGAACATGATTGTGAGCATAACTCACAGGAAAAATCAGAACAGGGGTGTCAACAGACATCAGATCGGAGATCAAGCCAGAATTCAAAACAACGTTCAAAGCATGACTCAGGGAAAAGTTTGTAGAAAATCCCAGAGAAGAGTCTTGTAACGGAGAATGAAAGGGAATCCGAAAAGGTCTCACAAGAGAAATAAATGGAAGATATTTCCACTAAATAACACACAGAAGAGAACCCCTTTAAAAACCTACTATATGAGGCATGGAAACAGTTTGATGGTAACTGAAAGGACAACAAGGGGAGGAGAATGTTGAAACAAAAAACATATTCAACACACCCTAGAATACTAGACAGAGCTCACTTACAAAAATATTTACTAACAATACTGTTTCCATAGAAGAAATTTAAATCTTCCCAGCCTTCCCATTAATTTAAATTGTTCTTAGACTATAGGAGATTCCTCCTCTTGATGTCTTTTACAGTCCAAACAACGGGTTGTAGTAAAATATATCATACCTTAGTGATAAGTCCCGACAGTGAGCTAATGGATGTCATTTGGGAGCATACTCCTATGGATCCTTTGGATAGTTTGACTAAACTATCACAATTTGGAGGTGCTTATGCATATACTACTATTGATAAGGTAGCGGAGGTCAAATAATTGATAAAGGAAAAATATGAGAGGATACAATAGTTGGAGTAATAGTTGGCCGAAGAAAAGAAGAATATAAACCATCAGATGAAGGCACAAATGACACAACTACAACAAAGCTTTGATCAGTTAAAGCTCCAGTGAAAGACAATCCTAAAGATGCTCAAATACAACAGTTGTGATATTATCTAGAACAAGTGAAAGACAATCCTAAAGTTGAGGACTTTGTAAAAGAAGCACTTTAACTGAATTCTTTGTTATCCTTTCAATAAGCAACATTTTTTCAGAGGGTATCAGTCATGAATCCAATGTGCAAGGAAATTGATTCACTAATGAATCAAGTATCCAATATGAGGGTCACTTTTAATGAGATTGATGAAAATATTTCAGGATACATTGCATGGCAAGATAGCCTAGAAGGAAGGATAATAGATCTACCCAGGATGGAAGAGACTCACGAAGATATCCTTTTCACTGAATGGGATATACAACTAAAACAGGCATAAAGGGTAGTCACAAGAGAAATGTATGTTGCAAGCAAGATCATTGAGACTATCAATGACAATTTACCTAATGCAAACCTCATACAAGAATGCCGACCTAGGATTCTTCCCAATATCAAAGACTTAGAATAAAAATGGCAAGAAACTTCTACAATAAAAGAAGAAGTGATCAAACATCTTCCGAAACTATACTAGGAAGAATATTGAAGGTATCTGGTAAAACCACACAGTCAGTGGTTAGTGCTACGTTGTCTTGCTCACTCAGCGATGCAGATGTTGCCTTCCATCTTAGATGTAGTTATACCATCCAGATGCTTACAAGGATGAAACATCCCATTGAACTCAAGCCGATGATGGACATATATCATCTTAGACAACAAATGAAAGAGTAGACATCATCGCATGCTACAACTAGTCATTTCCATAATTTATCTTTTGTGTAATTCTGCCACTTATTTCTAGGAGGGTTGTTTAAACCTCCTCAGAACTTCATGCATTACCTATTTTTGTACTTATATTTTATTATAAAAACCCTTTCATATCTTTTAAGAAAGGGTCTAGAATTTTATAAAGGAACTCTTTGTACTTTTGTACTTTAAAGTTTCGCGCGTTAGAATCCTTGGATTAGGGTCCTGAACGTTTGTTGGAGAAGGATTAGAGAATATTTCACTTTTGTACTTTTGCAAACCATATTAGTAAGACAGACTAGACTAGAGCTACATATTTTATGAGAGGACTAATATGCATCAGGTACTTTTATCTTTGTTTATTTATTTGTTCATGAATTAGCAACCATTTCTATATACTATTTATCATATGTATCTTTTTCCATAGAATGTTGTATCCATTCACTTCTGAACATACTAGGACTGTTATTTTTTTAATACATTGATAAGAAATTGGTCAAACAATATTTGATGCGATATATGCTTTATAAATTATTTTGATTAACTATTTAATCAAAATAATTACTTCAAAGTTTTTTAATTCTGCTTAGTATCTATTTAATATTCATTATCAAGTATTAAGGATCATCATTTTATATCACACAAATATAAGTAAAAATTCATGGGTAGTATATATATATATATATATATATATATATAGAGAGAGAGAGAGAGAGAGAGAGATCTATCTGTTTTAAATTGAAAAGAATCCCATATATCACTTAGTTTTATCAATCAAACACCCTGTCCATCCTATCACATTTTGATTGGGAAACTGGTCCCTCTATATTATGTCAGAGACACTAACCCAACTGGGGAAGGAACGATATTCAAGTCCCTCACCAGGTGGTTTTCCCACATGTTTTTGTAGCGATTTTTGAGGCTTAAACATTTTGGTGCTAGAAGGAGGGTGAAGACTATGAATGGAAAGGATAACTCAATCTAAATTAGCAAGCCATTCCAAGAGTCACTTCCCATCAAGATCACATGCAACTTTTTCATCCTCATCTAAAACTCCTATTTCTAGATCAGAAGTTGAGTAGTCAGTCCAAAAATATCCTAGTACAATTCCTAAAGTACCTTCTTCATATGATAATCCTAAATCACCTGAGTTTCAAATATTAATAAAGAAGTTAAAGGGAATCTCTATATCAGAAGAAAATCTTGCCTCGTCTGAAGCATCTGAAGGAAGTATCACCTATGTTTTACAACCCACTCGGATTCTAACTCATTCTAAAAGTGAGAATGGGGTTCCTCCATTTTAATTTTCCCTTCCTTCTTTCCAAAAGAAAACTAAGAAATCTAAGTCATAGACATTAAGTAGTGAGATTTTATCAAATTCCCCTCCATAAACACCTTCATTCCCTCCATTCATTCCTCTTAATATCCCTTCTTCTCAAGTTATTGGTGCTATTTCATCTATCGAAAGCACACAACCTCCCTCTTCTTCCACTCAAACTCCAATAATGGCAAGACAACAACCACCACCACAAGTCAGACCATGGGCTAATCTTGGTGTTGTACAAATGGCACCTCCCATTCATGAGCTACCTAAGCATCCTGAAAGATGGCTGCCAAAATTCAACCCTGATGATGGATTGCCCACTGAGGAACATATCCATAATTATATGTTAGCTATCAATATTAATGGAGTAGCTGAAGAAGATTATGTAGTAAGATTATTTCCCTACACTCTCTAAGGATCAGCAGGTTCATGGTATTTTTCATTACCACCAGGATCTATCACTAATTGGGACATGTTTGAAGAGAAATTTCTAGCCAAATTTGGTGATGATAGTACAATCGCATCTCTTATCAATGATATTTCTAATTTAAAAGCTAAATCTAGTGAAAGTATCAAAGACTTCAATTCCAGATTCAATAAATTGCTAGACAAAATCCCAGCCACATCAAGCCCCGGTGTTGATGTCCAAATTGAGTGGTATATTTATTCTCTTCCTTCCAACGTAGAATTTTTTGTAGATAGAGAAAATAAGGCCACAATGGTATAAAATATGAAGGAAGCCCTGTCTAAAGAAAAGGGAATAGTTGCATTAGAGAAGAAAAAAACTCAGGGAGATAGAAAAATGAAAAAGGTTACATTTAAATATGAACCAAATAAAAAAGCCCTTAAACACCCTTTTGATCTCGAAGGTCTACAAAAAGTCCTGAAAAGCATGTCAAATGAAATGGTAGAAATTAAGAAACAAGTAGCTGAATCCTCTTCTAAGAAACCTTTCAGATCCTTCAAGAGGAATCAGACTTCTAATCCTTAGCCACCAAATATAATATCCAATGATGAATCTGACTTAGAAGAAGAGGATGAAGGAATTGCATTAACTAATGAAGATACTAAAGATGAAGAATTGGTTGAAGTACATGGAATGTGGGATTTCATACTCCATGCTTTTGATAATGAAGAAGAGCAAGAAGCTCTACCTGTTAGCACTAGGAGTAAAGGACCTACTTTTTTAACACACTTAAATCAAAAGAAAAATACTTCAACCCTTGCTGCTAAGGAAAAGGTGGCCAGTAAAATGTCTTCTCCCAAAACTCCTCAACCAACTCCATCCTCATCAAATCCTCCATCATCATCCAAAACATTGGTAGTTACAGATACCATGGAATATAACATAGTAGAGAACATGAAGAAAACCATATCAAATATCTCTCTTCATGAGCTCAAGAAGCTTAAACATCAACATAAATTATTAACGAAGGAATTGAATGCAATTCCTACATCTACTCTACCTATTGTTGTTGTATCCCAAGCTGCCAGAGGAATGGGTAAAACCCCTAATGGTTAATCAAATAAGTTTAATCCTACTGAAGCTATATTAATTGGTGACAAATCCAATTCATATACACCCCCTTCCCTCTTGACTTATGAAATATTCAATAAAAAATTTCATAATTTATTAGTATATTCAGGTGCCTCTTCCAACGTAATTACGAGAAAAATATATTCTAAATTAAATGGTGCACCCCAGAATTCTGTTGTTCATATTGTGCAACGTGATAGGATGAAAGTCGAGGTATTAGGAGAAATGAACTTAGTCACCATCAAACTCTCTTCTAAAGTGAAATTTTGTCAAGTAATTGACATATTAGTTGCTAATCTACCCATGTTCTACGATTTAAGTCTAAGGAGAGATTGGTCTTAAAGGCTTCATGGCTATTTTGTGATAGATTGGTCTCACATGTGACTCTGTTATAATGGAAAGTCAAATCAAATTGGAATTGACCGAGAAAATCATTTTAGGCATACAGTGAAGGTAAGAATGAGTCGGTAGCTTTCAACAATAATATCCTTGGAAATTACTCCATTGAGTCATTTATAGGGAACTTCAATGCACAACGGTCTCGTTTTTTGGACAACTCTGTTACTTCCCAGATTGAGAAATTTTCTGAAACAAATTCTTCCAAATATATAAATGTTGTAGATAAAACATTAGTTAAAAGTTTGTTATGGAAATCATATTTTGATGGATCTAAATCTAATGATGGTGGAGGAGCTGGTTGTATATTAATCAGTCCAGAAGGAGAAAAAACCATGTTAGCATGTAGGTTAGAATTTGAATGCATAAATAATATTGTTGAATATGAGGCACTGATACAAGGTTTTTATAAAGAAATAGGCCTCGATATCAAATATCTCCATGTCTTTGGAGATTTGGAAATTTTTATCAAGCAAGTAAGAAACACCATTCATTGTCTCTCTAGACATTTAAAACATTACCAATCATTGGTCCAGGATCTTACTTCACATTTTTTAGCATTCAAAATCTCTCCTATATCTAGACTTCAAAATGCAAGTGTTGACCTTCTGGGTAGTATAAAATCTAGGCTCATACCATAAGAGGATTACAATCTAGATAGGTTTTCCATAGAATTGATTTTTAGACCATCCGTTCTTGATAATGTCACCAATTGGTGAGTCTTTAATGATTATGAGGATATCATAAAATTTCTAACATTAGAAGGGTCATATGATGACCAAATAATAGATGAAAACGAGCATGCTAATTAATTGAAACAGAAGTCTAATGAGAATCCCATACCTAAATTTGTGGTAAAACTAGAGGATCTTTATGATCTTAAGGACATATTCAAAAATGTTACTAATTCGAAAATCCAAATCTCAACCTTGAGGTTTGAACTAGTAAACCTTGGAACTGATGACAAACCTCAAAACATTAATCTAGGACTTGGTCTCTCTCCTGATGAGAGATTAGCCTTTATCCACTTGTTCAAAAAGTACAAAGGTATATATGCTTGGAACTTTGATGATCACAAAACATACGATACCTCTATTATACAAGACACCATTCCCATGATATCCGATGACAAGCCTATACAACAAAAATTAATGAAAATTCATCCCAATTTAGAAAGTCAAATAAAATCAAAACTGAATAAACTCCTTAAAGCCAAAATCATCTTTCCTGTTAGTCATTCAAAATGGGTCTCAAACTTAGTACCTGTCAAGGAGAAAATGGCGACATTCGCATCCATATCGATTTTAGAAATATCAACAAAGCCTTTCAGAAGGACAATTTTCCATTACCGACTATGGAACAAATATTGTAATCAATAGCTAGTTCAGAATTAATGTCTTTCCTCAATGGATTTTCAGGATATAATAAAATCCTTGTTCATCGAGATGATAGATTAAAGACTACATTCAGAACTAAATGGGCAACCTATGCCTACTAGAAAATTCCTTTTGGTTCAATTAATGCAAGGGAACTTTCCAAAGAGCTATGGATATAACCTTTAAAGGTTTGATTAACAAAAATGTTGTCATTTATTTGGATAATATTACTGTTTATTCCAAGAAAAAAAATAACCATTTACATAACCTGAAGCAAATATTTGAACAATGTAAGAAATATGGAATCTACTTAGATCCAAAGAAGTCTTATTTTCTCTAAGTGAAGGTAAACTTGTAGGGTTCATTGTATCCAAAAAGAGAATTTGTATTCATTCAGACATAATAACAGAAATTGCTAAAATTTCTTAACCCCACAAAAAAAAAATCTATGTAGTCTTTTCTGGGTCAGATAAATTTTGTTAAAATATTTGTCCCTGACTATTCCGAAATTTTTTTACCATTACAAACCATGATTAAGAAAAATTCAATATTTAAATGGGGGCATAATGAAAGAGAAGCTTTTGATCTTATCAATGATTCTCCTTGTCCATTAAATTTACTATTTTTAGAGTGTAATTCAAAAATATATTAACCTTAAAATATAATAGGTCTCATCACTAGCATTCTTACCATGTTCATAAATAAATAATAGACTAACATCACCAACCCTAAATATCAAACCAGGGTAATCTCTTATGATTATGTTAATATTAAGACAAGGGGAATCATCACAAGCCAACTTGTTCACTTCAATTACAACCAGTGAATGGCATTGTCACTTTCTGGCCACCAAAACGGGACAATGGATTTTAGGTAATAAAAAAAAAGATTATTCTTAAATAAAAGTAAAAATATAAAAAAACAATAAAAATGAATAAGTGAAATATATATATGCTTTTGAAATTATCTCTAAAGACTTCACTCTTATATGGATGGGATTCTGAATCATTGTTTTTTATAGGTAACCTTATCGAGCCTATGGATCCCTGTTGGTAGAAATGACTCTACCTATAACAAATGAGTATATTAAAATGCTAAGTTGTAAAAAGTCCCCTACTTTATCTTTACAACTAATTAATGATTGATATAGACAAAAGGATTTTCATCTATAAGAGGATATAAAAAGAATTGTAATTAAGTGAGTTTTTATGTTCAGAGTAATGTTACTTATCTAAATATTTCAAAAATATTTTTCTTTCATGAATTATTTTTACTTGGTGAACTTTTAGAAATTTCATTATTATCAGAGATAACTGGTTCTTCCAGTGAATCACCAATTGTTGTGTTGTGCAAGAACCCCCCATTTATTTGTGTTAATCCTTAGGTAATTATTGTACAAATAAATAGGGACCCTTAAAAAATTTAAAACATAAGAATATAAGTTTAATTTAAATATTTTCTTAGGAATAAATTTGATTTTCCCTTTTAATAAAACCTCACTAAAGCTTGAATGACCAAAGAAGGCCACATTAAAAGCAAGTTCGACCATATCGCAAATCACAAAGTCTTAAGAGTATATGTTTATCCATCGGGTCAAGACTTGTGATTGTGATAAAGGATAACCCCCGAGGAACCCAAACATATTCATTTTTTAGAAAGGATTAAAAATATTAATGAGAATGCTTTAAGGTGGAAACGTCTTGCACCACAATTCATATATCTGAAAAGCCTCCCTCTCACGGAACACGATACCATCGGACCATATGGAACATGAAACCATATCATTAAAATACAATAGCATCTGATGTATCAAAAGAGTGCTAATTATATCTTCCGATAACATTCCAAATGGTTCCAATAGTGATTAAGTTTTTTATTAAAGGAAAGCACCCCAGGAAATTATAAAAGTTAAATGAAAGTCCTTCTTAAATATAAACCTAGGGCCCACTATACTACCACATCATTTATCAAAATCTCAATCACTAAAATATGTTTGGTCATCATCTATTCAAAGCGGGAGCTCCTCATGGGAAGTTATGTATAATCTGCTCGAAAAGTAAGGTCCAAAAGTAATACAAGCCAAAGCAACAACAAATGATACCACTTCTTCTAAGGCTTTTCATTTTGAAGCTGCAAGCTCTTTCCTACACTGAATTGTTGCTAGACAAAAGGTTTTGGCATACACTAACATGGTAAAATGGATTATAGACAACATGAACATTTTAGACCGTGCATTCCTGACTTCAAGAAAAGAAGCTATTGGTTCATTCACGGTAGAAGATCTGAAATAATGTATCATGTACCATACCCACAGAAGGTATATGAAAAATCCTTCCTTGACCACTTTTTGAAGGAGAACGAGGATCCATTAGACCTCTTTTGATAATGGAAGTCCAATTCCAGCAAGTTCAAACAAAAGAAAATGGGTATGTATCCTATAGCATCTCTCGTTGCTCCCTACTCTTGTGTCACAACTATGATGTGTAGACTATTTGGGCATGTTGATACCACCAAGGTTTATGTTAAGTGGGTTGCGCTAATAGATGCATTCGTGAAATATTTTGTAATATATTGGGGAACCATTTTTTCTAATAACCTGGCTATGCAAATTCGAGAATATCAACAAAAGCGATTTGCCTCTAGTCAAATAGTCCCTCAAATTTTTATGAATGCTTATAGTATGGATGCAGTCTGTTTCACCACCAATTTTCCAACTATGGGGTGGAAATGGACTATTAAAGACCCTACTCCCATTCATATATATCATAAGATTTTTTGGGAGTCCAATTACCAAGCCCATTTTTACAAGATCTGCCAGGGATTTATGTTACCCATCCACGAAGCGGTTTTTGATAAGAAGGCCCTAAGGTTATACGATGTGGCCAAGATTGATATTTTTCCAGTAGCCAGGTGGTTTGGGGAAGAATTGGTTACCTATATCAAGGTTTTCAGAAGCAAAACATCTCACCATGTCCTTCCTTGGTATGTACCGATAAGCTTCTTTCCAAGGAAATTTCTTACCAGACTGTAGGGGATGGGATAGCCAAAACTTTGAAAGAATCCAACAAATCAATTTGGCCTTCTTTTCCACTACAATTTGGTTTCTATGTGTTGCATTATTTAAGACATGTTGCACTTGAAATCAAGTACATTTTATGTTTGAATCTCGCCACAGTTCCCAACAAGCAGTATGACCCCAATAAAGTTGTGCAAAACTTCATTGGATCGATTAAAATAAAGGTGTTCAAGCATGAAGAGGATGATTTTAATGATTTATTTGAGTAACTCGAGATCTTCTCACAAGTCCATCATCTAGCTAATTTGGGACGCAATACACCATATTTGGCCTGTTCCACCAATACATGAAGAAAAGTTTATTGAAGGTCCCTTTGGACCTACTAGAAATACCTAAGCCAAATACTAAAATAGGAAAAATCCCAAGCCATAGTTCAGAAAAGGGCTTAAAGCACGACTCGAAGCATGATTCAGAGAAAGCCTCATAACATGATTCTGAGCACAATTAAGAAGAAAAATAAGAACAATGGTCTGAAAAAACATCAAAGAAGAAATAAGTCTATAATTCAGAATAAGGTTTAGAGCATGACTCATATAAAAGTTTGAAAAAAATCCCTAAGAAGGGTCCTATAAAGGACATTGAAATGGAATCTGAAAAGGCCTCAGAAGCAAAAGAAGTGGAAGATATTTCCACTAAAGAACACACAAAGGAGAACCCTATAAAAAACCAACTAGATGAGGCATGTAAACAGTTTGAGTAACAAATCAAAGGACAATAAGGGGAGGAGAATGTTGAAACACAAAACATATTCAAGGCACCATGGAATACTGGACAAATCTCACTTACTAACGGGGCTACTAAAAATACTATTGCCACATAAGAAATTGAAATAATACCGTCCTTCCCCTCAAACGAAATTTTTCTCAGAGTAGAGGAGACTCCTCCTCTTGATATATTTTACTGTGCAAAACATTGGGCTCTAGTAAAATGACAAAGGAAGAAAAGGAAAATAGATTAGACCTGGGAGATAAGTCCCGATAATGAGACAATGGATGTCATTTGGAAGGATACTCCTATGGATCCCTCAAATAATTTGACCAAACTATCATACTTTGTAGGTGCTTATGCATCTTCTACTATGGATAAGCCAGCAGAGGTCAAACAATTGACAAATGACAAAGATGAGAGGATACAATAGTTCGAACAAAAATTGGTCGAAGAAAAGAAGAATATAGACTGTCAAATGAAGGCAAAAATGGCACAACTACAACAGAGATTTGATTAGTTAAAGCTCCAGTTTTTGGTAGAGACAAGTGCCAAAGATGCTCAAATACAACAACTACAATATTTTGTGGAACAATTGAAAGACAATCCTAAAGATGAGGAGTTTCTAAAAGAATCACTTGAAAATAATTCTTTATTATCCATGCAACAAGCAACATTATTTCAGAGGTTATCATTCATCAATCCAATGTTCAAGGAAAGTGATTCACTAATGAATCATGTATCCGCTCTGAGGGACACTTTTAATGAGATTGATGAAAATATTTCAGGATACATTGCATGGAAAGATACCCCAGAATGAAAGATAACAGATCTACCTAGGATAGAAGAGACTCACAAATATGTCATTTTCACTGAATGCGATATACAACTGAAATACATAGAAAGGGAAGTCGCGAGAGCAAGCGATACTGCAAGCAAGATCATTGAGACCATCAATGATATTTTACACAATGCCAACCTGATACAAGAATGCCTACATGGGATTCTTCCCAATATCAAAGACTTAGAAGAAAAATGGAAAGAAACTACAACATAAAAAGAAGGAGTGATCAAACAACTTACAAAACTAGACTAGGAAGTGTATTGGAGCTATCTGGTAAAGCCACACATTCAGTGGTTAGTGCTCTGTTGTCTTGCTAACTCAGCCATGCATATGTTGCCTTCCCTCTCAGATGCAGTGTATACCATCCATATGCGTACAAGGATGAAAAAACCTCCTGAACTCAAGCTGATGATGGATATATATCATATCAGACAACAAATGAAATAGTAGACACCATTGCATGCTACAACTAGTCATTTCCATAATTGATCTTTTATGTAATTATGTCACTTATTTCAGGGAGGGTTGTTTAGACCTCCTCAAAACTTCATGCAATGTATATTTTTGTACTTATATTTTATTATAAAAAAAAATTCATGTCTTTTAATAAAGGATCCAAAATTTTATAATGGAACTCTTTATTATCTTGCACTTTTGTACTTTAAAGTTTCTCTTGTTATAATTCTTGGATCAAAGCCTTGAACTTTTGTAGGAGAATGCGTACAGAAGCTTGCACTTTTGTACTTTTGCAAACCATCGTAATAAGACAAACTGGACTGGAGCTACTTATTTTATCAGTCGAATTATATTTATCATGTAATTTTATCTTTGTGTATTTATTTGTTCTTGAATTAACAACCATTTCTATATACTATTGATCATATGTATCATTTTCCATACAGTGATGTATCCATTCACTTTTCAACATACTAGGATTGTTATTTTTTTAATACATTGAAGAGAAATTGGTCAAATGATATTTGATTCGATATATTCTTTATAAATTATTTTGATTAACTATTTAATCAAAATAATTACTTCAAAGGTTTTTCATTTTTGTTAGTATCTTTTTAATATTCATTATCAAGTACTAGGGATCATCATTTTAGATCGCACAAATATAAGTAAAAATTGTCGGGTATAAGATATATATATATATATATATATATATATATATATATATATATATATAGAGAGAGAGAGAGAGAGAGAGAGATATATATATATATATACACACACATATATATATATAGATAGAGAGATATATATATATATACACACACACATATATATATATATAGGTCACATATAATATGTGTTTTTTAATTGAAAACCACCCCATATATCACTTGGTTTTATCAATCAAGCACCCCATCCATCCTATGACATTTTGATTGTGAAACTGGTCGAATTATACCCAGTCGGAGCCACTAACCCAAATGGAAAAGGGATGGTAATCAAGTCCCTGACCAGGTGGTTTTCCCACATGTTATTGCAATGATTTTCGAGGCTTCAGTAGGTGGCATCAGGAAAAATCATAAGGTCCTCGAATCCCTAGACTAGTAAAGGTAGGATTGCGGTAAAGCCTAGTTGTGTGTACCCTTGTTGTGGCTAGGAATCCTTAAGTAGTAAATGGCAGGATATATTGTAAAGCCTATATGGAGGAGAAAGATAAACTCCTCACAGTTTAGGTGGAGAGATCTAGAGGCATCCATGCTTATATAGGCCTAGTGATCCATAGACTGGTATATGGTGGGATCCCTGATTTCATTGGCCCTTGTGTTGTGGGGAAAAATGCCTATGCAGGACGATCCTATCCACCTAAGGTGTGACAGTGCCTTAGCAACAAACAGATACAGCTATTCTGGTTCTTTCCTTTATGAAATGTGAAAGAGGGGAGATCAATGGACTTACCGTTGTCTTCCGTTTGTCCCTCGATCTAGATCCTCTCCTCTTTGGGTGTTCACAGCTACTTGCCTCCTCGCTTGCTCAAGAGAACAGCTACTTGATTCCCACGAGATCACAAGAGAACAGCTACCTGTGACAAGAGAACAACTACTTGCGACAAGAGAAGAACACAACACAAAGGCAAATATACATATTCATAAATGATTCAGGATTAGAAACAAATCAAATACACTAATGCAATCATACAAATACACCAATATATAAGAGAAAACCAAGATAGCTTTATTGATTGATAACAAGGTTCAGGAAGAGATACAACCCAGAGGGCTCCAATCCAGCATCTCCTTCCCAGCAGAATGGAATTCCTTCTTCAGCTCCCTTCAAAGCATTAAGCACCCAATGTTTCCAGTCTCAAACCAACAGCAATACTTTGCATTCACAAAATTCCAGCCTCTAGATCTCATGGAGGTGAGATCCATATATAGATGTTTGGAGAGAGGATGAGTCAGCTTGAGATCTGACTAGTGTCCTCTCCCTCTCTCAGTTCTTGAGTCCACTTGGAGGTTCTTGCTTCCACTTGGAGATTTGGAACCTCTTACTCATCACCAGTCGAATTCCCTGAGGCAAGTGTCATTTTGGAAGCTTCCTGAGCATTGACACATTGAGGAATGAGCCTGCCACTTGTCCAATCTCGCTCAGCGCAGGTAGCCTTTGTTGGAGTTGACATTCAGCGCAGGCAGACAGTGGATCAGTTGACATTCAGCGCAGATACTCAGTGGAGCAGTTGACATGATCCTGAATTGACTTGTTTTTGAGTGGTTTCAGGTGGAGAACTTCTGTGAATTGCTGTGGTTAGTTAGCCTTGTTCCTCTAGGGTTAGGAACAACATGTTTAGGGACTTTGGATCCCTTAGATTATGGAAATTTCATGCTCAATGCTGTAAGGCACAAAAATGTCTATAACAGTTGCCCCCTAAAGTATGAGGCCGTTTATCGGGTGAAATGCTTTATCCAGGAGGGTCCGAAGTTCATCCATTTGCTGGGAGGAGACCTGTAATAAGATACAATGAAATACATTATGATTCATACTGCTTTCATGATCTAGCTGAGGCGGGCATTCCCATGCTCAGCTTTATAAATTCATTTTTGTACATAGAACAGACGATCGTCTGATGGTAGACTGATAACTTTGGCAAAATTATCATCCTTTGAGTAGGATGATCATCTGCTGCAATGATGTACATGTCAAATGTCTTTAGTTTTCCTGAATATATATCGCAGCCCGGATGGATGGAACTAGATCCGGGGTCTTCAAACTCGTTCGATCTTCACTCTCAGTACAAGTCGATCCATGTGAGAATTGCGCTGAAGTCGAACATGGAAAGACATCGCTTGATTACCGATCAATGATGTAAACCATTAACAAGCGCGAGAGGAATCACCGATAATGATAATGACCCTCAAGGTACTGCAGTACAATTCACGTGGTGTGAATAAAGGACTTGGCATCGAACACCACGCAAAATCTTCTGGTCGAAGGTCATTGATGTATACCTGTCACCGGAAGTGAGAAACTTGCCATTGAGGCATGCAAGCTTCAAAGTACTGAAGGGGTTGTTCCTAGATCAACTTCTTGGATAATGAGCTGATGTCGACAAGAAGCGATCCTTCACAGGAGGGCCTTAATGAATCCCACATCAGTGACACGGAACGGAGCTAATGATTTTAATGGAGGTGAAAATGATCTGTGATATATGATTCAGGGTGGCGGTCATGAATGGATGAAGGATAATGTATGGCAGTGGATGGGACCCGGTTGACTCTTTCTGAACGACTTCTCTTGAACATATGGCGACACTGATGCGATGGATCGGTAGCATTACCCAAAATATGGATGGTATGGCGACACCATGGTGATGTGACCGGTGAATGAAACAACCCAACCCGATTGTGGTACGGAGGAAAAGTGTCATGTTCAAGAGCGACTTGCTACCATCAAAGTTTTCTTGAGTTTCTCCCAATTTTTCCCCAGTCATTGCTGACCAGTACCTCTTTATTTTTGTCAAGCTTGAGGAGGATAACATATGCTTGTTCTATAACCTGCCCTTCGGGCAAGCCCATCGCTATGTTTTAACGAGCCTAGCGATAGGGAAACTCGTTCTCGTCTAACGACAAGTTTGTCGCTATTTAGTGATTTTAACGAGTCTAACGACACGGATAACTCGGTCCTTTTCATTTTTAGAGAGTCTGAAAAGGTACATAAAGTTAACTCCAAAATTCCTTTTTCGTCATCTAATCCCTTAAGTCCGAAAAAGTATAAAACAATACAGAAGGGATGAGTTTTCGATAGTTTTAACGAGCCCAACAAAACAAGCGCTCGATCTTTTTGTGCAATAATCCCTCAGGTCCAAAAAGATTAAAATCTAGAGGAAGGATAGCTCTTTCGGTCGCTTTAACGAGTTGGAAGGCCAAAACTCGGCAATCTTTTCATATTTTACGAGTCAGTTGAAAAGAGCTTAAAGAAGACTCGTCTTTTGAGGAACGAGTGATGAACAGGGTTAGCATCTGATTCTAGGTACAGGTTGGAATTTTCCAATCACGGCAGTGTCACAAGGATGGCTAGGTGAAATCACTCTTCGCAGCTATTCCTCAAAATGGGTAAACAATCATATGGAGGTGAACGATCGGCTAAACGAAAAGTGGAGGTGGCAGGTGCAAACACGACCAAGGCTTTAATGGCTGATGATATTACATTCACAGTGGTTATTTGCCGGGATAGGTTCATTTTTTAATGAGCTTGAACTCTAGAGGAAACTCTTCCTCACAATCGCTTTTCTATTTTTTAACGAGCATAAATTCCACGTTAAAACTGCTCGAATATCGCTTTTCTATTTTTTAACGAGCATAAATTCCGTGTTAAAACTGCTCGAATCTTGCGTTTATTTTTTAACGAGCATGAACTTTATGCTAAAACTGCTCGATTACCCAGTCATAAGATAACAGTGTCTCATCAAGATTCTATTTTTTATGGAGCTTCATCTCACTAAGCTTTGCTCCTGATCCTTTCTTTATGCAAGTTTGGAAACGACTAATCCTACGAGTTTAAAGGGTTAGAGGTCCTAAAAATTTAAAAAATAAATAGTTGCCCCTTGCTTGCACTGCGAAAGGTTTGCATGCCCCCAGGTATAAAGTACGATTTCAAGGTTACCTCTACTTCTCCTCCTTCAAAACAATTGTTTTAAAGAGAGAGTCTTACCTCTTTCAGGTTACCCAAAGATTGTCTCGTTACTCTTTCAAACAGAACACCTCCTCGGCAATGTCTACCGAAATAGACAAGGGTGAATGACTCTGGCGCCAAACACGTAACTTTGACAAAATAATCCTATTCTATAACAACCCCTCTTCCAATCACGGACGGGGTACGGACTAGTCATATTCTCCCACAGAAACCTACCTTATACCCAAAGTTTTCCTGCCGAAGCAGGCCAGGACGCATGCCCCTGGGTTCCGGTCATATCCTCCCAGATTACTCGCGCTCTTCAGGAGGACGGACCGTGGGTTGAGACACTTCTTGCATGAATAGACCATTTAGGTATGGTACATGACTATTTGCGATGCGTGATCCGGGGAATGAAAGTTGGTCTACGAGCTTGACCATTCTTCCTTCATGCGGAAAACACATTACTCTAAAGAGTGAGGAGACTATAGCTCCCATGCAATATATATAGTCTCGTCCAAGGAGTAGGTTATAATCCAAGGGTCCTTGAACGACCATCACGTTCATTTGAACGGTCTTCCCTTTCAATGTTATAGGCGCATTGGGGAGGATCCCTAAAGGTCAACTGGTTCCTTTATCAAAGCCCGATAGACTTCTCATCTCAGGCAAAAGCACTGGCGCACCAAGCGCTTTCCAAGCAATAGAGGAAAGGATACTCACAGATTCCCCCTCATCAATGATAGTGTTAGCCATTACCATTCTGTATATTTGACAAATAATTCTGAATGGTATACTGGCTGGCAACCGGGGTCTGCCTAGTTGGTTCCAGTCAAAGGACACAACTAGGTTGCTTGGTGGTGGGACCGAATATACGGCCGGATAGCGCTCTGATGAACTTCCTTCCTGCGATAAAGGAATGGAGGCATTGCCCCCTTGATCATCAGAGTCAGTGCTGATGAAGAGAATCTGGACAGTGTCGTCTTGATTCTCCTTTGTGACGGTGTCATTCGAAGATAGAGCCTCTGAAGGCAAAACCGGGTCAACTGCCATATCAACCTTTTGACTTTCGTCAGGCATGGATCTAGACGGTTCATCTTCAATGACAGGTGCTTTGGCTGACCACCTGGGCGGGTCAGTCGGATTCTCAACTAGCGAGGGACTTGGCAAGAGTTTTTGATATCCAGGAGGAAGTTGCGCTCGTAAAATCGGGCGATCTTCCAGAACTCTTTTTGCCTCGTCTAAGAAGGGACAACGGTGGATGGCGTGATCGCCTTCACACAGTCTGCAGGGAAATTTAGCTTTCCCGCTAGTTGACGGTGAGTAGTCGACATGGCTATCAGAGGTCGATGCTACCGAATTGTGCAAACGGGGGGACCAGTCTCTTAGTATCCGGGGGATACAGGGACAATCTCTATGGAAGTGGTCTCCCTTGCATATGACGCATGGCGATTTAGGCCTTACGAGTGCTGTGTGTGGATTTTTGTTAGATGACACTTGTTTGCCCCCAGTCGCCTTAGGCTCCTTCTTCTTCTTTTCTTTCTTCTTCTTCTCCTTCTTCTCCTTAGGAACATGGTTTTTTGATTTACCAGTTCCGTCAAGCGAAGAGGAAGGAGGGGAGGAAGATGAAGTGGAAGGCTGGGAGGCAACTCTTGTCTGATCTAATTGTTGACTCGATTGTTCAGGAATGGTGGTATTCTGAACGACATTGGTTGAAAAGAGCCAAACTGGTAGGCCAATCGTCAGTCCTGGAAGCGACAATGTGGCCATGTGGGGTGCACCAACATCTCCCCAAGAGGAGAAGGGACTAGGATTTCCACCAAGAGGAATTCCTTGGTTGGTGTGCTCCATCTTTTCAACCTAAAGATCAACGCAGGATTAAAGGGTGATTGTTCCGTTTAAAATAAATTGTTAACGACGCTTTAGACACAACTTGCTTTTTCACTTTTAAAGAGTCGAGAAAAAGCTAAAGATGACTCTAGTCTCCTTCGATGTTTTAACGAGCCCGAAGTGACAAATGCTCGGATGGACTTTTTCTGTTATAGAGTCTTAAAAAGGCCAAAAGAAACTTCTTTGGAGTTCTAGGCAGAGGGTGTGCCAAACTTTTCACAAAACCGCAGAATACTTTTTAGGGTACGGGCGGTCAATCTTCGTGAATGCTGTGTTCACTGCATTGCAATCAGTAGGGCGACCGACACGGCTTCCTAAGGATAAAAGATATATGCCTATAGGGTTCTCCCAATATATACGCAACGATACATGGGAGCACAATCCATACTAGCGCTATCGTCCCTCAGGAGGAATCACCCACCTTCCACGAGATCGACAGTCACTAGGCTTAACGACGCCGGAACACGTCTCTAGCCTAGACCTCTATGTTGTGCGTTATGTTACAAAGCGTTGTTAGGTTCATTCAGTTTATTTTAAGTTGATCTTTTTAAAGTTTGCCTTTCAAGGTTCACCACGAGATGTATGATACAAATTCCTAAATGCAGTCTAAAGATGATAAGCAAGCTTTATAATCTTTTCAACTTTGAAAATCCTAGCTACTAAGGGAAAAGAAAGACACTATCTTTTCTCAAAGAGCAATCAGCACACTCTAATGCACTTTTCCTAAATCCAACATGCAAACTTATCAAATGCAAATGCACAATGCAGGTGTTTGTTTTCCACTTTCTTAGTATAGATGCCTATAAAGAAAGCTTTTTGTACAACTTTGAATTTGCTTTTAAATAATCAATACAAACAAGTTCACTCTTTCGAAAACAACAAGGGTAGAAGAGATTACAATCACTTTGCTACTTTTGAAATAAAGACGTTTTGACACTTAAAAGAGACAAATTCAAACCAATAAGCAAAAGTAAATCTATAATCAATCTGCAAACAACCATTGAACTCTCTTCTAAGATCACAACCAATCAGATCTGAATCAAAGGCTACAGGATGACTACTTTACTCATGCAAAGCAAAACTGTAAATGACGCCGCAAACACATAAAAACACTCACAATATTTTTGTACAAAAGGAGGTGGAATCTAAGCAAAGAAAAGGAGTTATCAGACTGGTACCTATGCTGGTTAAAGGCTGCAAAAAACAGAGATCAAAACAGGGCAATAAACAGCAGAGAACCCCAGCTGCACAAGGCTAAACTGGTTCAGCGCAAGCCTAACACTGTGGAGTTGACATTCAGCGCAGGTAACCTTCACAGGACCTGCGTTGAAATGCAGACTGCCTTCACAGTATCTGCGCTGAAGGAGAAACTCTCGTTTCCCCTGGGTTTTGGGTCACAAAATGCTCAAAAATCAACTGTTTCAGGCCAAATCAGAAACACAAGCAAGGTATAAACAAAGGGATGCTTTGAGAGGGTACTAAAGACTATCACAAAGGATCATCACATCATTTGTGAGTCCATTGTTAGATCATAGCCAAAATCCAGTGAAGGATCAAGGCAGCAACAATCTACTTTGCAGAAGCAGTTCGATGCTATTGAGTCTATGAAGCAAACAATGATTTAAACACAAATGAAATGAATAAACAAGTTCTCCCCAGCGGAGTCGCCAATTTGTTGTGGGGAAAAATGCCTATGCAGGACGATCCTATCCACCTAAGGTGTGATAGTGCCTTAGCAACAAACAGATACAGCTATTCTGGTTCTTTCCTTTATGAAATGTGAAGGTGGGGAGATCAATGGACTTACCGTTGTCTTTCGTTTGTCCTTCGATCTAGATCCTCTCCTCTTTGGGTGTTCACAGCTACTTGCCTCCTCGCTTGCTCAAGAGAACAACTACTTGATTCCCACGAGATGACAAGAGAACAGCTACCTGTGACAAGAGAACAACTACTTGCGACAAGAGAAGAACACAACACAAAGGCAAATATACATATTCATAAATGGTTCAGGATTAGAAACAAATCAAATACACTAATGCAATCATACAAATACACCAGTATATAAGAGAAAACCAAGATAGCTTTATTGACTGATAACAAGGTTCATGAAGAGATACAACCCAGAGGGCTCCAATCCAGCATCTCCTTCCCAGCAGAATGGAATTCCTTCTTTAGATCCCTTCAAAGCATTAAGCACCCAATGTTTCCAGTCTCAAACCAATAGCAATTCTTTGCATTCAAAAAATTCCAGCCTCTAGATCTCATGGAGGTGAGATCCATATATAGATGTTTGGAGAGAGGATGAGTCAGCTTGAGATCTGACTAGTGTCCTCTCCCTCTCTCAGTTCTTGAGTCCACTTGGAGGTTCTTGCTTCCACTTGGAGATTTGGAACCTCTTACTCATCACCAGTCGAATTCCCTGAGGCAAGTGTCATTTTGGAATCTTCCTGAGCATTGACACATTGAGGAATGAGCCTGCCACTTGTCCAATCTCGCTCAGCGCAGGTAGCCTTTGTTGGAGTTGACATTCAACGCAGGTAGACAGTGGAGCAGTTGACATTCAGCGTAGATACTCAGTGGAGCAGTTGACATGATCCTGAATTAACTTGTTTTTGAGTGGTTTCAGGTGGAGAAATTCTGTGAATTGCTGTGGTTAGTTAGCCTTGTTCCTCTAGGGGTAGGAACAACATGTTTAGGGACTTTGGATCCCTTAGATTATGGACATTTCATGCTCAATGCTGTAAGGCACAAAAATGTCTATAACACCTTGAATATGTTAATAAGAGATATTTTTCTCTTATTTTCCATGTGTAAATGTACTTGTTATTATGTGGCTTTAAGGGTTGTGCTATCATTGTTATTTTGTTGGTTATATGATCGTTATAAGCATGGTTTATGACAGACTTTTGTTATGGATCTCATCATGTTTTTATTAGTAAATGAAATTTTAATGAATCTATGATCTAATATATCATACTGTAGCCAATGTGAGAGAGAATCAAGCCTTCTTGACGAACCTCAGATAAGTATGAGGTCCCTATGTTCATATGTGTTTATATTACTTGTACATTACATATTTATGATGTGTTTGATGAATGGCTTGTCATGGATAGGATGAGTCTAGATAGGTCCTTGTTCAAGTTTCTCATTACAGGCCTTATCTTCTTGTTATTTATCATTTATGATAATTTCATCGAGTTATAGGAAGAGAACAAAGTCCTAGCCCTACAAAATTGGCTTAGAATTCATGGTTGCTGGCACAAAACTTCCTCGAAAAGGCTGTAGTCACATGGATGAATTTATATGGGAGTTATTGGAGAGCTCTAATCACTTGGAGATCTCTTCATGGGAGCGATTGGGGGTATAGCTTAGAAAAAAGTAGGTTATCTCAGCGGTTGGGCAACTGGAGTGGTTGGTTAGTCCCTGGGGGTCATATAGCTCCTTAGAAGGGTTATTTTTGTTTTTGGTGTGTCGGTTCCACTTCCTTAACTATACATGGCGAGTTGAATCATATCAAAGTAACTCTTCATCAGATGTTTACCCCAGTGGACCAGTTAGTTTGGATAAATATGGCTAGAAGGTGTTACAGAGTAGTATCAGAGCATGGTTCATCCCTTAGACTAGATGGGCGGAATATGGTTGTGATGCATGCATGTAGGTTGTATATGTTCTTGATGTGAATACATGGTGATGGGCATTGTTGAAGTTGTGTTTTCATTTATATTTGAAGGTGTTTTTGTTGGGATGTGTTTGCTGTGAATGCATGTCGGTTGAATATGCATTTTATAGGTATGGTTGCTCTCTATATGGATGTATGCATGTATTTTCATAATTATAGTTTTTGTGCATGAGTTCATGAAATTGGGTTGGTATGTTCATGCATGGTAACTAGATGATGATTGAGATGATGTTTATATACTACTATGATTATGTTTATACATCTATTGTGCTAATATGGTTGATTGTGCAAACGAGATATCTTCTCCTGAACTATACTGAGGTATGATATATATGTTTATATTTTGGTTTAGTTGACATGGTATACTTGTAGGAAGAAGATAAAAAATGATTAGAAAAATGGTGTACTACAGTTCACAAGATTCTCCCAATAGATCATATGAGAAGCATGGTGATGGGTACTCTCCTGACATAGAAGACACATTGAGAGGTTTGAAGGAAGAAATAATAAGTTGCAAAGAAAATAATGACAAGATAATTCATGCATAAGAGAAAGAAGTTGAGGTTAATGCAGTTATTCTTCAGAGTTTGTCAGAATTGTGGAGATAGGGACCACTTAAGATCAGTCATTGATAGGAGGACGAAAATAATGAGGCATATGGAAATAGGTCTCATGGTGGGAACAAGAAGGTAGGGATGACCTGATTAGAGATTGAAGTTTCTTGGACACACTTGATAGGAGAGGTGAGTGACACATGTTCTATTCTAGTTTTGGTTCTAACATGTATCATGGTCATCGTCATTATCATCCTTACAAGAGGAATGACAGGGGATATTTTCCAGAGGAGTTTAAGAAACTAGATGATGTAGAGGCATGGTTACTCGGGATCAATAAATTCTTTGAGTTGCATGATTACACAAATAATATGAAGGAAAAAATAATTATCTTCAACCTCAAAAGGAAAGCAAACATTTGTTGGGAATATGTGAAGTGGGTTACACATCATGATAGAAGAGTTGAGTTGGAATGAATTGAAGAGACTTTTGAGGAAGAAATATTTGGTAGAAAGGTACTATGACTGTAAAGCTAAGGAATTCTATGAGCTAAAAATGGGATGGATGACGAATGAGGACTATATGACCAAATTGCTAAAGTTGTTGAGGAATGTACAGTATCTTAAGGATGAGAAAACAAAAGTTCAAAGATTTTTTAATGGATTACCATTAACATTTAAATATCGGATTCAGTATGATGAACCTTTCTCACTTAAAGAAGTCATTAGGAATTTTAAGCATTGTTATGAGAAATCAAAGCGTAATACAAAATCTCAGCAATGTTGGAAATGGAAAGACAAGACTAAAGGTAAATGGCAGCTAACAAGAACAAGACCCTAGGATGGAGGTGGGAAAGAAAATGTTGCACCTTACAAGAAGTTTAATGGACCTCAACCTAGAGATCAACAACACAGAGGTGCTAGTAAGAGACATTTTCAATGTTGGACATGTGTTAAGGAACATCTCAAGAAGGATTGTCCATATAATCAGGATGGTAGTGCTCAGATCGACAGTGCATAAGAAGCGTAGACAAATGGGGATGTTGGGCAGAGAATTTCCACATATCTATGCAGCATTGGATAATAATCAAGCAAATCATCAGGCATATATTATTGATATGGGTGGTAGTCTTTGTGATTCAGTTGTTTCTAGTTTTATATACTCGGGATCTATTTATAGTTATGTTAATCCTAACCTAGTGGATAAGTGTGGTTTGAATAAATAAATCCATGCATAATATTGATTAGTGCAGTTCGCTACAAGTATAAAGGAAAGAGTTCATCATTGGGTAAGAGATGATGAATTTGAGTTGAATGGTATGCCTACATTAGTGAATTTGAATGTGCTTCTATTGGGATCATACAATATGTTATTGGGTATGAACTGGTTGTATCCTCATAGGACCAAAGTGGATTTTTATGACAAGGCTACTAAGTGCTTGGATGACAATGGAGAAAAAAGGATCTTGTAGGGTAAGAAGAAGGAAACATCAGTTAAAATTGTTACAACTGTGTAGGAAAAATGCATTTACAAGAAAGGGTGTGTTTTATTTGCAGTACATATTTCCAATGATAAAGGTAAGGATGTTGAGGATGTAAAGGTATTGAAAAGGTACCCAGTTTTATAAGAGTTTGAGGATGTATTTCGTACAGATATTTTGGAGTTTCCACCTCAAATGGAAGTGGAACATTCCATTGAGTTGGTACCAGGGGAAACACCAACCTCAAAGGCACTATACAATATGAGCACACTAGAGTTAGTAGAGTTGAAGTTGAAGTTGAAAAAATGCTTGACAAGGGATACATCAAGCCAAGTGTATCACCTTTGGGTGCCCCAATGTTGTTTGTAAATAAGATAGATGGTACTCTCAGGTTGCGCATTGACTATAGGTAGTTGAACAAGGTAACCATGAAGAACAAGTATCATTTGTTGGGGATTGATGATCTGTTTCACTAGTTGAAGGGAGAAGCAGTGTTGAGATTGGTAAGGGAGAATTAGTTTTATGCCAAGCTTAGAAAATTAATTTTCTTTCAGACCAAGGTACATTACTTGGGACATGTTGTTTCCAAGGAAGGCATAGTAGTTGATCCAGAAAAAATAAGATCTATTATGGAATGGGCATCTCCTAGGAATGTGGATGAGCTAAGGTCATTTATGGGGTCAGCCAGTTACTATAGGAGTTTCATTAGGAAATTATCATGGATTTCATATCCTATCAAATCATTGCAATGAAAATGGAATAAATGTGAATGGAAAGAGAAATGCACAACAAGTTTTGAGTAATTGAAGTAGTTGTTAACAAATGCTCTAGTCTCAAGATTGTAGGTTTGGATAAAGAGTTTGTGGTGTGTACAGAGCCTACAAGAGAGGACTTTGTGGAGTCTTGATGCGAGAGGGACAAGTGGCATGCTACAAATCAAGGAAATTGAATGAGAATGCACATAATTATGTTACAAGTGATCTTGAGCTGGCATCGATCATCTATGCTTTGAAGATGTGGAGGCAATATCTTCTTGATGGGAGGTTTCTATTGATGAGTGATCACAGTGGATTGAGATACTTGTTTGACCAACTGAATATGAATTCTAGGCAAGTTAGAGGGTTTTCCATGATTAGTATGTTTGATTTTGATATTATGTACATTAAGGGAAAGGAAAACAAGGATGCAGATGCTCTTAGAAAAACACTGCAAGCGAATCATATAGAATCTATGAGTTCTTATGGGACAAATCTATATGATCATATCCTACAGTCAGGACAAAAGGATGTCAGGTTTAGGGAGATTAAGCACATTTTACAACAGGATACAGTTGATTGGGATGTGGACTATCGTCTCACAGCTGATTGTTTGGTCACATTTAGGGACAAGATCTATGTGTCGGACAACAATGAGCTCAAGAAGCGTTTCTTGAGGGAATTTCATGTTAAAATATGTTAAGGTCACCTTGGATATAAGAAGGCATTGACAGTGGTCAAGAAGTCTATCATTGACCCAATTTGAATAAGGAAGTGGCAAATTTTGTGGCCAGGTGCTTCGATTGTCAACAAGTAAAATCAGAGTGTAAGCATCTAAGTGGATTACTGCAGTCGATTTTGATTCCAGAGTGGAAATGGGAGGTCATTTCGATGGACTTGATTACACGTTTTCTGAGGACATCTAGACAACATGATTCCATCATATTTTTGGTGGATGGGTTGAGAAAGGTATCACTTCAATCTAGTGAAGTATATATATTCAACTAGTGATGTAGCACAGGTATTCATCAGAGAGATAGTGAGGCTACATAGTGTTCCTAAGAAGATTGTGTCGGACATAGATGCTCAGTTAACTTCCAAATTCCTAAAGGAGTTGTTTGTAGGTTTGGGTACAAAGTTATCCTTAAACTTAGCTTATCATCTGCAGATAGATGTACAAGCAGAGAGGGTCAACCAAACACTGGAGGACATGTTGAGAATGTATGTGATGCATCAACAATGTAAGTGGGAAGAGTATCTTCCACTGGTTTAGTTTTCTTACAACAATGGGTATGAGGAGTCATTAGGGATGAGTCTGTTTGAGGCACTGTATGGATGGAGTTGTAATACTCCTATTAGTTGGAATGATCGAGCAAAAAGGGTGTTGATAGGTCTGTACATGTTTGCAGAGATGGAACAACAAATGCAAGTTATCAAGAAGAATCTAAAGGAAACATCGAATAGGTAAAAATGTTTTGCATATCATCACAAGTCTTTTAAGTATTTTCAGGTTGGGGAACATGTGTACTTGTTCATCAAGCCTAAGAACAACTCCTTCATGATTGGGTCATGTAAGAAGCTAGCAACTCGGTATTTTGGGCCTTTCGCGATCCTTGAGAGGATTGGACCAGTGGCCTATAGAATTTCACTACCTTCGACAGTGAAATTCAATGATGTTTTCCATGTTTCATTTCTTAAAAGCTATGTGAAATATGTTGTTCATGTTATTGATTTGTTTTTATTGCAGGTGGAACTAGAAGAAGAATTCCATTCGGAACCTCAGTATATTTTCTAGAGAAATATGGTCATGTTTTGAAGTTTAGAAATCGAGCATGTTAAATTGTAGTGGAAGTACTTTGGTCCCGATGAAGTTACATGGGAGATGGATGATCATATAGGCTATGAATCCTTTCTTGTTTTTAAATTGAGGTAAATAAGTTTTGGTATATGTATATATGTATATGGATGTAATTACTGCCACGAGTTGTGTTATAAAGCTCCAATAAGTGGTATGGTTGTCATGCTATTATGTTTTTCATGTTGGTTTTCATTTCAATGGGGTGTTCATTGGAAATACTGCATCGAGCTATATTATAGAGTTCCATGGGAAGTATGTTTTTCTTTTCAGTAGTCTTGCTAGTTCTAGGTGTCATTGAACACCGAGGATGATGTTCTCCAAAGAGGGGGGGGGATGTGTAACAAACTCATGTTAAAAATCCATGTAATAAAGTTAATAAAGGAAAAAAAATAACCAAGGTCTTGGGACACTTATTCCAAGTTGAATGTTGCATAAAAAATCTTAGTGTGTGTTCATTTTGTTTAATATGGCTAAGGGGAAATTGGAAAAGTCATTGAAAAGGAAAAGAGGCATTAATTAGCATTTTATTTATGAGAATAAAGGAAATTAGGAGAAAATGAAGGTGAAAGGTCACAGGTTGCATGTGATGATTAAAATGAAAGAAAAATAACGGAAATTGAAGAAAATAGGGGCCTCACAAATAAAAGTGTTTCTAAGGATCAATTCACAACCTTTTTTTAGTTCAGTTTCAGATTTCTCTCTCTATTTTCTCTACTCTCTCATACTCTTGCACACTTAGATCATTCTTGGATAACTCTAGCATTGGAGGAAGGAAGGAAATGGAAGGACAAGAAAGCAAAGGGAAGCAAAGGTCAAGAAAGGAAGAGTTGTATCAAGTGGACACAACAACATTAATTGTAAGTATGTAGTTGCATGTATTTTTGGCATGGATGTGTATTCTTGGTTCTCTTGTTATCATTGGCATGGGTTTTCCCAGGTGTGATAGTGGTTTTCAACCTTGCATTTCCATTTCTGGATAGGCATGGTGTGATGGGGTTTCTCTTACTTTGTTGAGCCAAATTTCTGTATGGTTTCAAAACTGAGAGGGGTGTTTTGAAGAAAAATCACAAGGCCTGGGAATCCTTGAACTGGTCAAGGTGGGATTGTGGTAAATCCTGATTGTTTGTACCCTCATTGCGGCTATGAATCCTCCACTGGTAAATAGCGGGATATATTGTAAATCCTAGAGGGTGGAGACAGACAAATTCCTCATTTTTTAGGTGGAGAGATCCAAAGGCATACATGCTTGTATAGTCCTAGTGATCCCTAGACTAGTATATGGTGGGGTTGCGGTAAATTCTAATAGTGTAAGTTTCTTGTTTAGGCCTAGGAATCCATTTGAAGGATTATGGTAAAACCTGCTTATATATATGAGTGTTTTAGGCCTATGAATCCTTTACTAGTATTGGTGGGATATATGGTAAAACCTTAGGAAGACCTGGTTAGTTTCACTTTGAGTCTCACATTCATGCTTGGAATATCGCACATGGGTGACAGGCTGAAAGAAATATTTTATTCAATCGAATATATGGTCGTGTGGTATGTGGAAGTCCCTAACTTGGTTGGCCTCTGCATATGTTAATAAGAGCTATTTTCCTCTTGTGTCCCACGTGTAAATATACTTTTTTATTGTGTGGTTATAATGGTTTTTCTATCATTTTTATTATGTTGGTTATATGATGGTTATAAGCATGGTTTATGATAGACTTTGGTTATGGATCTCCTCATGTTTGGATTAGTAAATGAAATGTTAATGAATGTATGTGACCTAATAGATGATAATTCAACTATTTTGAGAGGACCTCATACCTTCTTCAAAAATCTCAGATAAGTATGAGGTCCTTATATTTAGAAGTGCTTATAGGACCTGTACATTATATATTTATGATTTGTTTAAAGAAAGGCTTGTCATTGTTAGGATGAGTCTAGCTATGTCCTTATTCAAGTTTCACATTACAATCTTTGTCTTCTTGTTAGTTATAATTTTTTAGAATTTCATCAATTTTTTGGAAGAGACCTATGTCCTAACCCTAAAAAAGTGGCTCAAAATTCAGGCTCACTAGCATAGAACTTCCTGAAAAAGGTTTCAGTTGCATGGATGCCTTAATGTGGGAGTGACTAGAGAGTCTCAGTTGCTTGGAGTGCTTGTCATGGTAGTGACTAGGGGTCTATCTCAGCAAAAAGAGAGCTAACTCAGGGGTTGGGCACCTAGTTGGTTAGTCCCTGATGGTACTCTAGCTCCCAAGAAATTTCAGTTTGGTTTTTGGTGTGTCGATTCCACTTTCTTAACTATACATGGGGAGTTGAATCATATAATAGTAACTCTTCATCACATGTTTGCCTTGGTGAACTGATTAACTTGGGTAAATGTGGGAGGAGGGTTGATATCAAAATTGCAGAAGAAGTTAGCTCTATGACACATAATAAGATTGAAAATCTATCTTTAAAACATGATGATAATTTGGTGTTCCCTAAAGAAAGAATTATTTCACATGTGCAAGTTAACTATTAAGAACATAAGAAAAATAATCATGGACATATAGGGAACAATGACCCCAAGATGATGACAGAGTTCACCCCTCTTGGGCTACGTCTCTGAGACCTGCTCAAAAGGTTAGGTCACTCATATTTTATTATTTAAAAAGAGGTACATCAATTTTTTGTTTACAATTATGACTATTTTGCCTTCAGGGAAGTGTCCTCCTACAAAGAACTCTCACATTATCACTTGGCAGTCTGCAATGAACGTGTCATCTACAAAAAAACAAAGAGTCTCCTGCAAGGACTCTAAACCTCAATTGAAATTGAGCAATCATGGATAAAAAATATATCATTCAATTACCTATCTCAACTTGACTCGAAGAGACAATAGTTCATTTACTGACTTCTGAAGAACTAGCTGCTACCACTATTGAACAAGATATTTCGATGAGTCTGGAGCACACCAAAACCCCTGTTTTGGTTCTTCAAGCACCCAATTTGGCTTGCATTTGGATTCAAAATGCCAAAAACAAACTCTACTCGAGAATGGATCTCAACACCACCTATGAGCATCACTTCCCTCTGCCTTTGAATTGCCTCTCTTCTTTGGTGCAATGACAACCTTTTATAAGGTTTTTAAAAATCTAAGCTTAGAGTTTGACTTAACAAATTTTCCATCTTAGCAAATTTTTTATAACAACATGGAAAATTTGAGGTATGGTGCAACTATATTAGAAGTTCGAATTAAATAAAATGCATAAATTATAACTCTAACTTTAGATTTCAGATTTAATACCTTGCCAACATAGCAATTGGTTTGGATTTGCATAAGTGCCATGGGGCATCACCAAAATTTGTAACAACATATCAGATTAAAATATTCAAACCATATTAAATATGGTTTTAACAAACTCATACCATAGAAGATATGATAGAAGCATTTAATTCGGCATTGATAACCACATATCACCACTAAAATGTATTTTCCATTCACTCCATTCCAAAATTAAAATATATCTTTAAACCAAGGTTTTGTATTGGACGGGAAGCCCCCGTGGCACATGGAACATAAATATCACATTAACGTTACCCCAACAAGCACATACCCATTTTTTAGATAATTTATTAACGCAAATTAACACAAGTATTCATTATCAATCCGAGTTTGTAAAACTTGGAGGCAAGTCCACAGTGTATGGATATCAGATGTAGCCAAGCCTAGAAGATAAAATCTGAAGAGTTAAGGAAGTACATATTACAAATATAAACCTACTTTAACAATTTCTAATTCACTTATGTAATATGTGAGGGATGAGGCTCCTAACTTAGGAGAACCAGGTTGTCCTTCCCTTCAATACTACTTTCATGAAGAGAAATCTAAAAACACTAATTAATAATGGTATATGATGTAGAATATGTAAAAGAAGAGGCTCCTAACTAAGGAGGACCATATTGTCCTTTTTCACAATTCTACTCTATCATAATCACCATTGCTTCAAACCAGAAATGCATAAATAACTTCAAATAAGAAAAGGAGAATGAAATTTAGTTTTAATTCAAGATTAAATAGAAGGGGAATTTAACTTAAATTCTTGTTTGTCCCTTCATATGTAGATTAGAATTAAACCAATATCCATTCAACAATCATCACACATTAATTCAAATAAGCAAATCTGAAACAAAACAAGTAAACAAATCTAAGGCAACTAGTTCATGAAAATTAAGCTAGTTTAACAATGAAGTGTACTTAGCTTGGAGTGGGGGCCCTCCGCCCTTGCCTTGCACACTTGAGGCTGCTATGAAATGCTAAAACTTCAAGCACTCATCCACACTAATGAACAACAAAATTAAAGTAGAACAAGTTCTTCTAATTAACCTCCAATATTCAAATGTCTCAGCATAAAGTTATATAAAAATTACATATCATAAACCTTCAAAGTTTTGGCTTAAATAGAAGATCATGAAACAAATTGATATAAAGTCTCTATAACAACTATATCTATTCATATCCATATATCCAAGTCAAATCCATCCAATCTATCACTAGAAATATGGACAATCCCATGAAATCATAAAAGTGCCCTATTTCGTAGGGATTTTCTAGATTACTAGTCATGTTTGACCAGCCTTGACTGGGCCTGATTTAGCTTGTTTTAATCGAACCAATTAGAATTAGTTCAGTCCTAGTTCCAAAGATTTTCATTCATGTATCTAACAACTATATCTATTCATATCCATCTATCCAAGTTGAATCCATCCAATCTATCACTAGAAATATGGACAATCCCATGAAATTATAAAAGTGCCCTATTTCCTAGGGATTTTCTAGATTACTAGTAATGTTTGAGCAGCCTTGACCGGGCCTGATTTAGCTTGTTTTAATCAAACTAATTGGAATTAGTTTATTCCTAGTTCCAAAGCTTTTCATTCATGTATCTAGCTCGAGCCCAAGTGTCCTGCAAATATGTCATCCACATAGCCATTATGGGAATTTCTGATTCTATCCAAAAATACTCTTAAAATTCATTTTTCATAAAAACTTCTATAAATTTCAAAATTAAAATTGAATACCTGAATATGCATAAAATACATCAAAATGAGATGGATGTAATGGAAAATGGATGGAAAATATAAGTATTAAGTAAGTTTCCTTAAGCAAAAATGGACCAAAACTAAGGGCCAACATCTCCCCCTTGATGATCTTCAAGCATTTCCTCATGCTTGTTTCCTCCTTTTGACCTTTTACTTCTATATGCTAACTAGCTTTCTGATGTACCTATGGCTCTAAACCTTGAAGATGAAGATTTATCTTGAGCTGCCTATAAAAGGATATCTATGCCTTCATGTACTTTTTCTCCTTTCCATTTCTCTGTTTTTCTAAAATAAAAATAAAAATTCATCTTTCTCTTTGAAATGTTGTCCTTTGTAGTATTCTTCACCTATCAGTGGCAAACTTGTGGCTTAGGCTATGTATTCTAGAGTGATGGGAACAAAAATGTCTCTAATGTGTGATGAGGTTTCACCATCAACATACAAATACAAAAACTTTATATTATTCCTCCTCTGATGATAAAACACCAATAAATCATTCTGGATGAGCAACTTCAGAGAGGACAACAAATAAAACTTGAATTTTGTAATACATTCTGACACAGGATTCATGTCCCTCTCAAATTAGCAATATTAACAACTTTACTTAAAGGAGCCAATATCCATTTGCCCTCACATCTCACTAAAAGAAGCCAATCTTGCAATGTTGCACAATCACAGAGAAAACACCAATAGATCAAATCAAAGCTTCTTTCACTTATGTAGGGGGTTTTCCTCTTGTATAATTCCTCTACAAAATAACTTGTGCCAATCTTTTTTATGACTAGGCATTCACTTTCAATTTAGCCACTGTTTTACCCACGCAATATGCAAAATAGGGGGCGAAAGAACCATAAAAATATCCCAAATAGAAATGAATTTGAGAGTATTGTCCACATGGAGCCTAATTAGGATTGTTCTAAAGAAAACCCATGTTTTCTTTTTTCAAATTTCATTTTATTTTTCTCAGAAAAACAATGAAAAATAATGGCTTTCAAAAATCGAAATGCATTTCTGGGACTGAATAAAATTTCATGATCATTAAATTTGAATTCAATTTCTCTCTTCAAATGCTTCTCCAATATCTTGCTTACCTCTTTTCTGATGTGCTTGACAAAGAGATGAAACCAATCCTCAAAAATATGAACTTACTACTTCCGCAAACACAAAATTTTGATATAGAAAGATTATAAAAACATAATAAACATATTTTTATTAATCCATTTCTTATATTCTATCCTCTTTTCCTCAAAATTAAAAAAAAAACTCCTTTGTCTCTGATGTGGAATTCTCTATTTTTGAATTGGTTGTGTAGAAAAATCAAAAGTTTTATGTCACAATATCTTTTTTTCTTCAAATTCTCACATAATTTCACCTCTCTTTAAGACAAAATCACCATGCAGTCATTCTGCAATGATCTAGGCTCATTGTGTTTAAAATTTTTCAAAGAATGGCTCACTGTATATATGTCAACATTCATCAAATAACTCATGAAATAGCTTCACTGTGTATATAAAATTTCTGAACTACATTTTTTAAATATGAATGAGGAAATAATTTTTTTAACGATATGTGAGCTGCAACAAAATCAATTAAACCCTCTATCTCTATCTCCAACAATTAAATGCTCAGAATCTGAAATCGAATCCTGGAAAAAAAACTCTCTGCTCTTTCAGAAATCAAAATTGATTTATACTTTGTCTTTTTAGAACTAAAAAATCAATTCTGGGAATGATTAACTCTCTCTTAAATTGAAATCAAATTATTGAAATGAACAATTTTCACAAATCTGAATAATTGTTTTCAAATTCACCTTCTCTGCCTTCTTAGAAATCGAGTTCTTTTATGCAATTGGACTGCAACTCGTCCCTTTGTCACACTACCCAATTCACATTGAAAAACACATGTTTATGTAATTGAAAACATCTTGTTTTAAGCTTGGTGAACCATGTGTTTTCAGAACTACACTTAAACTTCTTGTTTCATAGCTCAATCTGAATGAAATCATGCAATGAAAACTTCAATAAAACACTTTGTTTCAAGATTTTGCAGAGAATCTGAATTAATTTACCTATTAGCAGAGATTTGTCTTTATTTTCTCTTTGTAATGACTTAGCTATCTTGCATTCCATTATGATTACCACTTGTTAAGCATTTTGTTAGAAAACCTTTATTTGTTGACTGGTGGCACAAACGGATTCCTAATAAATGACAAACAAAAGTTGTGTGCTTTCATATCCCGGCGATCTTTTAGAAAAATCCTGAGATTTCCTCACGAACCTCTGTTGCATTTATTAAAGAGAGTCAAGATTTCGATCTTACCTTTGCTTCTCATGAGCTTTTTTAACTAACTTTGCCTTCTCCATCAGTCTTCTCAGCTTATCACTTTGATTTGCAACACTGTATCTCCTGTCGTCCTCTTCTTGGTTTTCTTTCCTATAACTTTGTGTTTCTTCCCTCTTCTCACTCAAGCTCAAAGCTTATACACTAATGAATTTTTCAATGCTTAATTGTTCTCCCTGAGCCTTCAAAATGGCTATGATGGTGTAGTGAGAGCGCTTTTTACCAAGCTCTGCATATAACAATGGCGGAGTATGTATGAAGTTCTACAAACTCTCGACATTATATCAAAATATTTACTGTTGTAGTTTAAATTCTCATTTGAGCGTTTCTCCATTGTTTGATTGCCACGTTGATCTCCTTCCACCTTCGCCATTTCCTATGGTTGTCCCTTCAAACATTCATCTCTTGAGTTTGCATTGTATTGCCATCATATGAGGATTATGATAACCTTTACACCCCAATAGTATTGCTCTTATGCTCTATTATAAGCTTGTCAAAATAAATCATTTTGATTTCATTTAATTGATTTCTCTTTATAATGTGCATGTTCCATATGTATTCATTGCAATATATATCTCTTAATTTTAAAATGACCACCTTAGGTCATGTTTAAAATTAATTCCATAATACTAATGTTTTATATGGTGGTGCAGGTTTCAACTTATTAAATCCTCATTTTGGTCCCTTTTACTTTTAAGGAAAAATACTTAGGGTTATGGAATATTTTAAAGTTATGAAGTGAATATGAAATATATGAATGGAATGTATAAATGTAGGATGTACTTAGGATTAAGTATAGGCTAATGGGTATAGGACGAGGGTAATTTAATGAACATAAAATATGCATTCAGGTACTAATTTAATTTTAACAAGCTTTAAAAATTTCTAAAAATTTTGAATTTGCAAGAGAAAAAATTTGTACCCACAATACTTGTACTCCCTGACAATATTGGATGATGTCCTCTGATCAAATGTCTTAGATAGATTAAAATATAGAATTTATTTCCGCCTTCTATTCTAGCATCCTTAATTGATTCTGGTACATTGATTGTCAATGCCGTTCAGGTCCCCCTATAATTGATTCACAATAACTCAGGTCCCTTCTGTCATGTACATTTTTATGCAATATATACATGTTTTTTCTTGTAATGTAATTTAGGTCCCTTATGAAACCATTGCTCAAACTATTTGCATAGTTTTGTTATGAATCCCCCCCTTGCTTATTATGAGACTTGCCCCCATGTCTTGCTTATTCTGGAGGATGATTCCTACAAAATCAAACTGAAGAAATGGTAAAACAAAATAGAGAATTCATATTCGCCAAACAATTTGGTTTTCCAATATGAATTCGAGTTTGTGTTGTGCGAGTTCCCTGGATTTTCACAGCCAAACTCCTTTATTATTTTTTATCTTCTTATATTTTTATTTTCTTTTCTAGATGGAGGTGGGGTGTAATGGAGTACGGAAATATGAAAAGCTTATGAAAATAGGTTATATTGAAGTCATGATATGGTAGTAAATG
The DNA here is from genome assembly GCA_031772625.1 of Pinus tabuliformis. NCBI lineage: Eukaryota > Viridiplantae > Streptophyta > Pinopsida > Pinales > Pinaceae > Pinus > Pinus tabuliformis. The sequence goes on along the minus strand of CM062819.1, from coordinate 1,875,790,112 downwards.
TATAGATAATAAGTCTGGAATTCAATGTGCATGATCGCAGAGTTTTAACATACAATATGGATGATGGATAAAATCATGAACAATATGGCTTATAAAAGACTTTTTTGGCAATGGATGTGACTTTTCAAAAAAACTTGACTTCCTCTTTTGATGATTAGCTTCATGTCCTTTTGCCTCGATCTCGATCATATTGTAGGGTTTGTTGGTGTTGTTGGTCAATAACTAAAGATAAGCTTCAAGAGTTTGAGTTTCATTGAATTTTCACTTTTCTTTGACTTGAACATTTTTATTCATATTCTTAAATCTAAATTTAAAATTGACTTTGAAAAATACTTCATCCATAGAGTTCACTCCTTCATTCTTCCTATGACCTACAAAAACATAGCACTTACCTGCAACACAATATTAGATGATGGAGTAAGAGAGTTGTATGGTCTCTCTTCTTCCAATAAATATGTAAATCATTACAGTCATTACTTAGAAAACAAGTCCAAATATGATATTCAAAGAAAATGCATTTGTTTACCCCTTGAGGAATGGTGGCCAACCTAAACCTCCTAACGGTATTTTGTTTACAAAATATTCGTTTTATATCCAATTAGAGTGATTCCAATGCTAAGTTGAAATGAGTTCATATGGATACATCTAGTATAAATAGGTTTTCAAAATGGTTTAAAATGATATGGTAAAAATTATAAGGAGTGCCATGTTTGATAGAGCTACTTGTTAATTTTTAACTGGATCAACAGTCACTATTTAGAGTGTAAATTTTTTGTTAAAGATAATATTGATGTGATTCAACTTCGATATTAAATTAGATTCATTTTTTATTTCCAGTAGAAACAGGTTTTAAAAATCATTAGGTTTGATATCACAAAATTGGTGATGAACAGACCTAGGAGGCAGAGTTTTACTATGTTGATTTGAAGACATGCAATCACTAAATGTGGCATAACGTTCATTTGACCTCCAAATGGGATGATTCAAATTGTGTATTGATCTAAACTTGAATATAAATCTCCCCTATAAAAATGTTTTGAAAATAAGATGATTTGGTATGTCAAATATGCCAATGAATAGTTAAGGCCTAGAATTGTCACCATGCAGATTTTTCGAGAAACAGTTAGTATTTCAAGAATAATTTTTTCATATGATCCCTGATTGAAGTGATTCAAATTGATTTGGAAACTATATTCCAAGGGATATATTCCCTAAGAATTTTAGGTAAAAATGTTTCCATTAGACACCTCAAATATAGGTTGTACTAACTCTGTCCTCAGCATTTCACTTGAGACCTAGTTTCGATTTTGATCACATTTTTATTTGTGATATAAATTGAAATTTTCAAAATGGATTCCAAAACTAGATTTCAAGAGATATGTAAAAAAAACATGATTTAAAAATTATCCTATGTGGTTACCCAAAATAAGATTGTTCTTACTGCATTTTGCCATGTAGTCCTTTCAAGTGAATATTGAACAATGATTGGAAGAAATATTCATGATAGTTTGAAACAAAATTATTATGGAAGTCTTGTTGTGAATTCATTCTACTTATTTATTTATTCTATTCTATCTTATTCTATTTTAGAAAAATAATTCATTCTCTCAAGTATAAGAGAATTTCCAATGCATCAATTTTCGTAACAAGATCATGAGTAAACTCACATCCAAATTTGAAAAATATACTTTAATGAATTTTTGGACATGAAAATTTATCTGGTCATAAAGATTTGATGAGAAAGAATGTTGAAAAATGGAGTAGTGTTGTGACCTAATGACTAGTTGAAACCAAGTTTTGAAATGATCTTTGTTTGCTGGGCTCTCATTAATTGTCTTAGCACAAAACTCTTCTTGTGGTACTTGTTCAAAATCTTGTATGCACAAGGGATGTTGTGATATACACGCTAGAAATTCTTCAATTTCTGGCTCTAATGTTTGATCTTCATTTCATACGATCCATGACTCATTCACCTTCTCACAAAGATAGCTAGAAGAAAGTTCTAGATTCTCTTCCTGTGGATCATCTTCATGGATGTTATTTTGCTCTCCTATCCTTAGACATGAAGATTCATTCCTAGTGAGCATTCTAAATTGAGGACGATGACTTGAGAATAGTTTTGTGGTGGCATACCCTCCTTCTCTAAATGATTTTTTTAACATCATTTTTTTTAAATCTTGTCTTCCAAATGGATTTTGTAGTTATTTTTTTTTATTTTATTATTATTATTTTTTTTGTTGGGAGTTTTTCTTTGAGAATATACTTTTAGGATCTCTATTTCTTGGCATAAAGAAACATAACTAAGAGAAATGTATCTTAACTAATTTTTTTTTATCAAATTTTTAGTGTTTTTGTTTATCTTCTATTTGACTATGCTGATAATTGCCTCCCCGACAACGACGCCAAAATGTTGAGCTAATTTATTAACACAAATTAACACAAGTAATCATTATAAATACGGGTTTGTAAGAGTTAAGGAAGTACATATTACAATATAAACCTATTTTAACAATTTCTAATTCACTTATCTAATATGTGAGGGATGAGGCTCCTAACTTAGGAGAACCAGGTTGTCCTTCCCTACAATACTACTTTCATGAAGAGAAATCTAAAAGCACTAATTAACAATGGTTTATGATGCAAAAGATGTAAAATAAGACGCTCCTAACTAAGGAGAATCAGATTGTCCTTCTTAAAAATTCTACTCTATCATAATCACCATTGCTTCAAACTAGAAATGCATAAATAACTTCAAATAAGAAAAGAAGAATGAAATTCAGTTTTAGTTCAAGATCAAATAGAAGAGGAATTTAAATTAAATTCTTGTGTGTCCCTTCATATGTAGATTAGAATTAAACCAATATCCATTCATCAATCGTCACACATTAATTCAAATAAGCAAATCTGAAACAAAACAAGTAAACAAATCTAAAGCAACTAGTTCATGAAGATTAAGCTAGTTTAACAATGAAGTGTACTTAGCTTGGAGTGGGGGCCCTCCACCCTTGCCTTGCACACTTGAGGCTTCTATCAAATGCTGAAACCTCAAGCACTCATCCACACTAATGAACATCAAAATGAAAGTAGAAAAAGTTCTTCTAATTAGCCTCCAATATTCAAATGTCTTAGCATAAAGTTATATAAAAATTACATATCATAAGCCTTCAAAGTTTTGGCTTAAATAGAAGATCATGAAACAAACTGATATAAAGTCTCTCTAACAACTATATCTATTCATATCCATCTATCCAAGTCGAATCCATCCAACCTATCACTAGAAATATGGACAATCCCATGAAATCATCAAACTACCCTATTTCCTAGGGATTTTTTGGATGACTAGTCATGTTTGACCAGCCTTGACCGGCCCTGATTTAGCTTGTTTTGACCCAACCAATTGGAATTAGTTTAGTGCTAGTTCTGAAGCTTTCCATTCATGTATCTAACTCGAGCCCAAGTGTCCTGCAAATATTTCATCCACATAGCCATTACGAGAATTTCTGATTCTGTCCAAAAATACTCGTAAAATTCAATTTTCATAAAAACTTCTAGAAATTGCAAAATTAAAATTAAATACCTGAATATGCATAAAATACATCAAAGTGAGATGGATGTAATGGAAAATGGATGGAAAATATAAGGATTAAGTTTCCTTAAGCAAAAATGGACCAAAATAGAGGGCCAACACCTGTGGCACATTTTAAATTGAGTCAGGCGCATCAAGTTTGTTTTAACGATGGTGGTACTAATCGTGAGCCTATGGTCCCATATAAACATCCACCCTATGGATACCTACTCCCATGTGGTTACGTAGCAGTCTGACGGTGATATGATGTTGCTCCCCATTACATGTATGTTCACAAGTCTCGACGGATATAAACCATCATGGCATATGACATGGCTCCACGTTGATACTTGTGAAACAACTTGCTGAGCATCTGATGGCATATCTCATGGTATGCTGACTCAATACTCTGGCGGTGGAACTAGAATTGAACCCATGTCGTGGCATGTGTTTCGATTTGCTTTCCGGATGGCTACATATCTTTGAAGGTGTATTTACCTTTCATATAATTCATGTTTTCATTTCCACATAATAGGTGCATATCACATACCCTGCACCATTGGATTTGCACCTCTCGTCTCACATAATAACACTATGCGTAGTTGGATTTCCACTTTCCGTGTCAGATAATAACACTCTACGCCACGGTATTAACACTACCTCCATTATATGTGAGCACTGATATCCATAGTCTTTGGGTTAGTGGGGCTGTCGGATGTGGCAGGCTCCTCGACCCTACCACCACTTGCCATATTACAATAACATAAATACCATTCTGTCCCAATGTTTTAATAAATAAAACACATGGTGTATTGTAAAGGTTTTATAATAATGAAATAGAGGTCAGGGGTTTGACCTCGACCAAAGATAATTCAACCTCTATTGACTTTGACCATTGGCTTGACTTTGACCACGTACATTGAGTTTGACTCTCCACATGGGCTGCAAGGCCCATTTTTTTTTTGCCTATTTGAAATAAACTTTATCAGGTGTTTTCTCCTTCATATAAAGGCCAATTACAAAACCAAATATACCTTTGAAAGCAGCACAATGAGCCCTTTGACTTGGTGCTAATTTCACGAGCATCTAAGACTACAAAATTTTGAGCATGTCGAGAACTATTGCTATCTACAACCATATTGATCTTCAAACATTACATAGAAAGAATCGACTGGACTCAAAAAAGATCCATCCTGGATCATACCTCCCAACAAAAAGGAATTTTGGACCTCCAAAAGTTTATTACAATCATGAATTACGTTTAAGAATCAGTATAAAATCTGTCTAGATCCTATTACAGACTTAACGAGGTCGACTGATGCAACGACAATTCATAGACACATAATTACACATATGACATGAAATTTGCCCAATTCCAAGTAGGCGATTTCCCCAGAGACTTACATTATTCTTCTTCGGTTTTCTTTTATACATCTTTTCCTACTCGTGTGACTGTCGAGTCACGTGGTAGCATCAAACATGTGCTCTTTGAATGTCCTTTCAGCTTACATTGTGGACAAACTCTTTCTCATAAGTTTGTACTAGTCATATTTTTGTTGAATCTTTCTGAGCTTTGTTTTGAGTATGCCGAGATTTTGCCTGATTGTATCAAATTCTTTCCCAAATTTTTCTTTACAGGTAAGGTCGCATCATCCTTCTGAAGAAGAATCTTTGTAGCATGCACCTTCTTGTTGTAAACCTTCTACTTCTATCATTCCTCTGCACAATATGTGTTACTCCCACAGAAAGTACATGGATATATCCTTTTAATAACTTTCATAATAAAATTTTGATTGAAAGGCTCACCTTCGAAATCACTATTGAAATGATTCATATTCCTACCTTTATGATAGTAAATATTCTTTTCCATTAACTCAATATGTAAGGACCAACATTGGTCTGCTATGTTACCTCTCTTTCTCTAGTAGTCACATGTCGATTGGTCATATCCCAATTGTTCATATTTAGGCATTTCTTGCACTGAGATTGTCTAGAGTCTTCCTTGGCCATTCTTGTCGAGGTCCTGTCATTGCTAATATCCCATCTTGTTCATGAGCGTAATACCCATTCATTCGGTATGCTTCTCAAATGCTCCAATCTTAGGATCGCTGGAAGAAACTATTTCTAAAACAATTTTCTGAGATGATGTTACATAAGGAACTTCCTTAGAAGGTGAGGAAAAAGTACCAATGGCTTCTTCCATTGATTACGCTTTTGGAGTGGTAGATGGAGATGAAATTTATTCATATTCCTAATTAGGTAGAGGTACTTCGTTCTGTCCTACAGTGGATGGAAATTCAATTTGAGGACTACTCCTTTTTCAATTCTTCTACAAGGCTTCGATCTTCTCTTGCAGTCTTTGTTTGTCTTCCTGCAAAGCTTGCACCGTGCATCAAAATGAAGCATTCTCATGTTGATATTGTTGGTTGATCTCTTCTATTTCTTTCAATTGAATCTGCTTCGTGCTTTTACACATTTCTTTCACTTTCGTGAGAACCCGCTCTAATACCAAAAATGATCTGAAAATTGCAGTAGAAGATCATTCTCTGACACTTGGAAAGATTCAAAATGGGTTTTTAAAACATCATTTTAATTTGGTGTTCCCTCAAGAACGAATTAGTTCAAATGTGCAAGTCAACTATACAAAACATAACAAAAATAATCATGCAAACATCAAGAACAACAACACCAAGATTAATGATGGAGTTCACCCCTCCTAGGCCACGTCTCTTGGCCCTGCTCAAAAGGCTAAGCTACTCATATTTCAGTATTTAAAAAGAGGTACATCAATTTTCTATTTACAATTGTGGCTATTTCCCCTTCAGGGAAATGTGCTCCTACACATAACTCTCACAATATCACTTGACAGTTTGCACTAAACGTGTCATCTATAGAAAAACAAAGAGTCTCCTAAAACCTGAACTAGATTTGAGAAATCATGCATCAACAATACATCATTCAATTACCTTTCCCAATTTGACTTGGAGAGATAATGGTTCTTGTACTGACTTCTGAAGAATTAGCTACTGCAACTGTCGAAGAGGCTCTTCTAAAGAGTCCAAAGTACACTAAAACCCTTGTTTCGGTTCTTCAAGCACCCAATTTGGCTTCCATATGACTCAGGAATGCCAAAAAACAACTCTACAACACCACCTCTAAGCTTCACTTTCCTCTCCCTTCAAATTACCTCCCTTCTTTGGTGCAATGAATACCTTTTATAAGGTTGTTGAAACTCTAATTTTCGAGTTTGAGTTAAAAAAATTTCCATCTCAGCAAATTGTTATAACAACATGGCAAATTTGAGGTTTGATGCAACTATATTAGAAATTTGAATTATATCAAATCCATAAATTATAACTCTAACTTTAGAGTTCGGATTTAATACCTTCGAAACATAGAAATTGGTTTGGATTTGCATCTCCGCCATGGGGCATAACCAAATTTTGTAACAACATATCGGACTAACAAATTTGTACCATATTAAATATGGTTTTAACAAACTCATACCATATAATATATGGTAGAAACTTTTAGATCAACGTTGATAACCACATATCACCACTAAAATTCATTTGTCATTAACTCCATTCCAAAATTAACATATAGTTTTAAATCAAGGTTTTGTATTGGACAGATGACCCACGTGGCACATGGCACATAGCTATCACATTAACGTGACCCTAATGGTCATATACCCGTGGTACAATTTGAACTCAGCCTAGCGGATAAAGTTTGTTGTAGCGGTGGTGCTACTAATCGTGAGCCCATGGTAACATATAAACATATGCCTCATGGATACCTTCTACCTGATGGTTACGTAGCAGTCTAACAATGATACGATCCGTCTCCCCATGTCATATATGTTAAAAAATCTTCACATATATAAACCATCATGGCATATGACATGGCTCCACGGTGATACCTGTGCAACAACTCCCCGAAAGTCCGATGGCATATCCCTTGGCATGCTGACTCAATACTCTGGAGGTGGAACTAGAATTCAGCCCATGTCATGGCATATTATTGGATCCACTTTCGAAATGGTTATGTATCTCCGACGGCGTATCCACTTGCCATATAATTCATGTTTCCAATGCCACATAACTGTTGCTTTATACCATACTTCGCATTGTTGGAATGCCACCTCCCATGTCACATACTAACACTTTGTGCCATCGCATTAATGCTACCTCTATTATATGTCAATATTGATATCCATAGCCTTTTGGTTGGCAGGGCCACTAGATGTGGCCGGCTCCGCCAGACTACCCACACTTTCTGTATTACCATAACATAAATACCATTATGCACCAATGTTTTAATAAATCAAACATGTGGTGCATTGATAAGGTTTTGCAATAACACAATGGAGGTCAGGGGTTCAACCATGACCCATGCCAATTTGACCACTATTGACTTTGACCACTTGCGTTGACTTTGACCTACCACTTGGCTTGCAAGGCCCAAATATTTTTACCTGTTTGACATAAACTTTATCGGGTGTTTTATCCCTGATACAGAAGCCAATTTTGAAACTGAATATTTCATCGGAATTAGTGCAAGGAGCTCTTTGACTTGGCACTAATTTCATGAGCATATGAGATAACAAAATTGTTGGCATGTCGAGAACTGTTGCTATATATGACCATCTTGGTCTTCATACATTACATAGAAAAATTCAACTCGACTAAAACAATATCCATCCAAGATCAAGGGATGTTACACATAGATAATGAAGAGGAGGAAGAAACATTAAAATTAGAATATATACACCAGGATCCAACCCCAGGGTTGAAAAAGAAGAAATGAATCTCGCCATATCTTATAATGCATTGGCGAGAATTACCACTCCTCAAACCCTTAAGGTAGAAGGATATATCGTGAAGAAAAAAGTAATAGTGTTGATTGATTTAGGTAGTAGTTATAATTTTATTCATTGTAAGATAGCCGAGGAATTGAATTTCTTTCTATATCCAACACTACAGTGTCAAGTGATGATTGAAAATGGAGGAGCTATAAATTTCTCAGGGAAGTGTCATAATATAAATATAACCATGTGGGATTATGTATTGAATAGTCTAATACTTTCCATTCCAATGACTAATGTGAAAGTCATATTAGGAGTTTAATGGTTTCAACCATTGGGGATGGTAACTTTTAAATTTCAAGAAATTTTCTCGAAATTATTGTTGGAAGAAAAGGAAATTGAATTAAGGGATATCACATGGAAAATGGGGAAGATAATTATCTGTAATGGCACGAAAAATATTTTGAATAAGTAACAATGAGGGATAATTGCATAATTATGTTCACTAGATGTACAAACGTCTAATTCATCCATTTCTGTAGATCTCGAAAGACTTGTTAACGAAGATTCCAGGGTATTTGAGAGTCTAAAAGGTCTCCCACCTATCCATGATCATGATCATGTTATTCACTTGATTCCATTAATTGTTCCTCCAAACATTAGACCCTACAAATATCCTTATTCCTAGAAGAGTGAAATTAAATGTATGGTTATAGAAATGTTAGAGGTAGGTATAATTAAAACTTGCCAAAGTTAAGTTTTTTTTCTCTAGTAGTTGCAAAAACTCCAAAATGGAATCCTATTGCAGCAACTCATTATTTTTCGTAATTGTTAAATAATTTAACATCTTTTTTGTTATGGAAAACATCGAAATAAACAAACTGCAACCTTCACAAATAAAATATTGTTGAAAAATATCGCATTGGAAACTGAGATATGCTAGCACACACACATAAAATATGAAACAATTATTTTTGGACAAATTTCGCCGTAGAAAGCCACCTTGGGAGAAATGGTGCAGTAATGAGGGATTTTATTGTTATGTAGTAGCGAAAATCTAAGTACAATCTGGATGCTTGAAATTGGCAATTCACAACAAGAAAATCGAGGCAAAATTATTGAAGGGAATTTACCTATCCTCCACAATCAATATTGACACAACTTGCCTACAAAAAAATTAGCCTCCTAAAGCTTCTGTGTCACCCTCTACACTACACTACATAGTCACTATGACATCTAGCCTATGACTAGTCTTTAATGAATTCGTTCTAGCTTCTTGTGTTGAAAAATTCATCTCTTCGGCCCTATGGAACCTCTTCCTGACCTCTCGATATGAGAATGATTTTTTATCTAGGAAATCGAACTTCCCTCTATGAAGTTATTGTGTAGATCTCTGCACTTCCTCAATGGGATAACTTGGCCCTCTTACTACTACCTCTTCAGCTCTAGAAAGCTTCCTTCGAATCATTGTCCCTCCTCCTCACTCACTGCTTCGATATCTAGCTCTCTCTAGCAACTGACTATTGTTACTCTAGAAATTGATCTATGAAGAAATCAAACTACTCAACCGACTCTGGTGCATTCTTCATCACAACATCGACCTCCTCTTATAATCCACTATTGGAGCACCAAAAATCAAGATAAAAACATTATTTATGGACAGGATCATCTCTGAATTGATCCTTTTGAGTTTCTAGACTATTCTCACATCATCTCAATTAATACTCATTAATTAACCATATTCCCTAATTTAGACTTAGGAAATATTTCAAAAATGGTTAATAATCTAATTGAGAAACTTCTAGGTGGAACGTCCAGACAAGATTTATGTGTTTTGTAGATCTCATGTATTCTAGCCTCTCCACCAAATTTTGTGGCTAGAACACAATTGATGCTACAAAAACTAGCATTCCCTCTTAGCGAGGAGTATGTTCTAGTGCTACACCCTACCACAACACTTTTTCTCTATATCACCCCTATTATGCTACTGATGTTTGACAAGAAACTCTGCTGGAAATGATTGTGTTGCTCCTTAAGTCATAGTGTTTCTCCCTAAGTCACAAGGTTGCTTCCTTAGTCGCTGCATTGTTTCCTTATTCACTATGTTGTTTCCTCAGTCACTGCAATGTTCCCTTAGTGACATAGCTATTGCCTCAGTCACCATCGATGAAACACTATGTAACTCTGATGTTCCACCTGTTCTGCTACTGATAGTTCCATATTGTTTCCAACACTACATCTACATTGCAACTCCCTTTAATTTGTTCCTGCTGAAAATGCAACATTTGCAACTAAAAACTATCCAAAAATACTGAAACAACTATGTTTAATATGATGCATCTATCTACCAAGTCTCTGACTTCTACTAGGATCTGCACTGTCACTAAGGAATATGCATTTTTTCCAACTCTACACTGAGCCATCTGCTCTCCTATCAACACTAGATTTTGCTCCCCAACCTCTAACTGCTACTAGTCTGCAACTGTTACTCTGGTACTGACCGCGTTAGCTATCAATGATCCATCCTACTACTGAATACTTTGGGTCCCCATAGCAATCTATTGATCCATGAGGTGGACTCCTCATGGAGATTTCCTAATCTCTGTAGTTTCCTGGGACTACTGCACTAAATCTCCCCACCACACACTTGGAGGTATATCTGCAAACATCACAAAGTCTTCCTCTAGCCTAGAGGATAAATTGTTGATCTTTGCTAAAGCTGTCTACTGGTCTTACTTCTCCTCCTTATCCTTCTTCCCTAGAAAAAACTAGGTACTATAGTGACCAAGCTTAGCACACCTAAAGCATATTACCTTGACAGGTCCTTTTTCTTCTTTCTTTGCTCCCCCTGCCCGTGGTTGGGTCCGTTTGATGTGAGGTCCACATTCTTCTCCTCCTTCACCACCTTCAATTCATTGTTGTTTTTGCCATTGATGGAGCTCTTTAATAGAGGTCATCTCAACTCCTCATGCAGAAAATCAACTCATATTTTGTCCCACTCTGGTAACCTATCTCTGCCCAATATGTTTTTGACAAATACCTACCATTGGTCTGAGACATTGTCAAGTGCCAATCACACTAGCTTTGTGGGTAAAAGCACTACCCTAATAGCTGATAGCTAGTCTCAGACCTCCAAAATCCTAGTAAGGAAGGGACCTATGCCTTCCCCCTTTTGCATCTTGATGCATCTCAACTTCTCCTCAATAAACATCTTCTGCTTCTCGAAAGTTCCCTGGTATAATGTGGAGATACAATTTATTATTTGGCAGTATCTTTACTATCTATGTTTGAGAAAATATGATCCTGAACTCCATGTAAGTTCAACTACTTCACCCGTGCCATCTCTTTCTTGTATTATTTCTGTTGATTTCCATCCCAGGGAACTACCAATAGATTACAAATGTAGGCTTTCCGACCATATTCATCAAGATGGAAGGACATCCTAGCCTTCCAATGACATGGTTAGAATCTCCATCCAACGTATCTTGATCATGAAGCTCTGCAGTGGCTATCTCATCAAACTGTTGGAAAATCCGTCTTTCCTTTTACTTTGATGCTGCTCTGCTACTCACAGTCACTTCTGGGGTGAGAATATCTACTCACAACTACTATGAATTTGCAAGGAAAATCAAACTTCTTAGACTAAAAGTTCCTTGAGGAAAAATTTCCGTTAAGTATGTGTGCTTCTCTCCTCCACTCGACATTGCCTCTACTCTAATGAGCTGTTGCAAAACCCTCTGCGTCAACCGGAAATCAGCCCAACCAAAAGTTTGAATTCTTTCCTCTACCTTTAGAATCCCTCAATTTGGAAAACATGGAAAATTTTAGGGGCTAATGTTTGCCTAGTGGGCTAATTTTCCATTATTTTTCCACAAAAAAGATTCACCAATTTCCAATTTTTATAAAAGACGATTTGTCCAAATTTTAGAATATAAAATTATTTTACCTTAAAAATCATTGACATTATATAGAGACTATATATAAATTCATTATAAATTTGAATAAATTTTCAAATATATCAATAAACATTTTATAGTTTGCATATTAGGGATTAGTGAGATTCAACAATGTTTTTAAACTTCAAGAAAATTTTCCATCCTTCAAATTTTCCCTACTGAAAAATAGATTTTTTCTACCTCCTCAGAAAAATCAATCTTATTCAAGTAACTCAACATCCGGGCAAAAGACTGTGGTTCTCCTCGGAATTTTTGCCTACTGCTCTTTATTGAACAAAAGAATTCCTTCTTTCACCTTTGAGCTTCCTCGCTGACAACTGCGCTCTTATACCATGTGAAAATTCCAATATTGAATGTTTTTGCAACAACTAGTATTATTTCTACTAATTGTTAATTAATTTAGCAATTTTTTTGGTACGACAAATATAAAAATAAACAAACTGCAACTTTCAAAAATAAAATACTTCAAAAAATTAATGCGTTAGAAACTTAGAGATGCTAGCACATACACATAAATTGTGAGACAATTATTTTTGGACAAATGTCCCCATCAAAACTTGACTTGGGAAAATCATTGCAACAATGAGGTTTTTTATTATTATGCAGCAGTGGAAATTTGAGTATAATTTGGATGCTTGAAACTAGCAATACACAACAAGAAAATATGGGAAAATTACTGAAGGGAATTTACCCTTCCTCCATAAGAAAAATCGACACAACTTTCCTACATAAAAGTGGGCCTACAAAAGCTTTTGGGCCAACCTCCATGCTTGCATGTGTAGTGACTATGATGTCTAGCCTTTGAATGGTCTCTGATGAAGTCGTTCTTCCTTTTTCTGCTGAGAAATTCATCTCTCCATCCCTCTAGAACCTCTCCTCAACCTCTGGATCTAAGAACGGTTTTCTCTATAACAAATCAATCTACCCTCTCTGAAGCTATTACATTGCCTCACTGGGATAACTCAACCCTCTTGCTGCTGCCTCCTAGGATATGGAAAAATTCCTCCAAATCACTGTCCCTGCCCCTCACTCACTACTTTGATCTCTAGCTCTCTCCGAAAATTGACTGTTGTTACTCTAGAACTCGATCTACCAAAAATCAAAATACTTAATTGACTCTCGTGTATTCTCCGTTGTTATGAAACGAACTCAAAAAAAGATAGAAAAGATAGATACAAATGAACAATTCTTAGATGATACAAATGAAAAGACCTCCTTTCTATATATAGGAGTCTAAGGGGTCATAATATAATCAGAGACGACATAACAATAATAATGTAAGGGAACAATAATAACAATAGTGGGCTTCTATGGGGCACAATAATAACAATATGGGGACTACATGGGCACAACAATATAATAAGGTGGTTGTACTAATAACAATAAGGGGTTACACAAGTAGTATAGGGACCTAACATGCCCCTCTCCTTCAAAAAGTGTTGTCCTCAATGCTTGACTAGTTCTTGATGCTTATGTGTAAATTCTTGTCCTCCCATGTGGAATCTTCAATGGGTAAGTTCTTCCACTTGATGAGATACTCTAAAATTGATCTATTTCATAGCTTTCGATTTATCGGTTCTGTGACTGCTTTAGGTTCCAATATGATTTTTTCCTTCCTTGTCAAGTTCTCGCAATACTATTTGAACTAGGATCTTCTACAACTTTTGAATGAGTTCCCACTCCTTTCGGAATATGGATATATGTAAGGATTGATGTTTGGTGGAACACTTCATGGAGTCAAATTAATAGCATGATGATGGTCATGAATAGGTGGGAGGCCTTTGGGAGTCTCAAATACCTTGGAATGATTGTCCAAAACATTTTGGATATCTGGAGAAATACTTGATTTCGATGTGGGATCCTCTAGTGAACATAATTGTGCAATTACACCCTATTGTTCTTTATTTAGAAGATTTGTCATGCTGTTAGAGTTGATTATCTCTCCAAGTTTTCCTTTGGTACCCCTCAATTCAACTTCCTTTCCTTACCAAAAAAATATCAAGAAAAGTTCTTGAAAATTAAAATCTATCGTACACAAAGCTTGTAGCCATTGGACTACTAGTAAAACATCAGCACCACCCATTGGAATGGAAAGAATTGGGCTATTCATTACATATTATCCGATGGATAGCTTGATATTATGGCACTTCCAAGAGCAATTTATGGTTCCTCCACTTGCAACCATCACTTGACACTCTGGTGCTGGATATAGGAAGCAATTCAATTCCTTGGCTATCTTACAATTAATAAAATTATGGTACTTCCTGAATCAATCAACACTCTTACCTTTTTCTTCTTGATATGTCCTTCTATGTTGATAGTTTGAGGGGTGGTAATTTCTTCCAATGCATTACAAGATATGATCAAATTGATTTCTTGAGACTCAATGTGATCTTTCAATTCTTGAACATTTTTCTTCTTGATATGTCCTTCTATATTGATAGTTTGAGGAGTGGTAATTTTGTCCAATGCATTACAAGATATGGTTGGATTCATTTCTTCTTTCTCGATGTGATATTTCACTTCTTGCACCTTTTCTTCTTGATATGTTCTTCTATCTTGAGAGTCTTAGGAGTGGTAATTCTTTAGAATGCTTTACAAGATATGGTCGGATTCATTTCTTCTTTGTCTAGGGTTGGTTCTTGGTGTATATACTCTTCTTCTGATGTTTCTTGATCCTTTCCTTCTCCCTCTCCACAATCAATGTAAAATAGTTTCTTCTCAGCGCACTTATGACCTTTAATGTATTTGTTATCACAATTGTAACAAAGCCCCTTTTCTCTTTTTTCTTCCAATTGTTGTGGTGTAATCCTTGTAGGTTGTGGAAGGCTAGGAGAAACACACTTCCCTCTTTATAGTTGTGAGGGGTGGACTTCCTTGTTGCCATAATTTTGCTTTCCAATTTGTAACAAAGCCCATTTTCTCCTTTTTCCTCCAATTGTTGTGGTGTTGCTCTAAAGAAGGTGTTACTCTTTGTATCCTCATAATGTGCTATCATTTCCTCCATGAAAATTGACCACGTAACATATTGTTTATGATAACAAAGCCCTTTATACCATAAAACTTGATCTGGTTCTAAATATGAAGATGCAATACATATCTTTTGTAATAGTGGTACACCATGTAGAACAAAATATTGCTCCATCTGTAGTATCCAATTTACTGGATCCTTTCCATCAAACTTCCTCATATCGCCTTCTCTTGATTTCCGTAGATCGATCTTGAAATGAATGTAACTCTGTACCTTCAAATCTCAAAGTTTTGAAATTGTCTCCTACAGTAGCCCTCTGAGTACTCTTTCTAACCCCGCAAGTTTGAGCAGAATTTGATTCTCCAAGAAAGAGTTATGCCGAATCTCCTAGGATGACCTGATTATATAATGTTTCAGTAGAGTGAACTTGTATGACGTGCCACGTGTCACTGTTTTGACCTTCAAATCTCAAAACTATGCACGTAAAACTACAATCTGTCCTCTTTCTGTAACTTCTGATGAAATTTCAATTTTTTGCTCAGAGAGAAATTTATGACAATTCTCCCAAGGTCACCTATTTAGGATGTAATTCAGGAGTCTGCAAAAACCCTAACTTCCTCAAATCATATATCCGAAAATGTAGCGGGACAAGATCTGAAATTTGGACCCGAGATTCAGAATGATTTCTTCTCAAATGGGTTTTTTCTTTAGCTTCTAAAACTTTGTAGCGAAAATGTTATAGTGAAAATACCATGATAACATGTTTTAGATGAAATTCTAGAGCTTGCAAAAACCCTAACTTCCTCATATCATATCTCCGAAAATATAGTACGACAAGATCTAAAATTCAGTCGCATGGTGCAGAAAGATTTCTTCTCAAATGGGTTTTCTTTTACCTTCTGAAATGTTGCAGAAAAAAATTTATAGCAAAAATACCACGATGACCTATTTGGAGCAGCGAAACCCTAGAATCCAAAGCTCTGATGCCAAATGTTATGAAACCAACTAACAAAAAGATAGAAAGGATAGATCAACTCCTTAGAAATAAGACTCTTACACGGGGAAACCTCCTTTACATTACACAAATGAACAATTCTTAGATGATACAAATGAAAATACCTCATTTCTATATATAGGAGTCTAAGGGGTCATAATATAATCAAAGTTGACATAACAATAATAGTGTAAGGGAACAATAATAACAATAGTGGGCTTCTATGGGGCACAATAATAACAATATGGGGACTACATGGGCACAAAAATATAAAAAGAGGGTTGTACTAATAACAATAAGGGGTTACACTAGTAGTATAGGGACCTAACATCCATCACTAGATTGACATCCTCTTATAATCTGCAATTGGAGCAACAACGACGAAGTTTAAAACATAAGTGATGGCTAGGATTATCTCTAGATTGATCTGTGTGACTTTATAAAATCTTCTTGCCTTATCTCAATTAATATCGATTAATTTACCATGTTCCCTATGTTTAAACTTAGGAAATATTTCAAAAATTGTTAATAATATAATTGAGACACTTCTAGGTGAAATATCTAGAAACAATTTCTAGGTTTTTGAGATATCATGTATATTAGCTTCTCCACCAAATGTCATGGCTAGAATGAGATTGCAACTATCTATGATGGAAATAAAACTAAAATGAAATATTGAAACTAAAAATGAGATTACAACTACTGTTTAGTCTACTGCAAAATCAAAACTTAATGGAAAACTGAAAATGAAATTGCAACAAAATTAAATGAAAGACTAAGACTGAAAGTGAAATTGCAACTAATCTACTATGGAAAATGAATGAAGTGCTTTGTCACTCTGCTACACAATTTTGGGATAACAACCCCATTGTGGTAACATTTTGAGGAATTCCATGCTTCATCTTTCTAATAGAAAATAAATACAAAAATTCAGAAAAAGACTCATTACATAAGTGAAATATTCCACCACTTAGTTTAAGATGAACCATCAACTAGAAGGGCTTTTAGAAACATTCACCCACAATATGAGTCATTAAACTAATAATAAAATGACATAACAGTAAAGACACTGATCAGTTTTAACTAACAACTTAAAGACTAATGAGCAGCAAATGAAATAAATTACTCTACACTACTGAACTCAACTTCAAGCTACTGATAAGAAACTAGAAAGAAATGAAACAAAAGAACTATCCTGTACTGAAATAAACTATTCTATGTTAGTAAGAATATGACAAAAACTACATTATGAACAAAGTCAGAAAATGGTTATAAACATCATGGAAAAAACAGTGAATTTACAGCCTAATTATAAAAGACAAAACAAAAATAAAATGTAACCTTATATAGCGCAGGGGCCCTATGCAACTGCTCAAGTTATATGCACTTAATCAACACTCCAACAAACGCTTTCAGGTATCCATGAAACACACAGTCTTTATATTAAAAATAGAGAATGAGTTCTAAAAACTACAAAGCGGTAATCTAAACTTAACACGTGAGCAAATTCAAACTTGTTCTACGTTCTTCACAGATGTATTTATAGAGAAATTATGCAACTGTTTTAGGAGAAAAATGAGCTACAAGAAAAACAGGTAGGCAGAAAAGTAAAAGAAATCATCTTCCTTAGTTGTTGGAGACATAAATCTAAGGTAATGGTTGTTGGATTCAGTTTGCACAAGTGGCTAATGAAGTCTGTCGCCGAGCAGGAAACTGCTTCAGATCCCATCACTGAGTAACATGTACAAAACAGAGTCCTGTTTGCCTTAGGTTTCTATGTTTGACTTCCCTTTGACCAGAGTCTTCCTTGTTGATCGAGGCCCAGTGAATAGGACATGATCCATGCCCTGATATTTTCCAAGATACTCATGTAGTCATTTTCCCCTCTTGACACTTGGAACCTACAAAAGCATGGAGGTAGCTGTGGAACAAATGATTAGCTGCAGAATGTGGCTGCGTTCTGTAGCTAAAATACAAAAACTTATTCAAATAGCAAACATAAAAGTATAACATGTAAATGACCAAAATGTTCTCCTTGAGGTAATGTATAATGGTTATTGATGATAAGGATGCCTTTTTCATGGAAAAGCAAAGAAGAATGGATGAGAAAATTTGCTAACGAAAGGGCAGTTTTGGAGCTCAACGCACCCCCACTGCAAGACTATTGCATGTCCCCATGCAATCAACATTGTGAAATTCCTCCTCTTATTGCATTTGTTTTGAGACTTCAGCCAAGACATCCAACCTCTTCTTGCTTTTCTTTGCACCAATTGCCATCCTTGGCTTCCTCATGAGAATTCTGTACTTGACATTAATAAGTGCCCTGTTTAGCTTCTTATTCTTCCTTTTTAGTTTTATATTCTTCTTGTGCCACAAACCCAAGTGAAGCATAGTGTTATCATGGATAATCTTATCCAACTTGTTCTGTTCTTTTAAGGCTTCATTTTCTCTTTGGATGTGCCTATTTAGAACTTCTAGCTCATAGATCTCTTGCTTAAGGGAGCTAGTTAAAGTTTCTTGTGAGGTGGCAGGCTTCTCAGGATTAGCTGAAGTCCCTAGGTCTACTGATGTACTCTTTTTCTCCAATGACTCTATGTAGTCATAAATTTGTTGTTGGATTGGATCAATACCAGGAGAGGCTCTTCTTGGGCTGCTCTCAAAGTTTTGTGGAGGAGAGTTCTGTGGGCTTTTCTCATATGGAATATTGTTAGGGGATTGATTTGGAGTTTCTTCCTCCAAATTTATAAACTGGGCCTCTTTTGATTTTGTCTTCTTCACTTTGCCCCTGAGCCTAGAACTCCTCCTCAAGTTTTGGGAGCCTATGATCTCTTCTTTTGTAACCTGTTTCCTCTTTCCTTTCTCCTTATCCTTCTTGATTTGTTCTCTGATTTTTATTAGTCTCTCAGAAAGCAGCTATTCATCCTCCTTAGGTAATGAAGGTTCATGAATATCCCTATGGTTTTTTTCAACTTTTTCTTTCATTTTTCTCCTCTGCTTATTCTGCTTTCTGATCTCTATTAATTTCTCAGAGATTGGCTCTTCTTCATCGTTTTAATGTGCAGAAGTTTCAGGGGTGTTTTGAATGGTGACACCAGTCTTCCTTCTCCTACTTCTTTTCACAGGACTTCCCTCAAGCAATTCTGGAGCATCTTGGAAGAATTTTCTTACCAGAAAGTCCTCCCATGTGTCCCCTACACTTCTCAAGTGAAATTCAACTAAAATTTTTACTAGTCCATGGTGATATAGAGTGGTTTCTATTGCTTCAACTTTCTTCTGAACATTAGTTGCCATTCTTCTCAAACTATTCAACAGGAAAAATGGGAGATTGAGGGTTCCATCTTCTAGAAAATTCATTAACAGTCGTATATGATATACACACATAGAACCAAACCTCCCTTCCCATGTAATATACTTTTGCGAAATTAACAACATGCTACTCCATTTGTTTTTAAGTGCAAAGACTGGAATTCCTTTTCTAAAAACTGAAGTGTCCATACCTAGATTTTTAAGAATGACCTTCCAGGATTCATCATGAAACTCTTTGTTCTTAAACCACCTTTCTCCTAGCCTTGGGAGTTCTGCTGTTTTAGCAATAAATGATTCGACAACTATAAATTTCATGTCACCTATTTCCACGTCAATTCTATCAAGTGACTTGGCAAAGGATTTAGTGATTTCTTTATGGTAACCGTTGAATTTTTCAATAAAACTCAACCAACCAGCCTTTTGTAAAATTCCTCTCAGCTGTGGATAACTCCCCATGTACTTCACCCCTATGGGTTCATTTCTAACAATGAGTCCCATCACCTCTTTCCTTAACTACTCTTCAAAATTCCCTTCATTGTCTGACAAATGGAATGACTGCGTAAATGAGATGATGGAGTATATGGAAGCAGGTTGACTGTGAATATAAAATAAAATTACTGTATATATGGAAACAAAGTAGTTATATACGTGAAAACAGTGTGGAAAATGGAATGACTGTATGCAAAAATTATATGGAAACAGAGTGACTGTATGAACAAAACAGCTGCAGAAGTATGAGAGAAAAACTTAGTGTAATAAATGAACAATCAGGGTTTTTAGGAGTCGTATACAAATAGGTCATGTCGTTAATATAACCGTTAACAGGTGTGGTTGTAGAAGTTCGATTAAGTACGAGCCATGGAGTTTAAAACAAAGATTAGTTATGAAGGCATCATTCGAACGTTTGGCATTGAAGACGGAAGGTATGGTGGAGTATTCATGGTAGTCAAATCACTTAATGATTAATCAAGGAGACATATGATCATACAAGTTATACAAACTTATGTTTTTGTACTACTTTTTGAAATAATTTTTTGTTCTTACCTTAGGAACCTTACCTTCTTCTTGATAATATCTTGATGTTTGCTTCCAAAGGTGCTTTAGGCATAGTTTTTTCCTCTTCAATTACCTACATATAAGATTTTATTATGAATTGGCCTCTTTGTGCTTGGACTGATAATCAAACTATAGCTGTAGAACATGGTCAGCTACGAAACAGGAACAACTGCAGAATGTGGAAACAACTGCAGAATGTAAAACAGAGAATAAAATATGGCTTATGAATGAATGGAATGGAAATAGCTGTGTGAGTGAAAATATGAAAAAATGATAAATGAAAATGGACATGAAAGAAATGATGGAGAAGAAAAATTTATTGGTGGAATATGGCAATGGAGTGAAGTGTGTTATACTCCTATAGTAATAGGTGTCATATGTCATGATTGACTGGTTGAGCTCTGTAATATGTTCATCCTTTCCTTGATGTAAAGGTTTCATTATTATGAAAAAATCAAAAAATTAAAAAATGTAAAGAGGGTATACCCTAAAATAAAAATCAAAGGGTGAAAAAATAAATGTTCAAAAGAAAAAATGAAAAGAAATGAACCCCAAATAAAAAAGACCAGGAAAGTATGCAAGTCTAAATGCCACTACTATTCCATTTTTTGCAATATGAAGCATTGTCAAATTGTCAAAATCATGCCACAATTGATGAATGGTCAAACAGCTTAATCTTGGCCAGTTCATGTTTCAATTTCATGTTTTAGAGATAGAGCATAAAATTTTGTCCAAACTATTTAAACCTGGCAGATAAGTAGATAAGTAGAGAAGCAAAGGAGCTCAATTGTTTAATCTGAGCCCTTGGAAGAAATAAGTGCAGACTTAGATATGCTTATCATGTAAAGAAAAGAAAAGTTGAAAAGGGTTTGCCAGTCTAAGTGCACCCAAAGAAAGAGAAGGAAAAAATGTTAGGCAAAGTAGGCTGGGTAGGTAGAATGGGTTTGCAGAATGTGGCTTGTGATGTATTGTGTAAATATGTTAACTTTCAGTCCCATTGCAAGTGCAAAGCAGATACTCTTGGAGTAGTTCAAGCGAGGCATGACTAACTCCCCTTCATACTTTTCCCCAAAAACTTTTACTAATTTCCCTCCAAAAGGTATTGATATCTGCTTGATATCACTCACAAAACACCAATCTCATTTCATAAACCGCTTTTTTTTACTTCAAAAGAGCCTAAGCTTTAAATGTTATTAAAACTCTAACATTATACTTAGCGTTGTTTATTTCATAAAATCATATTAACGATTAACATGGTGATTATATAAATCCCTAAAGATTTTACCCATCCCGCATTATAAATATATTAAAAACCCCCGCTATTGTATATACCCCATCCCAGTTAAATATAACCATATCACTGCTTAACGTGGGTTAACGAGTTTATCTGAAACTTGTTAAAACCTTTCCGCCACGCATAAATGGGATTAATTAGCCATCCGGGCTAACTAATAACCAAGCCCCGAAACATTGTAAACCCGCCCGATACCTTTAAAAAACAACGTATATTATATTGGGCCCGCAGTGCTAACCTTCCGCCAGATTTCATATGCGTCCGCCGTCCGATCTGGGCTTGATCATCTAACGGTCCATAATCATATCGCGACCCCCTCCATCGCCGAAATTTAACTCACGGGGAACCGGTGGTTTTTCGCCATACATCTGCCATGCGTCACTCCATCGCTATGCTCGCTTGCCCTCCACCCAAAACCGCCCTAGCCCAAAAGCGGTGCAGGCAAAATAGCTTACCGCCCTCTCGCTGACCCTTTGCTGATGTCATCCTACCGTATCACCCCTCGCTGACATCACCTGCCATGTCATCCATCCCGTACCCCCCACTGACATCATGCTGACGTCATCCATCCTTTGAACCAAAATTTCCCGCCAAAAACATTTTTGTCAATAAAGGGTAAAAAAGGTCATTTTTGTTATGTTTTCTGCATATAGCGCCCGTGTGCTCCAAAGCTTAAAACCGACTCAGCTCCAGTTTCGACCGCCTCCGACCAGCATAGCTACAAAAGCAAGCTCCGCAGCACTACCATTCAACCCGCCATTTTGCAGTAACACAGTTGAACCAGCAAACACAGGGACTTCCAAGCCCGCAGAAGAGAAAATCATAGATTTACAGGATGTTTTGCTACCCCAGCCAGCGGAAACCTACAGAAACATGATTTACTAGAGAAAAGTGGTGATAAGACACCTTAGCAAATAGCGGTGGGCAGAAATCAAATCAGAATTCAAGGATATCAGATTAGAGTCAAAGAGTACCAGAGAAGCGTTAAAGTGTATTAGGGTAGAATTAAAAGCCTATCAAATCAGAATTAGAGAGTACCAGAGAGAGAAGCAGATCAAAAGTTTAATGCAACAGTTAATACAAACAGTCGGAACATAGCTAGAAAGGACACCAGCAAGCCGAACACTAAAAAGCCAGCTTCCACCACAGCATAAGTTAGTTGTTTTTACTTTTCTCGTAAAATAATTTAGGTTAAACTTAGATATTATCTCAAAGCTTTTATGAGATATCTATTTGTACATATTTTGTGGTATAAATACCCCCTTCATTAGAGTTTTGAAGAGGTTGGGTGTGTATAGATTTCTTAGACTTTGATGTAACTCTGAACTTTGGAATAAAAGGTTGTTGGGATCAAACTGTTGTCCAGTTTACTGGAAGAAGAATTGATGCATAGGACTTGTCAAAGAATTCTTGAATTAACCCATGGATCAATGAGTACATTCTACCTTGTGCTTTACAGTTTCTTGTATGTTATATCATCTGTGTTTCATAAATATGAATGATAAAGCAAAAGATTAATTTAGAATTTTCTTGGTTGCACTCTGTTTTCAGTCTTCATTATTCTCTGTGTTTTCTTCAGAATTAGCATAAACAGTGAATTCGTAATTGCTCCTATTTCCTGGTTCTTTCATATTGATTATTTGATAAAGAATTCTTAACTACTCTTTGTCGGTAAGCATCCATTTTCCCTCTTTCAATATGTTGAAGGATTCTTAATTGCCCTTCACCCATTTGAGTCCATTCCATCTGATTCCAACCTTTAAATTGTTCCATGTTTGACCATCTTTCTCTGTGATGCCATCCTCTGTTAGAAACCAAATCCAAGAAGCCTATTTCTTTTGACTCCATCATGCCCCATGCACTGAACTGTTCTGTTTTACCTCACTATTCTATTGAATCTCACCACCCAAACTCAAAACAAAACCCTTGTACTTCATAACTAGCCTAACACCTTTAAAAAACAAAGCTAAATCATAAAGAGAGAGCCCTCTCTGGATGCAGATTGGCTAGAATCTGTATCTAAAAGATTGGTCTGCGGTTACCTTAGCCGTATTCCCTTTCTTAACTTTTGGGAACAACCTGAGTGATAACAAAGTGAAACTTGCAAAATTAAAAGAGAGTGAATTTTGCAGAATGCATAATGAGTCACCATTTTTTTCAGAAAAGAAATGGAAAATATAGGGTGTCAGAGTCTTTTGATTTTCACCCTGTATTTTCTGTATAAGCATGCCAATTAGTGATTGGTTTTCAACTTTATACAATTTATTTATTTATTATTATTTTTTTTTTTTGTTTCCTTTTTTGTTTGTTTTTTTTTTTAGATAGGAAAAACAAAGACTAAGTTGGTGGAGAAGAAGGATTCTTCTTCACCAACTTCACTTCAAAATTGTTCTGAAAGATCTTGATGAACTCCTCCTTTGAGATTGGTTTTTGATAAATTTTCAATCTATGACCATTCACAAGGAGAGGAGTTTGAATTTCATCTATTGTTCTGATCCTTACTACTCCATTACTAAAAATTTTCTCAATCTCATATGGCCCAAACCAATGAGTTTGAAACTTTCCTTGAAAATATTTGAACTTTGAATGAAAAACAGTGCCCAATCTCCCTCTTGAAACTTCTTGTCCTTGATGTATTTGTCATGCCAATTAGCCCTCTATTGTTGGACTAGACCAGTCATTTGAGTAACTTCTTGTTTGATTTCATCAAGTTCATTTAATTGCTCCAGTCTATGTCTTTGAGCTTCTAATACATCCATCCCCAATTGAACTGCCATCTTGAAATTTTTGACATGGAACTCTATAGGGGACAGGACTTGCTTCCCATAAACAAGTTCATAGAGTGTATGTCCTGTTGTGTTCCTCCACGTAATTCTATAGGCCCATAAGGCTTCAAGAAGCCTTTCTGCCCAATCTCTTCTATGTAGATGCACAATTTTGGTGAGGATTCCTTCAATCACTTTATTTGTAGACTCCACTTGACTATTTGCTTATGGATGGTATGCAGTAGATTTCCTATGCTTAATTTTGTACTCCTCCATAATCCTTTCCATCATGTTGGATGTGAATTGAAATCCCCGATCTATCACAATTTCTATTGCAACACCAAAGCGAGTAAAGATATCCTCAAAAAGAAAACTAACTATAGATTTTCATTAGAAAAAAGTAATGCTTCGGCCTCTACCCATTTGGTGACATAATCAGTGCATACCAATATATACTTTTTCTGCTTGGATGGACGATTAATAGGTCCAATAAAGTATAAAACCCATTTTTCAAAGGGTTCGATAAGTACTTGATTTTGTCATGGCATTTCATTTGAGGGAGTAGGTTTCCCTACCCTTTTGCAGCTGTCGCACATCTTTTTTTTTTTTTACAATCTTTGAAGATGGATGGCCAATAATATCCTAAAGAAAGAATTTTATAGGTTGTCCTCTTGTCAGCAAAGTGTCCACCACATGTCTCATCATGACATGCTTTGAGAAGTCCATTTTTCAAAGGGTTCGATAAGTACCTGAGTTTGTAATGGCATTTCATTTGAGGGAGCAAGTTTCCCTACCCTTTTGGTAGCTGTCGCACCTCCTAACATATTCTTTTGCATCTTTGAAGATGGATGGCCAATAATATCCTAAATAAAGGATTTTATAGGTTGTCCTCTTGTCAGCAAAGTATCCACCACATGGCTCATCATGACATGCTTTGAGAATATTAGGCATCTCATCTTCCCTGACACACCTTCTGATCATAAGATCTGGCCCTGTTTTATACAATTCGTTAGTGATCCATGAATATCTTGCACTATCTTGAATAATATTTCTTTTATCTCTAGGAAACAAATATGAAAGTAACTTCCCTATAACCAAGTAATTAGCAACATCTACAAACCAAGGATTTTGGGTAGTTACTGCAAAGAGATATTCATCAGGAAACTTATCTTCAACTGGAGAGTCTTCTTTGATATTCTGAATCCTGGACAAGAAATCAACAACTGTGTTTTGTTTTCCAGGTCTATCTAGCACAATAATGTTGAATTCTTGCAAAAGTAAAAGCCATCTTGTAACTCTGCCATTAGTAATAGGTTTATTCATCAAATATCTAATTGCAGAGTAAGTTGTATGAACAAAGGTTTCATAGCCTATTATATAGTGTCTGAACTTGTTAATTGCATGAACAACAACTAAGAATTCTTTTTCAGTCACAGTATAATTCAACTAAGTGGGAGTTAAATTCTTACCTATATAGTAAATGGCATAAGGTATTGGATCTTTTTGTCCCAATACAACTCCCAGAGCTTTACCTGAAGCAACTGTAGAAATATGGAAAGGAAATTTCCAATTTGGTCCTCTCAAAATAGGTGCTTCAAATATTTTTGCTTTCAAGGTTTCAAATGCTAGTTGGCAATCATGATTCCACTTGAATTCACATTCTTTTGTCAGCAACTTGAAGAGTGGAGATGCTATTTTAGTGAAGTTTTCTATAAATCTTCTATAGTATCGTGTGAATCCTAGAAAACTTCTAACATATTTTTGGCAACTTGGAATTGATAACTTAGAGATGACTTCAACTTTAGATTTGCCAACTTTAATCCCATCTCCTGAAATGTGATGTCCTAAAACAATAACTTTTATAAATATCATACAGCATTTTTCATGGCTTAGTGAAAGGTTTTTTTCTTTACATATTTTAAGAACTTTTTCCAAAGATTCTTCAAATGTGTTTCCATAGACTGTAAAATCATCCATATATACCTCTACACAATCATGTATTAGATCAAAAAAAATTCCTAGTATTGCTCTTTGGAATGTTGCAGGTGCATTACATAACCCAAAAGGAAGTAATTGGTAGGCAAAAGTTCCCCATGGACAAGTAAATGTGGTTTTATCCTGATCCTCAAGTCCTACCTGAATTTGATTATAACCACTAAAAGCATCCAAGAATGAGAAATACTTCTTACCTGCTAATGTGTCTAACACCTGATCTATAAAGGGCAAACGAAAGTGATCTTTCAATGTTTCTTTATTCAATTCCCAGTAATCAATGCACACCCTCCATTTACTATTCTTTTTAGGCACAATTTCCAAAGGAGAAACCCATGGCCTATCTGAAATTGGGTAAATGAGGTTTACATTGAGTAATTTTTGGAGCTCTTCTTTCACAATATCCCTATGATTTGGATTCATCTTTCTTTGAGGTTGTCTGATTTGTCTATTGTTTTCCTCAATATAGATATGATGGATACAACTCTTAGGATCAATACCTTTCATGTCGGTGTATTCCCATGCAAATGTAGCATAATGTTTTTGTAATGTTTTGGTTAGCTCTTCTTGTTGTAGTTTCTCCAAGTTTTTGTTTATGTTCAATGTCCTACCTGGAAAAATTTCAATTGTAGAACTACCAAACTATTCCATAGAATAAAGAGACATCTGCCTAGATGACAAGTATTCAACATTAGATTTTTCTTGGAATTGTGCATGATCATATTCTGAAGATGTTTCAAAATTTTCCAATGTGTTCAAAATTTGACTATCTTCACTAATTTTTGACATAGTAAAGAGAAGCTGAATATCGTCTTCATCATCAATCCATTCCTTGTCATCTATTTTTGTTATTGCTTTTCTTGGAGATTACAAAGTAAATTTCTTTGCTGAATTACCATCAGAAATATACATGTCACCAGATCTACAACTAATAAAAGCATCAACTGTGGCCAGCCAAGGTCTTCGTAATATGAGTGGGTGTCCTCCTAGATTATTCTTGGGAGTTAAAATCATGAAATCAACAAGATATTCCCAAGAATCGAAGAACACTGAAATGTCTTCTAGCACATCATCTGGTTTGATTATTGGTCTATCTGCAAGTTGCAGTAAGGTAGGTGTGTAAAGAAGTTTAGGAATTTTAAGTTGCTCCATAGCTTGTGTACTCATAATGTTTATTGTTGCCCCTAAGTCAATCAATGTGTTTGGAATTTCAATTCCATTTAGATGTGTCTTGACAATTGGACTTCCTAGATCCACATATTTCTGCATGACAATCTTTCCCATCATGATGTCTGTTATGTTTCCTTCCAGTTGAATTCTTTTTGTTTCTCTTGGTTTTCTTCCGGGTCTTTTAATGCTTAACTCATTTATTGTCTTGGCTAGAATTGGAATTTCTCTAATGGCTTGTAACAAAGGAATTTTGATATAGACATTCTTCAATTCATCTAGAAATTCATAATTAGGTAACAAGATCTATTTCCCTACCCCTCTATAAATTTGTAATCTCTCAGGAAAATGAGGTGTAGAAGTAGATATTGGTTACTCAATGACAGGAGTCATGTTTATCGATTCTTTTTGTTTTTCTTTTTCAATGTTTTGGTTTTGGAGGGATGTTCCCTCAAAAATTTTATTGACTTTTAGAGAGTCTTCCTCAGAGATATCTTGCTCTTGAATGACTATAGAAGTTTTTTCCTTTTCTAATACTCTACCATATCTAAGTTGAGCATCATTAAGATTTGGAGGAGTAATCATGTAAGTTGGAAATTGTTGTCCTTCTACCATATAAACATTCTAAGTGTTTTTATTATTGGGGTTTGGTAATGGTTGGGCAGGTAGCTGATTTGGTTTTTGTTGAAATGGAAGTAAGAGTTGAGGATTTTGACTTTGTTGTGGAGGTTGTTGTGGAAATGGCAATGAAAGTTGAGGGTTCTGATTTTGAAGTTGTAGTTGTTGATTTGGGATAATTTTGATAGGATGGAGGGTATTGATAATATTCAACAAATCTCCCATAAGGATTTTGTACCCCTTGTGCCCATGGTTGAGATTGATACTGTGTTTGAGGTTGAGGCCAAGGTTGCTGCCAAGAATTCCAG
The DNA here is from genome assembly GCA_031772625.1 of Pinus tabuliformis. NCBI lineage: Eukaryota > Viridiplantae > Streptophyta > Pinopsida > Pinales > Pinaceae > Pinus > Pinus tabuliformis. The sequence continues at coordinate 1,875,761,313 of CM062819.1, read as the reverse complement.
TTTGGTGGGGGCTAAGGATACATTGGATTGTTAAATCCTTGATTTGGTGGCCCCTGCCAAGGTCTTCTTGCAACAAAACAAAGAGGTTCTGCAGAATTTGGGATTGTTTCCTCTTGAAAGACAACCTTAAGACCTAGGATTGAGTGACAACCCTTGGTCTCATGACTTTCTGAACAAATCATACAAGTTTCTACAATTTTTGCATCTAAAGGGCATTCCCTTATAGCATGTTTCTTTCTGCATTTTGGACCAAAAATGGCTAAAGCATCAGCCTCTATTTTCTGCTCATTTTGAATTTTAAGGGTGTCTATTTGCTCACTAAGGCCCCCTAAAATGTCAATTTTGAACTCATCAACAATATTGCCAATTTTTGCCCTATTTACAGATCCAGTTGCAGATTTGTTTGCTCTAACAAGAGAAGGATCTCTAGGCCCTTTCCCTATTTTATATTTCCCCCTTAAGAGATGAACACATAGTTCTGCTATGTCACTCAATGGAAGTTGAGAGATATCTCCCTTACCCATCATGTTAAGGATATCTATCCATTCATCTCTAATGGCCTTTAACAAAAGAGCCTTCAATGTTTCTTCATCTAAATTGTTCACTTTTGCTCTTTTCAAATTATAGTTGAATCTCTCAAGAAAATCCTCTAAATTTTCATCCTCTTTTTGCATCATTTTGAACACCTCATATTTATGATTGGTAGGCATACAATAATCCAAGTATCTATCCAAGAATGCTTGTTTCATGTCATTCCAAGTTCTAATTGATTGAGTGACTAACCCCATAAACCATTTCAAATCATCCCCTTTTAATGTTGAAGGGAACAATTTGAGTTTTTGAGAGTCTTCTAGATAGTCATATGTTCTGCACAAGACTTCAAACTCAAACAAAAATGTTTCAGGGTCCTCACTTCTCAACCCATAAAAGTTTGGGAGGACAGATGGTGAAATGTTTTTCATTGTGGTATGTGTTTTCTCGTCCACTATAGGGAATCCAAATGAGTTATCTACTTCCCTATTTCCTCTGCCTCCTCCATTATTACCTCTACCTCCTCCATCATTTCCTCTACCTCTCCATCTACCCCCTCCTCCAAATAGTGAGAATTGTCCATCTTTTTCTTCTTCTGCCATTTTAGTTTTTTTAGAGTTAGTATAGGGCTCAACCTGCAAGGTTATTCCCTCTTCCTCTAGTTCTTCTATTAATGGACTATGACAGGGAGTTCCTACTTCTTCAACTACAATAGGCTTTCCTCTAGAGGTGAAAAAGGTCTTCTCTCCTAGGTCTCTTTTAGTAGATGAAGTAGGAGAATCTTCTGATTGAATTTTTTCCCCGTTGAATTCTAGGAATCCTATGGCTGGGAGTATGAGTCTAGGATGGAGGTGTGTCTTTTCTAACTCTTGGTGGAGTAGGTGGAGTTGTAGGAATCAAACATCTTCCCCTAGCCATAAATCTACCCCTAGAGTCCCTTTCTCTATGCATATCATTGTAAAAGATAAGGCTACCTAGTTACACTTCCCCGACAACAACGCCAAAATGTTTGGTCAATTTAGTGTCCTAAATAGCTCTACATAAATTATCAATCTAGATATCATAAACTAATGAAGTGTAGTGCACTATATGTGCTAGATGACCCTTCTTACTTTAGTCTTTTTGAGTTTTATGTTGCTTTGTGGTTTTGATCCTTTAATTCTTAATGATTTACAATGCACTTAACAAAAATCTTAAATCTACTTGAAATGAGGACTAAGAGTGCTTTAAGTTAGATTTGGAGGTAAATCTTACTCAAGAAAAGGAAAATAGAGTTTCTAATTTGCTATCTATTATTGATTACAAATCATGAACTAAAAGAACTTAAGAGTGAAATTGCAACTACTATCTAACCAAAAACCAAAGCTAAATGAGATATTTAGAACTGAAAATGAGATTGCAACTATCTATGATGGAAATAAAACTAAAATGAAATACTGAAACTAAAAATGAGATTACAACTACTGTTTAGTCTATTGCAGAATCAAAACTTAATGGAAAACTAAAAATGAAATTGCAACAAAATTAAATGAAAGACTAAGACTGAAAGTGAAATTGCAACTAATCTACTATGGAAACTGAATGAAGTGCTTTGTCACTCTGCTACACAATTTTGGGAGAACAACCTCCTTGTGATAACATTTTGAGGAATTCCATACTTCATCATTCTAATAGAAAATAAATACAAAAATGTAGGAAAAGACTTGTTACATAAGTGAAATATTCCACCACTTAGTTTAAGATAAGCCATCAACTAGAAGGGCTTTTAGAAACATTCACCCACAATATGAGTCATTAGACTAACAAAAAAATGACATAACAGTAAAGACACTGATCAATTTTAACTAACAACTTAAAGACTAATGAACAACAAATGAAATAAATTACTCTACACTACTGAACTCAACTTCAAGCTATTGATAAGAAACTAGAAAGAAATGAAACAAAAGAACTATCCTGTACTAAAATAAACTATTCTGTGTTAGTAAGAGGATGACAAAAACTGCATTATGAACAAGGTTAGAAAATGGTTATAAACATCATGGAAAAATATAGTGAACTTACAGCCTAATTATAAAAGACAAAACAAAAATAAAATGTAACCTTACACAGTGCAGGGGCCCTCTGCAACTACTCAGGTTATATGCACTTAATCAACACTCTAACAAACACTTTTAGGTATCCATGAAACACACAATCTTTATATTAAAAATAGAGAATGATTTCTCAAAACTACAAAGCGGTAATCTGAACTTAACACATGAGAAAATTCAAACTTGTTCTACGTTCTTCACACAGGTATTTATAGAGAAATTATACAATTGTTTTAAGGGAAAAATGAGCTACAGCAAAAACATGTAGGCAGACAAGTACACTGAATCCTCTTCCTTAGTTGTTGGAGAGATAAATCTAAGGTAATGGTTGTTGGATTCAGTTTGCACAAGTGGCTGATGAAGTCTATGGCCTCAGGAAACTGCTTCGGATCCCATCACTGAGAAACTTGTACAAAACGGAGTCCTGTTTGCCTTAGGCTTCTATGTTTGACTTCGCTTTGACCAGAGTCTTCCTTGTCGATCTAGGCTTGGTGAATAGGACACAATCCATGCCCTGATGTTTTCCAAGCTATCCATGTAGTCATTTTCTCCTCTTGACACCTGGAACCTGCAAAAGTGTGAAGGTAGCTACAGAACAGCTGATTAGCTGCAAAATGTGGTTGCATTCCGTAGCTAAAAGACAAAAACTTATTCAAATAGAAAAGATAAAAGTATAACATGTAAATCACCAAAATGTTCTCCTTGAGGCAATGTATAATGGTTATTGATGATAAGTATGCATTTTTCATGCAAAAGAAAAGAAGAATGGATGAGAAAGGTTGCTAAGGAAAGGGTAGTTTTGGAGCTCAACAAGAATTACTAAATAAATATTCATTTTGTTGGACTCCAGAAGTAACTAAGGCCTTTGAACATATTAAAGTGGTAATGTGCAGAGTTCTAGAATTATCTACACCATACTTCAAAAAAAACATTTATTATGGAATGTGATGCCTCAACGAATGGAATTTGTGTTGTTTTAATGTAAGAATGAAGATCCACTGCTTTTAAAAGGCATCCACGCAAGGGAAAGTATTTACTGAAACCTATTTATGAGAAGGAAATCTTGGCTACACTACATGTAGTGAAGAAATGGTAACTTTACCTAATGGGAAGAAAATTGAAGGTAAAATGATAATGATAGTCTATTGACAGTGATAGAAATCTATCAACCAAAAGGGTATCCCCAATTTCAAGTCCCAATTACACCTCACACCATTTGGAGTAGGAGCCCTTTCGGGAGTATCAACTTCTCTACCATATATTCTTGTCTATTTTCCTTCGTTACAAACTTCAAAACCAAAGAGAAATACATAAGTATCTTTCGATCAACAAGTGAGTATTCCTTTTGAAATGTTTAGCTGCGGAAAGTATCAACTTTCAAGGTACTTCTACTGAAAAGGAAGAGAATGTGGACCCTTTAAAGACAAGTAATAGTAAAAATCTAGAAAAGGAACACAAGCATATATGTATGAATGATTCGTCGATCATGTAGCAAAATACTTTACATGAAAGTAATGATTGTTAAAAAAAATATAACACACCTTCAACATGATAAGTATGAAAGCCACCAAAATATTTCAATTTCCTTATTGTAGATGAAACAACATATATCACAATTATTCAAATAATAGTATTATGATATTCATGAGATATGCATGAAAGCATGTTGGCTAAATGAGCTTTTCAATTAAGTAAAATTTCAAAGATACATCAAGAGAGTGAACACCACTAGATGAAATAGTGGAGCATTAGCGCAATCACTTGCTCCTCCAAAACAATTATCTTCCTCTCGAATGATTGGTAGGAGGATCCAAGGTGAAAATTATTTTCCATGAACAATGAGCATGCATGTATAAAAAATGGGGAGATCCTTCACCTCCCCTATGACTCTTGGACTACCCTCATGATTTTTTGACTTCTCATGACTTTTCGACTTCCTACATGAATTTTCACATTACATAGTTGACTCTTGGATTTCCACTTTACATTACATTTTCCAATATAGAATTACAAAATCTATGAATTATGTGGGACATGATGGCTCATGACACTTATGACATAGACTACATGATGACATCGCAATGTCAAGTTACTTTTTGTTGCTACTTTATTTGTGTCTTCTTAAAAAATATGGTGCATGTTATTCTTCTTCCTCCTCCTTATGAATTGAAGATAAGGAGCCTTCAATGTGCTATTGATCTTCCATATTCTCTTATAATCCATTTTTCCTTTGTCTTCTTTCCTGATGATCATCTTATCTCCTCAGCTCCGTAGGTGTCTTATAAAATGATCTCCTTCTCCATCTTCTTCATCATCATATTTTCATGAAATAATATAATACCTGTGACCTCAATCCACCCATGACAAGACGACATCAGTTTGATAAACCCATAGCCTAAGATGCTTCATGAAATCACTTTTCAGGGCTCGAATTGGTGACTAGTTGAGTGAATAACTTAGGGATTGTGTAGCTCGAGAGGCTAAGGTCCGAGATTGAGGATTGAGACTACAAAATGTGTAGTTGTGGATTGCGAGGCTTAAAGGATTATGAATTTGATGGACTCAAGGACTCAGACTGAAGGCTTGAACCTTAAGACTGCGCAATCTATAGTTCTAGAGGCCTAGGCTGAGTGAACATGCAATTGACGAACCAAACAGGTCAAACTTGAGGCTTGAAGTTACCCAATGTGTAGTTCAAATAGGAGAATAAGCTGGTAGATTATGTATTTGATGGGTTCAAGCCCTCAATCTTGAATCTTGAGGCTTGAAGTTTCCCAATGCATAGTCTTGGAGGGAGAGAGGCAGAGTGATTGCATAGTTGCACAGTTCAAGAGCTCACGACTGAGGCTTGATGCTTGAGACTTCACAGTAAGCAAAGAATGTTGGTTTGAGGCAAGGATTGCACAATTTTGAAACTTAGGGGTTGGGCTTGAGCATTGAAATAGCACAATGCACATGTTTAGGAGGTAGAAAATACACATTGTGTAGTGCCAATAGCAAGGAAAATTTTAAGGATGGAAAATTTTCTTGAAGTTTAAAAACATTGGTGAATCTCACTAATCCTTAATATGAAAACTATAAAAATTTTATTGATATATTTGTAAAATTATTCAAATTTATAATGATTTTATATATAGTATCTATATAATGTTGGCGATTTTTAAGGAAAATTAATTTTGTATTCTAAAATTTGGGTGAATCATCTTTTACAAAAATTGGAAATTGGTGAATCTTTTCTGTGGAAAATCATGGAAAATTAGTCCACTGGTCGAAAATTAGCCCCTAAAATTTTCCTTGGCCAAGAGGCAAGGTTGCTTCTTGAGGATTGATACTATGCAACTCATAGTGTAGGAGGGATGAATGGCATTGAGAGACCCAGTCAGGCAGTTTTCCCTGTTTTGACTAAGTGTGGTATTAATGAGATGAAGTTGAACAATAACAAGACTTGAGCAAGACCACACACTTAGATCACGTGACGACACAACAGAAGAAACTTAGAACACATGAGCAACATACTTTCCTTAATGCGACAACATTGCAACAACTCACTCCAAGTGTGACACTAAAGATACACTTTGCGATGACAATGACTACACATGTGCGACAATGCTTGAAAATTTGGAAATGAGTATGATACATATTTACATAGTGCAAAAAGCTCATTATCAAAAATATTACCCCTTCAAACACACTAGAACAAACATTTATACAATGGCTGACACTTAACATAATAAAATATGACATGTGTTATAGGAGCAAGAAAAGTACGAATGATGCTTGAGATATGTGAATGATAGTGAAAGTGACACATGCTAGAGTGAAGATAACACGAAATGGGTAATAATTAAAGTGAAAGAAAGAAAAAGCAATAGTCAAAAACATGAAAATGACACTTGAAAAAATGAATGTGGACAAAAGAGAGAGTTTGAAGAGTTCACTGAAATAGATGTACAAATGTAGCCAAAAGTGAGGAATTGACAATGACATTACATACTAGCTGTCGACATGGGTTGAACATTGCACAGACATTGTCTTGATGGAATGTGCTATGCTTGTTCAAGATTGTGTAAAACAATGCACTCATGAACTTGTTGTGAACTAACCATGTGTGAGAAAGTGACTTCAACCAATCAATAAGTGACCACGGGATGGACATCACAAGATCCACAGTAGGCTCCAAAATTCACGTTTAAGTAAAATTTTAGAGGGTTTTTTTCGCAGCAATAACAATTGGCCACATACACGTAGAACTCCAACTTCTTTCCTTGGTCAATTATTTCATGTAGGGTCTAGTCCTTTAGGTAGTATTGATTCATCATTAAAATTGCCATGGCTTCCCCACTTACCCCATGCATAAACAAAGTTCCCTTCATTCTTTTACTTGGTTAAATAAAAACACAATATTAGAGATCTCCTAATGTTTCGAATTAGGAAAAGGTAATGAATTTCATGAGATTTAGATTTTCATAGTATATTTTTTCATATTTGGTGTTGCTCCACTACTAGCATGCCTAGACAGTACCTCGACGGAGTCACTTCAAGGCCACAGACATTGTTGCATTTCGAGAAGGCTTGGATAGTACTCCAACATATTTTCTTGCTTCACCTCTCTACACAAGAAGTCTTTCTCTTATTTTTCTTTTATTTATTTATTTTATATAGGACTGTGCATTGATACTTATTTATTTCATGGGAGAAAGAGGCATCCACACTTATTGAGAGAAGAAGAGGTTGTCCCTTCAGAGAAGCATATATAAGACCTTTGATATTGGTTTGCTCCTTTAGATTTTCCTTTTGTCCTTCCTTACTTGATCAGATCAGCCTAGGAACACCGAAACATAAAGAACCAAGGGTAGCATGAGGTTTCCAAAATATGCATGGAGATCATGGCTCAAAACAAAGTCTTTCCTGATCATATTTTTTGTCAGAACATCATTGACCAAAAGGTGTAACCAAGATAAGGAAGAAGGACAAAGAGCTAGGCAAATGTTGCAGTGTCATAAACCACTTTTATATTCTATCACATTTCCATTTGAGCCCAAATGGGATACCCTTCATGCAAAGTATTCTTTAAAATAAAAACTAAAGAGAAGAAAATAACGAGGAAACAAAACCAGGGGGAAAAAAACAAAATGAGGCTCATCGAAAAGAGGATGCATGATAAAAGTTAGAAAAACAAGAGAAAATACAAAAAATAGGTGAAGGATTAATGGGCAAAGGAAACTAACATCCAACTAAAACAACTCCTAACTGAGTCAATTAGAATGTCGAGGTCACAGATAATGAAATTTTAAATGTATCCACCATAGTTGTTCTCGACCTGCAATCAAAAATATATCATTGATTAAAATTCAGATAAAACAATGTGCAATAGAAAATATAAGAGCTTGAATATTTTGCATAAAAAATTGAATTTATTTCCTGTCAACAAAAATATATGTCATAACCACTATTTCTAACAATTTCACACTCTAACATTTTCAGAAAACCGTAAGAAGACAAACCTCAGGGGCTTCTTTCAAATGTATCTTCATCTCCACTATACTCCTTAGCATGCATTAGAAAATGTTGAAACTTGTTAATCATGATGGAGATTTCCAAGTAAGATTGCTCCAACCATTCAACGATTGGATCGTGGAATCTGAAACAATCCTCTTGAAAATCTAGAGAAATTTTAAACACTGAATTTTCAATTAGAAGCATGGGATTGGGATAAGAATATTGTGAGGGAAAATGTATTATATCATATTTAGTAGACATGCCCAGAGAATGTGGACTTAGCATAATCATAAATGAAGGTTGAAGTGTCTCGACTGTTTGACAAGTATTTGAATAAAGAGATAAACCATACAAATTAATCGACGTGAAACAACTGCCATGTTATTGGGAAAACTAGTGTCCATTCAGAGCTACTAGTCCCACTAAGACGGGTAGCTATCTTAGAAACAAATAAACTAAAGTTACTTGTGTTTTCCTTTATGAGTGATAGATGAGAGAGAAGCAGAGAGTACCAACATCATTCTTTCTCTACTCTCCTTGCTTGTTTCCTCTCTCCTTTGATAGAGTTTTTGCCACTCCTTTCTCACTTGTCCCGCTTCAAAGAACACCTGAAGAGTCAATGTGGCAAAATACCATCAAAGCATAGAGATCTATAACCATAAAAAATGTAGGATCAGATGTACATTAACCATACAAATGCATATACAAATACAAGATTCAGATATACACAAGTATATGGAGGAAAGCTCAAATTGCTTTATTGATAGAAGTAATAGAAGAGAGGATTACAACAAAGCTGTCTGATCTAGCATCAACCTCCCAGCATGAAAGCCCTCTTCACCTCAAAAAAAGCAATATCACCCAACAATACAATGTCTTCAAAGAGAAACCAACAACACTTCCTTACAAATTACAAAATTCTAGCCTCTCTTGGATCTCTAGGATGAGGGATCCAAATATAGATGTTTGCAAGAGAGTGAGTTAGCTTCTGGGATTTTGATTAGTGTCATTTCAGTGATAGTTCTTGGTTCCACTTGGACATTTCATGATCTCTCACTCATCCTTGGGCGAATTCAAAGAGGCAAGTGCCATATGAGTAGTTTCTAGAAGATTCTTTGAGTTTCCACCTAGAAAACCGCTTCTGCCATTTGTTTGCTCTCACTCATCACACCCTACAGAAGGGATTTTCAGTATGCATCACACCCCCCATGTGTAATAGGTGAGATGCATCGCACCCTCAGCATGGAGCAGTCTGTATGGTCTAGTTTTGACCAGTTCTGAGCAGTTTTTCAGGGAGAACTTCTGGGAAATGATGTAATCAGTTGACCTTGATCCTTTAGGGTATGAAACAACACTTTTAGGGGTTTTAGAGCCCTTGGTTTATTGACATATGTGATTGGGGTTGCAGTGCCCAAATATGTCTATAATAGTTGCCCCCTAAAGCATGAGGTCATAAATCTTCTGATGTCGAGTGAAATGCTTTATCATGAGGATCCGAGGTTTTTCGAACTGGAAGGTGACCTGTAATAAGATACACTACAATACATTATCTTCATAATATTTTCATGATCTAGCTGAGGCGGGCATTCCCATCCTCAACTTTATAAATTCATTTTATTGTACATAGGACAGACAACCATCTGTGTGGCAGAGTGACGATTCTGGTAGAGCCATCATCCCTTAGTTTGGATGATTATTTTTACAGCTATGATGTACATTTGATGTCTTTATTTTCCTCAATATATTGCATCCTAGATGGATGAAACTAGATCTGGGGTCTTCAAACTCATTCAATCTTCGCCCGGAGTACAAGTTGATCCATGTGAAAAGATGTTCTGATGTCGAACATGGAAAGACATCACCTGATTACCAGCCAATGATGTAAGTTGTTAACAGGTGTGAGAGGAATCACCGATAATGATGATGACCCTCAAGGTACTGCAGTACAATTCATGTGGTGTGAATACATGAGTTGATGTCGAACACCATGCAAAATCTTTTGGTCGAAGGCCATTGATGTAAACCTGTTGCCGGAAGTGAGAAACTTGCCATTGAGGCATGCAAGCTTCAAAGTACTAAAAGGGTTGTTCCTAAGTCAAATTCTTGGATAATGAGCTAATGTCGACAAGAAGTGACCCATTGTAGGAGGGCCTTAATGAATCCCACATCTCCGACATGGAACAAAGCAAATGATTTTGTGGAGGTGAAAATGATCTGATGGTACAAGGTTCAAGGTGGCGGTCATGAGAAATGGAGAGTGAAGGTATTGCAGCAGATGAGGTGTTAGCTAGGTTGGTGAATTCTCTGAGTGACTTCTCTTGAACATATCGGCGACACTAAAATGGATTGGTAGCATTAACCCCAAAATGGATGGTATGGGGGACCAATGGTGATATGATCGGTGAATGGAATAACCCAACCCGACTCAATCATGGTGATGGAGTGAAAGTGTCATGCTTAAGAGCGACCTGCTACCAATGAAGTTATTCAAGTTTTCTTCCCTTTTTCCCCAATCATTGCTGACCAGTACATCTTTATTTTTGTCAAGCTTCAGGAGGATAACATATGCTTGTTCTGTAATTTTCCCTTTGGGAAAACCTGTTGCTATGTTTTAATGAGCCTAGCGATAGTGAAACTCGTTCTTGTCTGCATGGACAAGTTTGTCTCTATTGTTTTAACAAGTCTAATGACAAAGATAACTTGGTTCTTTTCGATTTTAGAGAGTCTAAAAAGAGACGGAAAGGCAACTCCAGATAATCCCTTAAGTCCAAAAAAGTATAAAATAATATGAAAGGGATGACTTTTCGATAGTTTTAATGAGCCGAACAAGACAAGTGCTTGAACTTTTTGTGTAATGATCCCTCAAGTCCAAAAATATTAAAATATAGAGGAGGGATGACACTTCCAATGACTTTAACGAGCTGGAGAGGCCAATTGCTCGACAATCTTTTCATATTTTACGAGTCAGATGAAAAGAGCTTAAAGGAGACTCGTTTTTGAGGAACAAGTGATGTTTTTTTGGATAGCAACTGGTCCTAGGTAAGGTTTGGAACTTTTCAATCATGGAAGTGTAAAGAAGGTGGCTAATAGAATCACTCCTCGCAGTTGTTCCTCAAAAGGGTAAACAATCAAATGGAGGCGTATGATCGGCTAAAAAAGAGTGGAGGTGATGGTAAGAACATGACCAAGGTTCAAAAGCTAATAATTATGCGATCACAATGGTTATTTACCGAAGTTGGGTTCATTTTTCAATGAGCTTGAACTCTGGGGGAACATATGCTCATTGCTAGGTTTATTTTTTAACGAGCTTGAACTTCACGTAAAACGGCTCGTGCCAGTCGTATAATTAGGATGTCTCTCATTAATCAATTCATTTTTTAGGGAGCTTTCCCTATGCGAAACTTTTCTCCGGAGCCTTTTGTATGCAAGTTAGGAATGACCACCTACGAGGTTGAAGGGTTGAGACCCTACAAACTAAGAAAATAAAAGGTCGCTTTTCACTTGCACACAAAAAGATTTGCTTGCCCCCAGGTATAAAGAGAAGTAGTTGATCATGGTGGGACCCTTTTCTAGTCTTATCTCATTTTCCTAAACGGACAAGGGTGTTAGACTAGTCATAAATCCTATGCGGAAACCTACCTTATATCTGGGGTTTTCCTGCTGAAGCAGACCAGGGTGCATGCCCCCTGGGTTTAGTCACAATCACCGAATCACTCATGCTCATCAGGTGGATGGACTGGAGATTGATGAGACATTCCTTGTGCAAAAAGACCAGTTAGGGATGGCATTTGACTAGTAGCTATGTTTGAACCAGGGAATGAAAGCTGGTCAACTAGGTGGACCACTCTGCCTTCATGCGGAAAACACATCACTCGAAAGAGTGAGGAAACAATAGCTCCCATGCTATAAATGTAGTCACGCCCAAGGAGTAGATTGTAATCTAGAGGCCCTTGGACTACCATCATGTTTAGATGAACAGTTTTCCTTCTCAAAGTTATAGGTAAACTTGGAAGGATCCTTAACGGTCGACTGGTTCCTTTGTTAAAGCCTGACAGATTTCGAATCTCAAGCAGAAGTGATGGTGAACCAAGTGCTTTCCTAGCAATTGAGGAAAGGATACTCACAAAAGCCCATTCATCTATGATAGTACCAACCATGATCATTCTGTAAGCTTGTACTATGATTCAGAATGGTACATTAGATGGTAGGCGGGGCCTCCCTAGTAGATTCCAATCGAAGGAAATGACTCGATTGCTTGGAGGAGGGACCAAATAAATGGTCGGATGAGTCTCTGACAAACTTCCTTCCTGCGGTAAAGGAACGGGTGGATTGCCCCCATGTTCATCGGATTCTTTGTTAACAAAAAGAATTTGAACGGTGTTGTTCTCATTCTCTTTGGTGACTGTATCATCTGAAGATGGACCTTCTGAAGACAAGACTGGGTTGAATGTCGTCTCGACCTGTTGACTTTGGTTTGGTGTGGACTTAGAGGGTTTATCTTCAATTATAGGTGCTTCAACTGACAACAGAGGTGTGTCAGATGGATTTTCAACTAGCGATGGACTTGGAAAGATTTTCTTGTATCCAGGAGGAAGTCGTTGTCGTGAAGCAGGACGATTATCCAAGACTCTTTTAGCTTCGTCTAGGAAAGAACAACGGTAGAGGGCATGATCGCCCTCACACAGTCTACATGGAAATTTAGATCTTCCTTTCTTTCCATTGGCTTCGTTTTCACTAGTTGATGGTGTTCTCTCAACATGATCGTTAGAGGCTGAAGACACCAGATTGTGCAAGCGGGGAGACCAGTCCCTCAGGATCTGTGGGATGCAGGGACAATCTCGATGATAGTGGTCTCCCTTGCAAATGACACATGGAGATTTAGGTTTGGATGGTGTAGTGTGTGGATTTTCACCAGAAAATGCATGGTTTCTCCCTTTCTCCATTGGCTTCTTCTTCTTCTCAGTTACTTGGTTTTTAGCATTACTAGCTTCACCAAGTGAAGAGGAAGAAGGAGAGGGAGAAACAAACGAAGTAGAAGGTGGGGGAGCGACTTCGAAATCATCTGGTTGTTGATTTGATTGCTGAGGATTTGCGGTGTTTTGAACGACAGAGGTCAAGAAAAGCCATACTAGCAGGCCAATTGTGAGTCCTGGAAGGGACAATGTAGCCATGTGTGGAGCACCAACATCTCCCCAAGAGGAGAAGGGACTAGGATTTCCCCCAAGTGGAGATCCTTGATTGGTAGACTCCATTTTCTCAACCTAATACCAACAAGGGAACAGTGACGTTATTCCGATTAAAATAAATTTTATGACACTTTGACACAACTTTCTTTTTCAATTTTTAAGAGTCAAGAAAAAGCTAAAGATGACTCTAGTCGCCTTCGATTTTTAATGAGCTTGAAGTGACAAGTGCTCAGATGGACCTTTTCTTTTAAGGAGTCTAAAAAAGAATGAAAGTGACTACTCTGGAAATCTAGACAGATTACCAAACCAATCGAAAAACTACATAATACTTTTTATGGTATGGCAGTCAATCTTTTCGAATGCTATGTTTAGTGCATTGTGATCAATAGGGTGGCAGACACGACTTCCTAAGGATAAAGGATATAGCCTATTGTGGTCTCCCAATATATACTCGATGGTACGTGGGAGCACAAGTCCGTACTAGTACTTGTCATATCAAAGAGGAGGAATCACCCAACCTACGATGAAAATGATAGTTACCAGGCTTTACGATGCTGGAATACGTCTCTAGCCTAGACTTCTAGATGTTGTGCATTAGGTTCCAAAGCATTTTTATGTTCATTGAGGTTTATTTTACAGTTGATCTTTCTTAATTTTGCCTTTAAGGTTCAACGCGTGATGTAGATATACAATTCCTAAATGTGCAATCTAAGATGATAAACAATCGTTTACTTTCTTTTAGCAATGAAAATCCTAGCTACTAAGGAAAGAGGAGTAAAATTCTTTTAACATAGAGCAAAGAGCACACACTAGATGCACTTTTCCTAAATCAATTACCACATGCAGTCTAAATGCAAATGCACATGCATGTATTTGTTTTTCAGTTTCCTTAATGTGAGAATGATAGAAAGAAAACTGATTACAGATCTGAACTATCTTCTTTCAAAGTGACAGTACTAAAAATTTTCTCTTCAAAAAATGAAAGGAAGACAAAGACAACACCTTGCGATTTTGAATTTAACACTGCTTTCGACACTTGAAATACTAATAATTTCAAATCAAGTACAATGGCAAAAGTGTAGTTGACTATCTAAAAGAGGAAGACTTTATGACACTCTCTTTCTTGACTAAAAACGACAGTTGTGACACTTTCAAATCAAAAGACAACAGTTCGATTAAGCTACTATTTGCAAAGGAAAACTATGAATGATGAAAAATACATAAAAAACATTCACAATTCCTTATCAATGGAGGCTGAATAATGCAAAGGAAGAAGGTTTCAACAGTGATATACTAATCATAGACAACAAAACTACTGAATAAAGCTGAAGACAATGAAGAAAAAACCAAAATCTGGAGGCAGAAATAGTCTCATTCAATCATCGCACCTGTAACACAGGGAAACAGGGATGCATCTCACCTACAACACACAGGAGGTGCAATCCATCCAGATTGCCAATGAGAGACAATGTGATGGTCCAGGGACAAGAATGAGCTTCGTTTTCACTCACAGTTTGGAGCTAAGTTCAAGGATTTAGGCTGAGCTAATGATAGACAGTAAACACAAAGTATAGGGGTTGATCTAATGAGGTTATTTGAGCTACCACCAGGGCACTTAGGATGTTTGCAAGTCAGATTTTCAGTTCATAAACCACTCGGAGATTGACTGAAGTAGCATTGATATACTTTGAAGTTGCATAGCAAAAGCAGTTCGAAGGATAGTTGGCTTAACTTCAGGCTCCGTCTGTAGTTTATAAAGAAAACAATAATAACAAAGCAAACAAACTATTCGCTACCAAGTGGAGTCACCATTTTGTTACCGGGAAAACTAGTGTCCATTCAGAGCTGCTAGTCCCACGAAGATGGTGGTAGAGGGAATTACTCCCCTAGGGCTTTTTGGGTGAAACCCTAGCAGATTGAAAGTTGTCTATTCAAAGAAACATGCATTCCTACAGCCATTATGCTATTATAAGAAAATTCTATGATAAGGGTACGTACCTTCGGTCCTACGTTTGAGAAGGCCTTTAGGGTCCAAACCCTTCTTGGAGTTCCCTTCTTCTCTTTTGTCCTGCAAAACAAACAATTCAAAGAACACAGCAGTACATGGACAAAAACTTATAAAGAAACCATCTTCATGTTATAAAGAAAGGTAGTTAGTTATGAAATCCAAACAACCATTTACACATGAATTCAAAACATGAATATCATTAACATAAAGAAGATTCATTTCAGGAACCAAGACATGTGTTTCTTTTATTATAGACAAATAAAATACATAAAAATGAATATGTTCACCTGAGTCACCTTCAGCAGGCTCGAAGCAAAGCTTCCTTCCAGATCTGTTCCATCCTCAAGCCTCTAACAAAACTCCTTCCATGACTCTCTCCATGATGTCATAAATGGTGGATGAACATCAACACACAAGGAAACAAAGGTTTCCTGTACAAAATGGGGGAAGTGCAGAAGGCACAAGGGACTTCAGACCTGGTCAAGGGAAAAATCTCAGCATAATAACCTTTCTCTCTATTCTCTCCTCTAGGCCTTCCCTTTGAGGTCTTTTTATACCATCTCCAAAGTTGTTTTTTTAGTTAGGAGTTGGTTGGGAACAGTTGGGCCACGGGCACTAACAGGTGATCATCAGGTAAAACCCACGATCTCCACCTGAAAAGAAGGAATTTTATATTTTTTTAAGTGTTTTAATACATACACGCCGGTTGGATATACACAGACCCGCGTATACATGTGTTTAACTCAGGACAATGTCGCGTATAAGGGATAAAACACTATTTTTTAAATTTTAGGACCAGGTCTAGAAGGAGGGGTTTCCCTAGGCCATGAGTACAACATCACAAACCATAAGAGTGATATTTGGAGCTATAACAAATGCCCCCTAATATATGAGGTCAGAAGGGGTACATGATGGCCGAAATATATTATGCGAGTACATGGAAAGGAAGTCTGTCAGAAACTGAGGAGGACTTCACCAGAATTCAGCTTGCCAAGCCACCAAAGGAGATCAGAAAGAAACATTGTCTAGGGCGGGCATACCCATGCTCAGAAAAAGTAAAGCATGTCCGCATATCAAGTACAAGTGGATTCACTAAGTATACAAGTATAAATGACTGAAAGATACATAATGGATCATCTGATCATAATGAACAAGTACATGTTTGAATATCACATATAAGACTGTCAATGATGTTGAAAGATGCAACGGATCACTGATATCAAAAACTGATCCCAAAAGGTACCAACTGAACATGATGGAATAGGATGGTACTACACTGCAAACTCAGGTTCCAGCATATAGAATGTCGCCATGACTGACTGCAACATATAAAGTGGAGTGGTATCAACTAGCAGCAACAGGAGCAACTGTCAAGTGAACCAATGAATGCTGATACAACCTGAGGTCTTCACCGACCACCGTGGTACATTTCTACACCATGGGAATAAATGATCTGAAGTCAACCATGTGAGAAATAGTTTGATTACCGGTCATTGATGTATACCGTTAACAAACGCGAGACTACTCACCGATAATGATAATGAGCGTCAAGGTACCCAGTACAATCTAACAAGTGTGAATAGATGAGCTGGAGTTGAACACTTGTAAGAATCTATCGATCAGGAGACAATGATGGTTTCCCACTGTTGATAGTGAAGTATCTGCCACTAATGACTGCAAACCCCAAGGTACTGCCAGATGGACTCTAGATCTTTGCCCCAGAGCAATGAGTCGGAGTCGATAGGGAAAGATCCGCTAGAAGGAAGGCATTAAGACATCCTTCATCAATCTAGCGCGAGTGTAACCCGTAGGCCAATAATGTGGAAGGAATCGAACGAAAAGGATGTAGTAACCCAACCGAAGTACGTTTCCGCCGTACACAAGATGTGGCTAGCACACGACAGAAACCCTCTTAACCAACCAATAACGAAAGCTGACACCGAGGCGAGGTATCCACCAATAGGGTCAAATGGAAACCAAGGTACTGCATGAATCCCAATGTGTGATAATATAAGCTGATGTCGAACACAAGGGAAACCACTCAGTCAAAGACCCATGATACTGATCGATGCTGAGCACAAGGTGACCTATCAATAATGAAAATAGGGCCAGGGTGCGGCTCTAGGCCTGTCCTCAGAGCAAGGTGTCGTCGTCGATAAGGACAAGACCCACCAGCAAGAAGTCAATGGGGACCTTCTCAAACTGGCACGTGTAAAGGACCAATATAATTGATGTGATGATAGACATGACACTGACAACCAGGGATGGCCGTCTGAAAAATGAGTCAAGAGACATCGCAGAGAGGCCGACTCAGGCTAACTTACCTTGAACAAAAGCACGACTCAATGTGACAATGTTGCAGCATATGATGACTCTGCATAAGTTCGCCATGCAGGAAGCACGAACGAACCCTCCATATGATTGGAAGAGATAACCAATTGGGGGAGAACTGACTCAATAACAAGGTTATGGCATACCTAAGTCAAACTAAATCCCACCCATGCGGAGGAGACTTTTGTTTTGAGTGCTTTGTTCAAGGGCGACACGGCTGACTCTAGCTGCCAACAATAAATGGAAATAATGTCCCATTCCCGCTCTTTTTGGAATATTTAATTTTTTTGTTTTTCTCTGTTAAGCCGGAAAAATAATAAAAGAATGCTATGGTACAGTGGAAAGAACGAGTGTCAGTGAAACAGATGATCTAGTTCCTGGGAAAGGAACGTTCCTATGCTCAATGCAGGGAGGTGAAAACTGGTCAGTGACACTCAAAGGTATGTTCCTTCCACGGGTCAAGGTGTGTCAAACTATAAAAGTCAAGGGTATGCAAGGTTGATTTTGCAGATGTCATGGTCAAAAGTTGGCTTAAACACGAGTCCAAGTGAAGCCGACTCTAGGCAAAAAGGTGCAGGTGGTCAACATGCAATGCAGTAGTACAACTCAACACAAAGGAGCCTCTAGGGTATATGGCCAGAACAAAGCGGAGAAGCTAAGAGGAATGAGTCTTCAACGCATAAGTCATGGCGGGACTACAGAGGACTCCCGAGCCTAGGGATGAAAAATCAGCATGAGTGCTGAGCGACAAAAAAGGTACTAACTAAGGTAGGCTCTACCACACAAGTCATGATACTTCTAAGCAATGAGAAGGTTCCGCACCATAACTTGGTGGGGTCGATCCTAAGGCAAAATGGGAAAGGAAACTGATAAGTGCACAATGCAGGCGGAAAAACCTAACCTATATGCCAGTTTCGAGAACCAATACCTGTCAGAACGGACCAACCATAAACTTCCAAAGGAGACATCTTCCAAGTTCTGTGAACATAAATAGGAACACTAGACGAGAAGTTAATGCATCCCACATATAAACTTCATATAAGATCTTGTGTTATAGAATACCAAACTTGAAAATGTGTACCTCATATGTACAATATGGTACAGGGGACCACGCAGCCTTGCGGCTTACGCATAATAGTTCTTCTGGACAAACCCTTTGCAGGGATCGGACCAAGGACTCCTTTGGTAGTCATAACTCATGGCTTCAAAGAGTTCCTCCTGTGAAGGCAAAGCAAGATCTGAGAAATCATGAGAACTACAAGGATTAAAAGATGGAATTAAAGGGTCCCATGTCCCTATAGGAAGAATCTCTCGATCAACTGCCGGGACCAAGTCCCAAGAAGGAGAATAATAGGTCAAAGGATCCTTCTTAGAAGTGATTGAACATTGAGGATTCAATGCCACATAATTGACCCGTGGCAGGGTAGAGTCTACTTGAAACCTGCGTATACGTGCCTGTGTTTGAGGAAACCTGCGTATACGCTGGTTCACTCAAAGAAACAAGCGTATATACACCTCTGTATCTAAGAAAAACAGCGTGTATGAAAAGCTTCAAGAAAAATAAAAAATAAACTGAAGAAACTGGCAAAGCTTAGAGTTCAATAATAGACCAGACAGTAACAGCAAGCAGAAAAGGAAGTTGAGCCCTGATTAGCTTGAAAAATACCCAAACTAGGAACAACAAGAGTGTTGTCCCCAGTGGATTCGCCAATTCTGGTAGAGGGAATTACTCCCCTAGGGCTTTTTGGGTGAAACCCTAGCAGACTGAAAGTTGTCTATTCAAAGAAACATGCATTCATACAGCCATTATGCTATTATAAGCAAATTCTATGATAAGGGTACGTACCTTCGGTCCTACATTTGAGAAGGCCTTTAGGGTCCAAACCCTTCTTGGAGTTCCCTTCTTCTCTTTTGTCCTGCAAAACAAACAATTCAAAGAACATAGCAGTACATGGACAAAAACTTATAAAGAAACCATCTTCATGTTATAAAGAAAGGTAGTTAGTTATGAAATCCAAACAACCATTTACACGTGAATTCAAAACATGAATATCATTAACATAAAGAAGATTCATTTCGGGAACCAAGACATGTCTTTCTTTTATTATAGACAAATAAAGTACATAAAAAGGAATATGTTCACCTGAGTCACCTTCAGCAGGCTCCAAGCAAAGCTTCCTTCCGGATCCGTTCCAGCCTCAAGCCTCTAACAAAACTCCTTCCATGACTCTCTCCATGATGTCATAAATGGTGGATGAACATCAACACACAAGGAAACAAAGGTTTCCCATACAAAATGGGGGAAGTGCAGAAGGCACAAGGGATTTCAGACCTGGTCAAGGGAAAATTCTCAGCATAATAACCTTTCTCTCTATTCTCTCCTCCAGGCCTTCCCTTTGAGGTCTTTTTATACCATCTCCAAAGTAGTTTTTTTAGTTAGGAGTTGGTTGGGAACAGTTGGGCCACGGGCACTAACAGGTGATCAGCAGGTAAAAACCGCGATCTCCCCCAGAAAAGAAGTAATTTTATATTTTTTTAAGTGTTTTAATACATACACGCGGGTTGGATATACACAGACCCACGTATACATGCGTTTAACTCAGGGAAATGTCACGTATAAGGGATAAAACATTGTTTTTTAAATTTTAGGACCAGGTCTGGAAGGAGGGGTTGCCCTAGGCGATGAGTACAGCATCACAAACCATAAGAGTGAGATTTGGAGCTATAACAGATGGGTAGCTATCTTAGAAACAAACAAACTAAAGTTACTTGTGTCTTAATTTATGAGAGATAGATGAGAGAGAAGCAGAGAGTACCAACCTCAGTCTTTTGCTCATCTCCTTGCTTGTTTCCTCTCTCCTTTGATAGAGCTTTCGTCACTCCTTTCTCACTTGTCCCGCTTTAGAGAACACCTGTAGAGTCAAAGTGGAAAAATACCATTAAAGCATAGAGATCTATAACCATAAACAATGTAGGATTAGATGTACACTAACCATACAAATGCATATACAAATACAAGATTCAGAGATACACAAGTATATGGAGGAAAACTCAAATAGCTTTATTGATAGAAGTAGTAGAAGAGAGGATTACAACCAAGCTGTCTGATCCAGCATCATGCTCCCAGCATGAAAGCCCTCTTCACCTCATAAAAATCAAGATCACTCAACAATACAATGTTTTCAAAGAGAAACCAACATCACTTCCTTACTAATTAGAAAATTCTAGCCTCTCTTAGATCTCTAGGATGAGGGATCCATATATAGATGTTTGCAAGAGAGTGAGTCAGCTTCTAGGATTTTGATTAGTGTCATTTCATTGATATTTCTTGGTTCCACTTGGACATTTCATGATCTCTCACTCATCCCTGGGCGAATTCAGAGAGGCAAGTGTCAGATGAGCAATTTCTAGAATATTCTTTGAGTTTCCACCTAGAAAACGGCTTCTGCCATTTGTCTTCTCTTGCTCATCGCACCCTACAGAAGGGATTTTTAGTATGCATCACACCCCCGTGTGTAGTAGGTGAGATGCATCGCACCCTCAGCAATGCACAGTCTGTATGGCCCAGTTTTGACCAGTTCCGAGCAGTTTTTCAGGGAGAACTTCTGGGAAATGATGTAATCAGTTGACCTTGATCCTTTATGGTATGAAACAACACTTTTAGAGGTTTTAGAGCCCTTGGTTTATTGGAATATGTGATTGGGGCTGCAGTGCCCAAATATGTCTATAACATGCCATCAGATATAATGGTGGGGAAATGATAAAACAAATGACAACTAATATCATGATCAGATGGACCATTTGTGGCATGAGATTCTTGGTTATAAACTAATAAAGGCAAGTTAGTTTGAACATATTTACAAATTCCTTGAACAAATGAATCATCCTCCTCGCTATGAAAAATAATTGGATTCAAATAATAATCCATGCATTCATTAAGACTGGGGAGGCTTTCAGGTGTGATGAAGAATAATATTTGGGATATAAAATTCACAAGAAAAACCAGGAGCTCACTATTCTGAAATGAATTTGATAGACATCATTGCTTCGCCCAAATATGATTTTTGAAATTATTAACTTCACAGTTCCATGATTCTATGAGAGATACACATTCCAAACTTGAGTTTGATACAATATATTTTTATGAAGATGAATCACCTGAAGATGATTCATGAATCTAATCAGAAATAAAAGCTTGAAAGCTTGAAGGACTACATCTATAATACCAAACATATTTCAAGAAGGAATTTACATCCAGTGAAATCATACAAAGAGAAATATTTTGTGAGAGAAACTAGATCTGATTTAGTTCAAGGACATTACCAAATTTGTGAGATCTTGTCATAACCATAAACATAAGTTGAAGTGCCTTGACTCCCTCACATGTCCAAGAACATTCAAGGATTGTAAAATCACATTTTGAATATTGAACCAGACTGTGCACAATGTGAGGAAACTACTGCAACTGATTTCAAGAAGACCACTACTAACTAGATGGAAGTCATCATTGTCACTAATTTGATTATATTTTACAACTTGAATAACGATATTACTCAAGTTGAAAGATTATTCTAATCACAAATATGAATATAAATGAATCAGAGAAATTTCCCGAGGAAGATAATTTGAAGAATTGTCTTTTGGAAAAATAACATATGATATGGAAAGGATACTCGATGATTTGATTTTTTCTCTTTCATCATATATATGCTCACCACCTTGTGGTAATTGAGAAGTTAGCTCATCAGATGAATAAATTGAAGAGCATGGAGTATCTTCATCGCATGTGGATGCATCAGAAATGCGAGAGCACAAGGGACAGTGAGATGAAGAGAAAGTTTTGATAAGAACATTTTCCTTGATTGAATTAGATTCTAGATGAGATATCGTAAAACAAAATGGTACACTCAAGAATTCATCATTGTATACATCAATAGAACCTTCATCGTTAGTATCTTTTTTTCAAGATTCGATATTGATTAAGCGAACATATTTCATTGGATTCACTACTAAGATTATTAGATAGAAAATAAGCCAAGAGTGAGGAAATATCGTATTCGCACAAACGATTTTGAAAATTATAAGAGAGATAGAAATATCATTTACCTTCTTGCTCCTCTACCTGCAATATGTGAATTCCTTTCACCTATTCACTGCCTATATTTGGAATAGGTTGATCAAGAAAACGATGATGTAGGGGATCATGAGAAAAAGATGGAGCAAGAAAATAATCCATATCAAATTAAGAATTTTTCTTCACCATAGGCTTCATGTGCCATTTTGAGATTTCCTCCATTGGCTATGAATGATGAAAAACAAAAGGGGACTGAGAAGATGAACTAGGAATTTGATGTGTAGATTTCCCAACTTCATTGTAATTGTGAGGAGGCACCCTCATTAGGACTACAAAAGCAGGAGGATAAGGCACAAAATAAATAGTAGGTTCCTCCTTTGAAATTCGAGGTGTCTCATGATTTACAACAGTTGGGGAAGTAAAAACATCAAGGGTTTCAAATCACCATGCAAAGATATATGAACCAAATTCTTAATATTTTGTTTAAACAAATCCCAATCCATGTTTTCTCCCAAAAAATCATAACAAAGGTGAAGGAATAAATCAGAAAAATTCTGAATTGATTCATTAGGCTTCATTCTCAATGGATTAATTCTTCTAAGAACATCTCAATAATCATACCTATTAAATGATTTATGAAGTTCCTTCATAAGTTTCTAAGACAAATGGATAAAATAAAGAGGTAATATATGATACCATCTTTTAACACGATCTTCAAATGTGAGGTAGGGAAATGTAGCCATGACATCCTTGCAATGTATTCCATTACAAAGGAAAACATGGATAACCTAAAATAGATGTTCATGAAGAGTTAATTCACCCTTGCCATCAAGCTAAAAATGGGACATGATATGGAACACTTCCATACTGATGTTAAGGTTAAGATCTTTGGAAAAATATCCCGGAATTATGATTTGGGGAAGAGCCATTTTGGATAAGAGAATCAAAGTAGACTCAATAGGAATACATGTCATCTGGACCTTCTTCTAGTGCCATTTGTTGATGGTGTTATAAATCCGTAACCCAAAGGGGTCTCCCTAATGTGAAGTCCCAATAAGAACTCACACTATTTGGAGTAGGATCCACATTGAGAGTGTCAACCAAACTACCATGTATTCGATCAGATTTTCCTTGGATACAAATTTCAGCACAAGAGAGTAATACATAGGTATCTTTGGATCAACAATCGAGCATTCCTTGTGAAATGTTAATCTACGGAAAGTGTCAAGGTCCTTATACCAAACAGGAAGAGAAAAATGGGCCTCTTAAAGACAAGTAATAGTAAAAATATACAAAATACACACAATCATATGCATATGAATGAATCATTGATCATGTAGTGAAATAACTCACGAGGAAGCAACGATTGTTAAAAAAAATGCAACACACATGCAACATGATAAGTACTAAAGCCACAAAAGTATTTCAATTTCCTTAGTGTAGATGAAACAACATAGAATGAAAACACTCAAAGAATAGTATTATGATATTCATGAGATATGCATGGAAGTGCGGTACTTGAATGAGCTTCTAAATTAAGTAAAAGTTCCAAGATACATCAAGGAACTGAACACCACTTGCCCCAATAGTGGAGCATTAGAGTAGTCACCTTTTCCTTCAAAAAACCTATCTTCCTGACCAATCCCTTGTAGGAGGATCCAAGGTGAAAATTATTTTTCATGTACAATGATGGTGTATATATAACAAATGGAGTGACCCTTCACCTCCCTTATGACCCTTGGACTACCCTCATTATTGTTTGACTTCTCAAGACTTTTTGATTTCCTACATGGATTTTCACATTAAATAGATGACTCCTAGAGTTCCACTTTAAATTATATTTTCCAATATAGAATTACATAATCCATGAATGATGCAGCACATGATAGCTCATGACACGACATGACATGAAGCTGATGACATGGACTGCATGATGTCATGGAAATGTCAAGTAACTTTTTATTACTGCTTCCTTTCTGTCTTCTTGAAAATATGGTGGATGTTCTTCGTCTTCCTCCTCCTTAGGAATTAAAGGTAAGGAGCCTTCGATGTGGTTTTGACCTTCCATCTTCTGTTATAATCAAGTGTTCCATAATATTCGTGCCTAATGATCATGTTATCTCCTTAGATCCTTAAATGTCTTCTATCATGGTCTCCTTCTCCACCTCCTTCATCGTCATCTTTTCATCACATAATAGAATACTTGAGACTAAAATCCACCCATGAAAAGATGATATCAATCTGATCAACTACTAGCCTAAGATGCTTCATGAAACCACATGTTAGGGCTCGAACTAGTTACTACTTGAGTGATTGAATCATGGATTACAAGGTTCCAAAGGCCAAGGCCCAGGATTGAGGCTTGAAACTGCATAATTCACAGTTTAGGATGTCTAGGGTCAAAGGATTGCATAGTTTAGGGCCTCAAGGAATTATAATGGAGGCTTGGGCTAAGTGACTGCACAGTGGAGGAACCCAAGACGTTAAGCTTGAGGCTTGAAGTTTTCCAATGTGTAGTTCAAATAAGAGAACATGATGGGATATTAAACAATTGAGGGGTTCAAGGCCTCAAGATTGAGGCTTGAAGCTTGAATTTTCCTAATGCGCAATTCTGTAGTGACATAGAGAAAGTGAATGTGTAGTTCTGTAGTTCAATATATCAAGGTTCAGGCTTGATTCTTGAGACTGCACAATGCATAGAGAACACTGGCTAGAGGCAAGAATTGCACAGTTCTGGAGCTCAAGGGTTGGGCTTGAGCAATGAGATTGTGCAGTGACTAGTTCTGGGAGGCAAGGACTATGAATTGCATAGTACAAAGAGTCAAGGCTACTTCTTGAGGACTAAGACTATGTAGTGCACAGTAAGAGAGGGTTTAATGGGGTTGAGAGGCCCGGTTGGGGAGTTTTCCCAATTTTAACTAAGTGTGGGATTAGTGAGATGAAGTTGAACAAGAAAAAGACTTTATCATGACCACAGACATATATCCCTTTAAGAAACAACACATGACACTTAGAAAAAATCAATACCTTACTTTCCATAATGCAACAACATTGCAGCAACTCACTCCAACTGCAACACTAAAGGTACACTTTGCGACGACAGTGACGACCCTCGTGTCACGGTGCTTGAAACTTTGGAAATGAGTAAAAAACATGTTTATATGATGAGAACAACTAATTATTGCAAATATTACCCCTTGAAACACACTAGAAGTAGCTTTTAAACAATGGGAAACACATAACATGCTTAAATATGGCATTTGTTATATGAGCAGGAAAAATGTGAATAGTGGTGAAAGCGACACATGCTTGAGTGAAGATAGCATGAAAGAGTTACTAATTAAAGTGAAATAAATAAAAAGTGATAGTCAAAAAAATGAAAAAGAAACTTGTGAAAGAGAAGGTGTGCAAAAGAAACAATTTGAAAAACTCACCAAAATAGGAATACAAACATAGCCAAAAGTGAGGGACTGCCAACGACAATGTGCATTAACTATCGACATGGATTGAACATTGCAAAGGAAATTTCTTGATGGACTATATTATTCTTGTTCAAGGTTTCATAAAATAATGCACTCATGAACGTGTTGTGAACTGAGCATTTGTGAGCAAGTGACTTCGACTGATCAAGAAGTGACCATGGTACGATCGATCACAAGATCCACAATGGCTCCAAAATTCTAGTGTACATAAAATTTTATAGGGTGTTTGTTGCGAGGAAAACATAGTCTTAAATACTTCTTAGAATGAAGATGGTCTTCACAAGAGTAACAAAAATGGGTCTCAAAGATGATGGGTTATGACTTTGAAATGATTCTAAAAAAATGGAAGAAAAATGATATTGTATTTGCACTCTCAAGAAGGCATGAGGATGTGGAAGCATTTCTTTGCGCTATTTGTATTATCCAACCTATATGGATAATTGATGCAGGGGATGAATGGAAGACTGATGAAGAGGCATGGAAACTCATTTAAAATTTGAAACAAGATCCCAATGCACCGTATTCATTTATTTGGGAAAATTATTCATTGTGGTACAAAAATCACTTATATCTATGTAAGAAATCCCAACTTAAAAATAAGGTTATTTTAAAATTTCACACCTCTCCTACAGGAAGTCACTTGGGATTTTTAAAAACTTACCATAAGTTGAAGAAGGAATTTTTTTGGGATTGACTTAAATCTGATATTTGAGGCGTAATGTTTGGTTTGAAAAAAAAATATAGTTGAGACTATTGAGACCCTAGGTATGAAAAACATTAGCCATTCTAATTCAGTGTTGGGAAGAGGTCACAATCGACCTTATCATAGCTTTAACCAAGTTTGAAGGAAAGAGTGCCATGACAGTGGTAGTTGATGGACTTACCAAGTATGTACAGTTTTGTGCACTATCTCATCCTTTCAAAGCCATTACATTTGGTAATGCATTTGCCAAAATATTTCGAAATATACATGGACACCTAAATATTATTGTAAGTGATAGAGATCAAATTTTCACTGGAAATTTTTGGATGCAATTGTTTTCTTGTCTTAGTACTCTATTAGCTCATATCTCATCTAGTCATCATCAATCTGATGAGAAAACTCAGATAGTGAACAAATGTTGGGAAGGATATATTCATTGCTTTGTATCTAACAAATAAACACAATGGATCAAGTGCTTACCTTGGGAAGAATGGTTGTATAACACTTCCTTCCATACCACAACAAAAATGCCCTCGTAAATGGCACTTTATGGATATCATACACCATCCATCACATCATATCTAATAGATAGTTCTAAGGTTCAAGAAATGGAAGATCACATCGAGCATTAGAAACAAGTTCTTAAAATCTTAAAATATAACCAGACTGTGGTGCATAATCAAAAGAAACAAGAGGCAAATAAACATCACAATGAAAGAAGTTTTGATGTGGGGAATTAGGTATTTTTATGACTACAACCATAAAAACAAATGTCACTCAAGCAAGATAAGAAGGATAATAAATTATCACCCAATTTTTATAACCCTTACATGGTGTTGTAAGAGATTGATACTATGGTATACAAATTGGAGTTGCTTATGTATTTAGAATACACGTAGTTTTCCATGTTTCATGCTTAGAGAAGGTTATAGGTGACAAGCTTCAAGTTAAAACTATATTTCTCAAACTTGACAAGGAAGGGAAATTCATATTGGAGCCTAAAGAATTCATGGAATCAGGAATGTGGAAGCTACAAAACAGATCAATTTCAAAGTATCTCATTGAGTGGAAGAACTTACTTGTTGAAGACTCCACATGTGAGGATGAGTATTTTATTTATAAGCATATATAACTACTCAAGCGTTGAGGACAACAATTTTTTGAAGGATAGGGGCATGCTAGGTCCCTATAATACTAGTATAACCCCCATATTATTATTTTTGTGCCACATAGAAGCCCACTATTATTATTGTTGTGTCCTTACATTATTATTTTGATGTAGGACCAATTATATTTTGACACCTTGGACTCCTATATATACCAAGGAGGTCTTTTCATTTGAATCATATCCAATAATTGTTCGTTTATGTGATGTAAAAGGAGGTTTCCACCTCGAAAAGGCTTAATTTCAAGTTGTTAATCAATATTTTCTTATTTTTTTGTGATCTAGTTACATAACAACTTTCTAGCTATATCACACTATCATGGAATTGACTAACAATGAATTTTTCATCATCTTCCTTCATTCCTTGAAATTATGCAATTAAAGGAGCAACCAAGTAATCTTGAATGCATGAAGCATATAGGAAATTTATTTTTTCATGTTAGTTCTTGTCGACCATGCCCAGTTTTTGAATAGTGCATAGGATTTATCCCAAGAGGTATCTTCAACCTTGGAATTTTTAATATTGTTGAGGTGAACCTCAAGCTCTATGTCAATATATTTATTGAATTGGACATTCATATTTAGTTTGGCTAGTGTTTCTTTAGCCTATTCAAGTTCTTTGCATGATGGAATTCTAAACATTTTCTCGAATTATTTCGTTGAAATTTTAGCTTGGGAGGTACTCCGACAAACCTTGGGGTACTAGGTTTGTGTGGAGTTGACCCATGAAAAATTGAATTTTGTGGTAAATGGACCCAAGAAGTGGGATTTAGACACAATGTTGTGGGCCAAAGATCCAAAGATAATATTTTCTTATTCTATTTGTTGTATGCAAGAAGTTTTCATGGACTAAAATGGAACATAAATGAATCAATGGAGATATATAAATAAAGGAGAAATTGGAGAGGATTCACCAAAACATAACATTAATTTGTATATCTACATCTATCCTAGAAATATGACACATACCTTAGGAGGGCACTCACGATTTTTAAAAACTTACCACATGGTTAAGAAGGAATTTATTTGGGATGGCCTCAGATATGATATTTAGAAGTTTGAGGTGGAATGTTTGGTTTGCCAACAAAATAAATTTAAAACAATTAATACCCTAGGTCTATTACAACCTTTATCCATTCCATGTCAACGTTGGGAGGAGTTTTCAATGGATTTTATCATAGGTTTACCCAAGTCTGAAGGAAAGAGTGTCATCATTGTGGTAGTTGACAAACATACCAAGTATGCACACGTTTGTGCATTATCTCATCCATTTAAAGCGAGTAAAATTGCTACTTCATTTATGGAAATAATTCAAATGCTACATGGAAACCCAAAGATTATTTTAAGCGATAGAGATCCTATTTTCATTGAAAATTTTTGGACAAAATTATTTTCTTGTCTGGGTACTCAGTTAGCTCATAGCTCATCTTATCATCCTTAATCTCATGGGAAAACTGAGATAGTAAACAAATATTTGGAAGGATATCTTCATTGCTTTGTATCTAATAAACATACAGAATGGGTTAAATGGTTGCTTATAGATGAATGGTGGTATAACATTTCCTTCCATACTGCAACAAAAATGACCCCATTTATGGCACTTTATGGATATCATCCACCATCCATCACATCATATTTAAGAGGAAATTTTAAGGCTCAAGCAGTGGAAGATCACATTGAGCATCAAGAACAAGTTCCCCAAATCTTAAAGGATAACCTCACTTTGGTGCATAATAGAATGAAACAACAAGCATATGGACATCGCAGCCAAAGAAGGTTTGATGTAGGTGATTGGGTATTCTATGGATACAACAATATAAAAAAATGCCCCTCAAGAAAGCTAAGAAGGATAATAAATTATCACCAAAGTATTATGGTTTGTACAAGGTGTTGCAAAATATTGGTAATATGGCATGAAAATTGGAGCTTCCTACAGCTTCCTGAGTGCACCCCGTTTTCCATGTTTCATGCTTAAAGAAGGTTATAGGTGACAAGCTCCCAATTCAAACAATATTTCTAGAACATGAAAAGGAAGGAAAATTCATATTGGAACTTGAAGAAGTCATCGAAACAAGAACTCAGTAGCTACGAAATCGATCAATTTCAGTGTATCTCATGAAGTGAAGGAACTTACCCATTGAAGATTCCACATGGGAGGATGAGAATTTTATATAGAAGCATCCAAAACTGAAGCATTGAGGACAACAACTTTTTGAAGGTGAGGGGCATGTTAGTTCCCTATATTACTAGTGATTCCCCCATTACTATTGTCATTGTAGGCCTTATTATTATTGTTGTTCCCCTATTGTCCCCATATTGTTATTAGTGTGCCCCATAGAAGCCCACTACTGTTATTGTTGTGCACTTATATTATTATTGTTATGCCGACTTTGATTATACTGTGAACCCTTAGGCTCACATATATAGAAAGGATGTTTTGTCATTTGTATCATCCAATAATTGTTCATTTGTGTAATGTAAAGGAGGTTTCCCCCTCGAAGAGGATGATTTTGAAGTCATTGATCTATCTTTTCTTCTATTTTGTGAGCTGGTTGCATAACAATTGTTAAGCTAGTTTACTGAAGTTTGTGTGGAAAAGGAGAGTTTGGATAACTAATAAATGGTTAAATATACAGTGAATTGAAGAAACAAATCCACTATGAAAAATTTATTGGTTGGATATGGTTATAAGATTAGGCTAGCCTTGTTGCTAAAAGAAAAATTAGGGTTTGGTGAGAAGGAGATTACAAAACCAATAGAGCCTAAGGAGTTGCAATTATTTTAAGAGTTGAATGAAACATAAAATATCATTACCCTATATGGTGTCAAGGATTACTTGATACCTAATCTAAATAGGAAGAACACTACACATCAGAAGTGGAATGATCTTGAGGACTTGTTTTAAAATAAGAATGAGAACTGATTGTTGGTATTGAGAGATAAGCTCAATAAAACCAAGATGCTCGATGGCAAGGGTATCTATCTATATATGATGAGGATTTATGATGTTCCTAATGATCTAGCTACCCTTGGAGATTAAATTTCAGATTGTAAGTTAGTAAGGATTGCATTGAAGGGCTTCACTAAGGACAATAATCCAATTATCAAAGGATTGTTTCTCAAGATAAGCTGCCAGATTGGAATAGGTTATGGGTTTATTTCAGCCATGAATAACTTTACGATGAGTATCTTCAAAAAGTCTCATGAAGAGAATATGTACCTTGCTATTAAGATTAAAGGAAAGGGAAATTTTAATGATGGAATGAAGAAACACTTGGGAAGAGTGAAATGCTACACATGTGGTGATCGTGGTCATTATGAAGGTAAGTGTCCACATAGGAATAAAGTATGTAATTAGAAGAAAAAAGAAGCGTCAATGGTTGCTTCATCTGTAATGGAGTAGAATGATTTCACAAGAATATTAGATGAGGAGTTTTCTATAGTCTCTCATTTCTCATAGAACCACATTAGTGAGGGTGCTTGGTTCATTGATAGTGAGGAATTGAAACATATGATGGAATCATGTGAAGAATTTGAGACCTTGACTGAATGGCATTCTAGGTTGCACATGAAGATTTGCAATAAGAGTTAGAAATTTGTCACATGGATGAGGTTGTACCATTCGGGATGGAGTAAGGAGGGCTATTATGAGTTCAGTATGTACTCGGGGTACTAGAAATCAAGTGAAACGTGTTTTTTGTCTCATTCATTGAGGAAAAGGGGTTTAAAGTGATATTTTGAGATGAGAAGGTGATGCTCAAGTTGAGAGATTGTTACTTAGCTGAAGCAGTCATTGGAGTTAGGGAGAGGGGTCTATATATGATAATGTGGAAACCTATAGATTAAGGGAAGCAAAAGGTTTCTAAGACTAAGAGGGAGTTTGCAGGTTCAGAGGGATAATTTGCAACTCAAGAATACCATATCGTTAGAGGGAAGAAATGATAATTCCAAACATGAAATGGAGAAACATTGGAATGACATGAAGGCCTATTAGGATAAGAAGAAGCATGAGGTTTCCAATGGGATGGAAAATTTGGGAAAAAGTGTTATTCATGCTATAGGTTATGCTTGCATGATGGATGATGATGCATATGATAAATGGAAAGAAGTCATGCAAGGGGATTGTCGGCATGTATGGGAAGTTGAGATGCTTCTATGGTATGGTAGTAACTCCCTTGCTAATAGGGAATGTTGAACATCTAGCTTTTGAGGTATTCCCACAACCCATGGGGTAGTAGGTTTGTGTGGAGTTGATGAACAAATTATGGAATTTTGTTGACAAAGTCCCTAAGAGGTGGGATTTGGACCCAATGTTTTGGACTAAAGACCCAAACACGATATTTTTTTATTCTAATTGTTGTATTGGGAAACGTTTTATGGAGTAAAAGTTATCCTAATAACAGCAATGGAGAAATATAAATAAAGGATACTTAGAAGAGGCCCCACCACAACATACCATTCATTCCTTGTCTATATCTACCCTAAAAGGGAGACACATACCTTAAGAGGAGACACAACTTAGAAAAAAGAGCATTTTATTGTTTAATTTTATGTTGAAGAAGGCTAAGTCTACTCAAGAAAGGAGGTTGAATCTTTATGTTGTTTCTATGCCGTAGTTAGGGCTCTGTGCAAGCCAAATTTGGAAGAAATAGACCACCAAATTATTTATTTTTATGTTATTCTATGTTTAGTGTATAAGGGATGAAGGCTAAGCCCCAAAAGAGGCCAAACATGCCTTTGTCTAGCCTACTCTAGAGTGTTGTAACACTACAAGATTTTTTGCTCGTATTTTTGGGGCTAGGTTAAGACCTAAAGGAGGTTGAAATTGGCCCGAGTCATGAAGAATGGGCAACAATCATCTTAGGAAGAGAGAGAAGGAAGAGGAAATTTTGAGGGTTGATGTTTTGGAGTAGAATTATTATTGAGCTGGTTTACTGAAGTCTATCCAATAAAGGATGGTTTGGACAACTCATAGAGGGATAATTAGACAATGAATTGAAGGGGATAGTCAATTATGATAAATTTATTTGATCGAGTTGGTTATGAAAGTTATTTTGAGTGATAAATACCTTGTGAGAAATTGGTGTGTAGAGATTTTAAAGGAGAAAATTTCTCTATGAGTAAAGGAGGCAAAGAAGTCCTAGATATCAATAACAAAAGAGGGAAGAAAGAACTATTGTTGAAGGATCTACGTCAATAAGTAAATTTGTTATTTTTGTCATTATTCTTTTGGTATATTGAGGATCACTATTATCTATCACTATTATGAGCTAGCGATTTTTAAGGGCTAGATACCTATTACGAAAGCCCTATGTTTTTTTTATTAGAGGACTAATAAAAAAAAAATAGGGCTACAAAATTCTGTGTACTTTGTTAATTCATTCTTATTACATCGCCACTATGTAAAGTAATTGAAGATGTTTATTTCAATGTGTTTATGTTTGTGATTATAAATAGACCTGATCTGAGATACTAGGAAAAATAAACATATTTTCTCTCTAGAAATCGAGTAAGTCGAAACCGCAGAGCGCAAGGTTCAAAAACTAGGATAACTTGGGAATATCTAGAAGTCTAGTGCTCGATTCCTCAGGCATGTAAATTTATGGAAATGTTAGAGTCATAGACTTGAATAAGAATTTTTGTTATTATGTGGGATTAAATTGATAGAGTTCTATATGTGCTCATCCCATCAACTTAATTTAAGTTTCAGTATTTAATTTGAACTTCTGTTGAGTACACATGTTTTTTGTCATGGAACTTTTGATGGTTCAATGCTTTATTGGACTATCCAAGTTACCCATAAGAAAACTTTTGTTGGTTTTCAAATTATTGAAAGGTCTGAGGCAATAGTTTGAACGAGAATTTTGTCAAATTGACTTACATGACTAACTTGTGGATTTTGGTCATACTATTTAGCCAAGTCGATGATACTGCATTTTTATAATATTCCCGATGTCTTTTAAAATGGTCTTTTCAACTTTCATGTTCACAACCTTTCAGTCATTCCTTTACATTTTGTTGTGATTTCTTATCTAGAAGATATCGTAGATCCTTAGCTTGGTCTATGATGGTTTCCTTTTCTTGTAATAATACATGGAATGATACTTATTTGTTGAACTAGTATATTATTGTACCTACATTGATAATTTAAATTGTTATTCTTGAATTCAAACTCAATATTAAGTTAAATATACTAGCTTTAAATTATTATACAAAGGTCAAATGGTTGGATTGGGACAAATTGGTTTTCATCCCAACCCATTAGCATTGCCACTTCATTATCTGACTAACTTAAAAAATTGTAGCTCCCACCCCTAATATTGGTTGGCTATTCCAAAACATTCTAGTAGCTACTTCTACAAAATGGCCCCACAAATCGGTAGTGGATGATTTTGGCCTCTAACAACTCAACCTTCACTTAGATTACTAGGCCCAAATAGTAAATGTGACTGTAGTCTTTGCACCCTAGCCCTCTATGTGGCTCCAATGCTAACCACTCTTCCTTTGTGTATAGTGTTTTTCCTGACCATAGAGGGATCAACAAAGTTTTGGCTAACTCTCCTTTGGTAACACATTTTATTTCAGAGGCTCTCTGCACACACGATTTAGATGAAAAATGGAACACAAATAAAAACAATAGTACACAATAATTTGCAAAGAAAAACCCTAATAATTTGTCTAGGAGAAATGCACATTGAAAGGAATAATTTTTTAATACACAGGAAACATATTTTAGAGTTAAAGATATTACGTTTTAATATCTAGAAACAAGATTTTAGGGTTTATGAAGGTTTGATATATATGGATTGAAATATTAAGTTTTATAATATTGTGTCTAGAAATTAAGTATACTAAGTTTAAGTTTAATATTTATATTATTATTAATACCAATATTAATTAGTAAAATATTTAGTTAATGTACATGGAACATGTTTTTCTTTAGGATTTATAATTTTAAAATTTATATAAAAAAAAAATTGTAATTAAGTTTATAAGATTGGATTTAATATTATAACCGAAGATTTAAGATTGGTTATAAATACAATATTTGTTTTTTTTGTTTTGAGCTTAAATCCTTTGACTACTCACTCTTATAATCTTATAAAATATTTATATATGAATTTTTGTTAGCAACTGTAATGATGTTTATATGTTTATATGACCTTTAATTTTATAAACTACGATGAACTTTGGTTGATATGTAGTTTGAAAATGATTTATATCTTTTCTTTATAATTCTATTTAACATTAATTAATATAATTCCATTTAACATTAATTGAAAAAGTTGCTGATTTGATTTTTTAAAGTAATTTAATCTTATGATCAATATTATAAATTCAACATTCATTTCTTATTCACATCAATGTTAATTACATCAATATTACTTCTAACATTAATATAATATTAGTGTTGAAATTAATATTACTAATATTAATATAACATTAGTGTTAAAACTAATATTATTAATATAATATTACTGTTAAAATTAATATTATTAACATTAGTATTTAATAGTAATGTAACATTATTGTTATATTAATGTAAAATTAATTAATATACATATAAATTAAATGAATATATTTTTTATAATTTATATTAATATAATTTAATATTAAAATTTTAATTTTTAAATCATATAAAAATTTTAAAAATTTCATTTATAGGAATTTAAGAGTTTTTTTTATGATAGATTTATTTTTTAAATATTTCTTTTAATTAATATTTAGTTTTTATTATTTTTATAATTGTATTATTATTTCGATAATTGTATAATTATTTCTTTGTTTTAGTGATTTTATGACCTTTTCTATAAAATATGATTTAATTATTTTCATAATCTTATAAAATATGTATATGAGAATTTTTGTTTACCATTGTAATTGTAATAATGGGCATATGGCTCTTTTGATATTATAGAATATGTATATGCAAAATTATGTTCCTATGTAGTTTTAAAATTATCTATGTCCATTACTTATTTATGTTTATTTGAAAATAATTTTGTTGATTTCATAAGGTAATTTATTCATTTAATAGTGGATCCATCCCTTTGAAATTCTTAAATTCATCCCTCCATTTATCGATTCTATTAAAACTTAGAATTCTTCTAAACAATAGAAGAATGTTTTGAAAAATTATTCTTCCTTGTCATGTCGTAATCATGTCTCCACTAATGAATTTGCATTTATGGCTCATTTGTTCAATAATCAAAATAATTGTTTTGTTGCTCAAAACGGATGAACGTCTCATTTTATTTTACGATCAATAGATTCGAGATAAAATGTAGAGTCTAATGTTGCATCTATGGTACTTGTATCCTTACCAACATAATACCTCCACTCATACAGCGATTTTGTAATTAATTTATCTACAAAGGGCTTTAAAAATTTAGGGCCAATATGGATTAGAGATTGGGGATTCTTGTAATGAAAAGGTAAGTAGTAGAAAATATATTTGGGTTATTCTAAAAAAATATTTATAATAATGTAGTCAAAATTTTATGTTTGTGGTAGACTTGATAGGGTTTGGAGAAGGGAAAAGCTTCCATGTGGTGGCACTTTATCTCTTGAGAATGCAACTTTTTATAAATAAAAAAATTGATATGTTTAGACAAGGAGTATGAATATTATCCACGATACAGGTATAAAATCTATTGGTTTGATGTCATAAAAAATGAATGGGGTTGTTCTTCTATTCCAACGATGGTATACAATAATTAATTGATACACCTAATTAAAAATGGCTCGACTTTTATTTGGTCAATTGAGGAAGAAAAAGAAAATCAATTTAGTTAGTTGTGCCTTGAATGAAGAATTGACCCATTTGAGGATGATTGGGGCTTCAAATGGATGTTTTTGGAAGAAATTTATAAGGATACAAATAACAAAAGTATTGGTTTTCTTCTATTTTGAACTATCCATGGTGTAGTGCTTGTATGCAGTTTCTGTGAAGTTCCATTCCTATTATATGTTAGGATGATTAGGCTCTATTTTCCAATAAATATTGATAATTTAACTAGTCAAAAAATTTTTGGGTTTTAGTCTCCAATGTTAGAGGATTGTAGAGATTCCACGAGCTGATATAAATATGGAGTCTTAGGGTATTAATCCTATTGATATTTTTTACAAATATTTTCATTTTATATACTTTCCAAAATTTGGGTAAATATGCTAATGCTTTTAAGCTATGAATAGATATAACTCTTCTACAGAAATTTCAGTAATGTATATAAATATCAAATATTGGATTTTTAAGGCCGTTGCAATTTTTTTGAAAATAGTTCATATTGTATACTTTTAAATCTTCCTAATTACATCTAATAGTGTTTCCATGATCTAAATTTTTTCTTTGTATATGTAATTATACTATGATGCTTTTTTATATATGTTATTTCTATTAATGGTTTCTCATCAATTCTTAAACATATTATACCTTTTTACACATTTTAATCTTTAAAGTTATTTATTGATAATATATGATTCCAAAAATTCAAATATACTTCCAAATCACATAATTCTTTTATAATTATGTTCTAATTATATGGGTTTTCCATTATGTTTTCGAGAGGGAAAAAAAAAATAGTCATATTGGTCTTCGTTTGTACATAAATCATTGTACGTCAAATTCTATTTGAATTACATTTATATGATTTCCAAAAGCCTTATATATCTTCATATGTTTATATGGTTTCCAAAAAAACTTATACCCTTATATTTGTTTCTATTACGAATATGTTATTATTCCATGTTTATGGTTATGTTATAAATATGTTATCAGTCCTTGTAGGCATGTTAACTAAAGGCACAAGTGGGTATATAATAAAACGAAATCAGTCACAAACATCATGTGACACGTCTAATTAAAGTCATTGTTTATAGTGTCATAAAAATAAGTATGCAATAAATAAGCATATGAGAGCTACATATCATAAAAGGACCATTGAAATTACTCTTCAAAATGATTTTCCTATTCCCTGTAAGTATCAAAGCATGGATGATATCATAAAAATAACATTTCCCATTTATGTTCCATTCTTAGAATATGTTCGTTGTTAACATAAATTTCATATTTGATTCTTTCCTCACAACATTAATTATATTGGGGAAACACCTTTCATTCGGGAAGATCATCATGTCAATGACCTAAATAAAAATGTCCACCTTAACCTTTATGCATTTGTAAATGCAAGTTCTGAGCGGGGTCAAAGGTTACAAAACATCCATGGAACAGTCAGTGGTGGCATTTAATGCAATGATTTGGATTGTAGTTTACTTTTCCATTTGATTGATAAGCTGGAATCAGTTGCTCGAAACATTAGATCTTCCTTTTAACATCCTCATTCTTAAAGTAATGTTGTCCCGCCAATAGAATCAGTTGTCCCTGATACCATTTCACTTAGAACAATGAAGGTATCTAAATCATATTTTCATTACGACTATAGTACAAGTTTTTTGTTATATTTCTTCTTTACACACACTTTATTTACTTAACTTATAATGTATTTTATTCTCTTAGAACATGATACAACTCATTTGAATGGAGCGATAGAAATTAACTCCCTAAATCTTCTCACTAATCTCAGAGGTGAACATGAAACATGTCATAATGTTCCTCCACATTCTCTCGAACCATCAAATTGGAAAAATAATGTAAATGTTATATTTATTTGATTTGGTTCTATTTTTTGAGTTTATAGTTGTTCATTGAATTATTAAAACATATTTTATTTTCTTGGAATAGGACACAACCCATTTGAATAGAGGCATAGAAATTAACTACCCAAATGTTCAATTGACTCATATTAGAAGAGAAGAGGAATCATATCATAACTTTCCTCATCACCAAAAAAATGTAAATGTTAAATGCATTTGATTTTTTTTTTCATGTTGTCACTTATAGTTAGTTGGACATTGAATTTTATGACATTTTATGACCAAGGCACCATTTCATCCTATCAGGTTGGAGAAATGTAATCCATAAATTTGGGAAGTTGTTGTTGTAGGCTGATGAAAGAATATTTTCGGGTATACCAATTTCCCCTTTCTTTATAAATTTCGATCCTCAGACTTGTGGGTTATGGGCCTAGAAGCCTATCAGAAGCATAAACTGTAGCTTTAGTCCTTTAAACTGGGACCACATAACATATCATAACACAGGAAACACAAGAAAAAACCTGACCTGAAACACATAAGGACGGACTTCAAATATTTTACACCCACGTTCATAAATATCTGCGGGTCCTCTCTCGATCCATCTCCTTTCCGCTGCACCGTCCTTCGCATTCCCCAATCTCCGATCTCCTATTAAATCAGGACCATTGATCTGGCTCTCGATCTGATGGTTGTCACTGGCCTAATCAATCAAACTTGCGCGACAATCCTCCACCGTCGATCTACTCGCGCTAGATCCAACGGCTGTCAGAGATTTTGGGTGCATAATTAGCACAGGGATTAACCACCCGATAAAGCGGTTTCCCTATCCACCCTTGTGCTACGTGTCAATCAATGAATGGTATCGGGTGCCTTCCTCGAAATACAGCTTACCACTTCACACTCACCTGAAATACTGCTTGTGTGTATAAATCTTCCTTTTCGCTAATTATCTTCCGTGTACCTTCATCACTCGATGACCGTTAGATCTGTTGAACTACAGATCCGATGACTCAGGTCTACTTCTGGTTCTCTTCACCTTCTGCCATTACTGTCCATCGATCTAAACGATATGACGCTTCCCATTCCTTTTTTCCTATGCCGTTGATCTTCTACTATTTGATGGATCTCTGCACTTAACATGGTTTCTGCCATACTCTATTTTAAACACACGACACCCATATAATGATTTATTTACTTAATAGTGGATCACCATTGATCCTTACAGTGATCGATGGTCGATCAAACCTGCAACACGAAATATTCAGACTATCTATGAACAACACACAGATGCAAAGATTGATACTGAACACACACTTTTCTGTTATATACAGTCGATTACAAGCTAAGGTATTTCAGCCTTAGTAACAGTTCTCCTCTCGACTACATTGTAGATAATCTATGCTTGCACAAATTCTATCTATTATTGTCTGTCTCCCCCTGTCTCTCTCCTATTGAACACACAGGCTCATATATATATATATATATATATATATATATATATAAGGGAACATTGGATCGAATCACTGTGAAGGATCCAATCACATCCTTTCCTCAAATCTCTCAACTAATCCCTTAATTCTCTCTACAGCTCGGTATATGGATATATATGAATACATGGCAGATTACATTAATATTTAATTAAGTCCATCTAATTAGATATGTTTTAAACAGATTTTCCCGGTTTTGCTACGATGTTCCACGTCCTCTTGTTCACCGTTTTGGATTCCTCTTTTGATTAAGCGGGGCTCAGATTCTCCTGCATCGGACTCCCAAGGCACAAAAGTTTATGACCTCCTGGTCATATGCTCCTCCTTATCCCTTAGTAATTCTACCCACTTCTCAGTGGAACTGCCTTCATAATCTTTTGTGAGCTACAACCAACCTTTGCAATAACAGTCTTCTCTACTACACGATACCTCACCAAGCTTTCTCCTCTGAGCTTTAGTCTTTCGGCATGCTTCTGGTTCTCTCCTCTAGAACCAATTGAGCACTCCTTGCTCCAGGTTGCTGCAAGTCTTCTCACCTTCTGTTGTCGTTATCTGCACGACACTAAAGACCATAAACTCACCATACTTCACCAACTGTACCTCTTCTCCTTCTGCTTGCAAACTCTTCCTCCTTCTCGTGGGAAATCTTCTTCCCTCTCCCTTTCCCTGCTCTGATACCAAATGATGAAAGGAGACTTTGGGGGTAAGGCAAATTCCCTTTATTTATAAATTTCAATCCTGAGGCCTATGGGTTATGGGCCCACAAACCTATCGGAAATGTAAACTATAGCTTTAAGCCTTTAAACCGGGACCACATAACATATTGAAACACAATAAACATAGGAAAAAACCTGACCCAAAACACAACAAGTCGGACTTCAAATATTTTACACCTGTGTTCATAAATAGCGGCAGGTTCGCTCTCGATCCATCTCCTTTCCGTTGCACCGTCCTTCGCATTCCCCGATCTCTGATCTCCGATTAAATCATGACCATTGATCTGGCACTCGATCCGACGGTTGTTGCTGTCCTAATCAATCAAACTTGTGCGACAATCCTCCACCATTGATCTACTCGCGCTAGATCCGACGGCTGTCAGAGATTTCGGGTGCATAATTAGCACAGGGATTAATTGCCCGATAAAGCGGTTTCACTATCCACCCTCGTGCTATGTGTCAATCGATGAATGGTATCAGGTGCCTTCCTCGAAATATAGGTTACCAGTTCACAATCACCCGAAATACTACTTGTTTGTATAAATCTGCCTTTTTGCTAATTATCTTCTATGTACCTTCATCACTCAATGACCGTTACATCTGTTGAACTACATATCCGATGACTTAGGTATACTTTTGGTTCCCTTCACCTTCCGCCATTACTGTCTGTCGATCTAAACGATCTGACAGTTCTCGTTCCTTTCTGCCTATGCCATTGATCTTCTGCTATTTGATGGATCTCTGCACTTAACACGGTTTTTTCCATACTCTGTTTTAAACACACAACACCCATATAATGATTCATTCACTTAATAGTGGATCACTATCGATCCTTATAGTGATCGATGGTCGATCAAACCTACAACACGAAATATTCAGACTATCTATGAACAACACATAGATGCACAAATTCATACTGAACACACACTTTTCTATTATATACAGTCGATTACAAGCTAAGGAATTTCAGCCTTAGTAACAATTCTCCTTTCGACGACATTGTATATACTCTATGCTTACACAAAATCTATCTATTACTGTCTATCTCCCCATGTCTCTCTCCTATTGAACACACAGGCTTATATATATATATATATATATATATATATATATATATTTGGGAACATTGGACCGGATCACTATGAATGATCCAATCACATCCTTTCCTAAAATCTCTCAACTAATCCCTTAATTCTCTCTACAACTCACTATATGGATATATATGAATACATGGCAGATTACATTAATATTTAATTAAATCCATCTAATTAGATTTGTTTTAAACAGACTTTCCCGGTTTTTCTCCGATGGTCCATGTCCTTTCGTTCTCCGCTTTGGATTCCTCTTTTGATTAAGGGGGGGTCATATTCTCCTGCATCATAGGCCCATTCCACATGTTCCAAATTTGGGAATGGAACCTTCGGTTATTGAATATGAAGTAAATTTGAGGAGATATTTTAGTCTTCCAATTAGTTCTCAATATGATTTGATTCATAGAGACGATTATCATGTTGATGAAAACATGATTGTAGTGCATAAAAAAAATTCGGTCAAAGATAGATAGCTTGTAGATTGTCAATATAGATAGCTTTTAGCCACATTTTCCAAGAATCATATCTTAGAATTTAGGTTTTTGACAGGTTCTAAATGACCTATTTGTAAATGGTGTAAGGATGAAAATGTTTCCCATCATCGTTTTCGATATAACAACATGGATCTTGGTGAGTTACCTCATATTTTAAGAGTACTTACTCAATTCAAAGAAATGTTAATAGTGTGTGTAAGCCTATTTTTCAAGTGACGCATGCTCGAGGTGGTAAATATAAATATAGTGGCCACACAATTTTCTATCCACACGTTATCTCTACAATTGAGTAAATTCTTCCTCGATATATTGAAGATATCAACTTCCTAATTGTGAGGAGACTTGTTGCTCCATCTAAATATTATGAATGTTATTTCAAAATATCTCGAGTGATGGCTATATTTATTTTCAAAAAACAATATGACCAATATTATCGAGGTGTTCTAACTCATTATGATTCACTTATTTTTTTCGACAGTTGGCATTGATGTCAACAGGCGTGTGAGAGATATGTTGGACAATTGGCACTGCCTAATGGGTGATGCAAATTAGGCTAAAATTGATGTGTTTGGTATGATATGCTCAGGGGAAGTGCCATTGTTGCTGCAGTCTCTAGTAGAGAACCATCAAAATAGAAACATGAGGTAGGAAGCCCAAATATTTTACTTATGGTGGTTACGAAGTCTGAGGATTTGCATACATTCTTGCATTAGGTGATTAGCTCATATGCTCCCAGAAGTGGCATATTTGGATAGTGTTCAGAAAGAATTTTACAACTATATGTTGAATTCTTACAAATGACCTCCTAGATCAGGAGTTATTACTATTCAAATTTAAGTTACTTCAAAGTCCAAGTTGCAGAGCTAAGGATGGAGAAGGATCATAGTGGGGACCAAGTTTGGCACCATTTTCCAAATAAATTGGAGCT
Organism: Pinus tabuliformis; assembly: GCA_031772625.1. Classification (NCBI taxonomy): domain Eukaryota; kingdom Viridiplantae; phylum Streptophyta; class Pinopsida; order Pinales; family Pinaceae; genus Pinus; species Pinus tabuliformis. Next base: position 1,875,717,872 of record CM062819.1, on the reverse strand, counting down.
ACTAGTAGAGGTGATAAATGAGATTCGGGAAAATGTGTCCTAAGAGCAAGGGAAAGGGAGATAATTTTAATTGGTCGATAATGGATTCCATTGCACAAGTCATCCGAATGAAGAGAGCGCGGAGGGCTCCAAAGGGCGCACAAAGTGAAGGCACTAGAATGAAATAGGTGGGTTGAGATGGAGCAATAATGAAGGAGTAGAGAGCACCCTGATTGCTTTGTGGCGAAGCCCATGACACAACTCATCCTGGTAGAGTACCCCAAAGGTTTAATTAAGCACAACAGTGTAAAAATGTCAGGGTCTTTACTAAAAATTAACAAAATGTTTTTCCATAAAACACAAGGACCCGGAGCATTTTATGTATCCTCTCCGAAACAACTGTGGTAGCATTTTATTGGCCGAATATTACATCAGCATGAAGTTGGTTCATGGGGACATGTGGTAGGTAGATTCAACATTTTCAGGTCGTCTAATGGGAAAAATATAGGTGACATGTGTCACCACTCCTGAAGCACCATATGGCATGAGTGATGTCAACATGACATCACCCTTTAGGTTAGGGCCTAGAAGGTTTGAGCGATGTGCATAGAGGAACTGGTGGGGTAATTGAGCAATCGGAAGATGTGGTCATGTCAAATCACAGAGCATTGGAAAATGCATTAGGCAAACCCCATGGGAAGTGTGACATCACAAGGCTCACCCGAGAGAAAATGAACCTCTTAAAAGGAAAATGGTTAAGTTCATTTCTTTGGGACACATTAGACTTACAACAGTACAATTGAGGGCCAATGGGAGTAAAGGAAAGTGGTCCCATGAGACAAGTCATCCCATAAAGCTCACCCCAGAGGGAATATAAGGGCACATAGAGTTTTGGCTAGGAGGATAGTGCTGAGAAACGTCATAATAAAAGAGAAATAGCAAACATCCAATGAGAGAAGAGATGGAGGACCCCATAGGACACATCATTTAGTAAGTCTCATCATAGTAGAAAAAAAAGGGTGCAGAGCTTATATTTTTGTGATAAATGCGTCAAGGTAACAGAGCTAGTAGATGAAGACTTAGACGACATTTGATAGTTCTATCAAACAACTTCAAGCACACCCAATTCTTGGTCTTGCAGTGATTTTTGTGTGTTATCATGACCAATAGCCTTCAAGCCAAATCAAAGAAAAAGGCACATGGGAGGAGTAGGGCAGAGGCTAGAGCTTGCCGAGAACTACGTCTTGTTGGTAGCATGTGATAGAGGCCACTGAAGGGTCTATGCATGTAGATTGATCCCTTAGGGCTTAAAGTACAATAGGAATATGGAAGCAATTATGCAGTGCTGCTTATAAATAAAGGGCTGAGGGCCAACAAAGGTTTAATTTATGCTATAAGGCTTTAATTATGCATAAAAGAAGTTTTGCATATGTTTTGGAAAATATTAATGGAGCATGGATGAGTTAGAAACTGTTTAGAACTGTGTAGTAGATTTTTCCTATGTGTCGTACTGGGAAATGAGCCATGCTTGTGGATGAGTTTGAAGCTTGATTTATATAGAACCAACCATGCCAAAGATCCCTTGCATGACATGAGGAATTTAATTGAAAATAATTTTTAGTGCATAAACTTTGACCACAGACAAGGAGAGCCATACCTGAAGTACAATATGAGTTCTCTAACAAAATTAATAACTATGGAGTGCCCTATTGCAACCTACACTTTGACTAAGAACTATCTCTCAGTATGGAGAAACACTTAGTAGCCCATTCCTAGTATTTAATGTTGTTGCAACGGTCATGTAATCAAGCACAATAGTGGGATGGAGTTCCATGTTGCTTGTACAAGCAATATTCAATGGAGGTACTCCTTGAGTGTGCAAAGAAGACTAGGATTTAATCCATGGTATGGAGAATGAAAAAGTGCCCATCCTCATGTTTAATGCAATTGTATCAACCAGGAAAATTGATGCTACATAAGGAAGGAAAGTCGTGCACACAGTACCCTGGGTTAGTATGGAGGATAGTAGAGATGACATATTTCCCCGTGTAGTAGTTTAAAAAGCCAAGAATTGCAATTCTGCAATTGTGGAGAAAGAAGGATTGTTGAGTGAACTGAGTGGAGATATCTTAGAGTCTGAGTGCTACTAAGAGAAGGTTGAATGTGACTTTTCCATAGAGGGAGGTAGAGATTTTTCCTATGCTATTATGAGAGGTCAAGAGATATTGTGAAATAGAAGGTGATGAGTGCTGAGTATATGCTGCAAAGAGCATAGGGCCAAGAATAGTGTGATGCTACAGAGAGAGTAGAGAATACAGTGTTGTGTGGGTTAAGTGTGAATGGAAACTATTGAGAATAATAAAGGTCCAAGGGAAGAAGAGAACAAAAACATGAAAATAGGAAGAGTGGCTACCAATTACAGTGCGTAGTAAGTTCCTTATTCAGTGTAGATTGTAGCCTACATACAAGAAGTTGGTGCTTCCATCTGAATGGGTATCTGAAGAAATGTTTGGGATTGGTGCCTCATGCAAGTTGACACTTGCATAAATCCAAGGATTTACAATTTGCTACTTGTAACAAATACATGAAGTTGGTGCTTCAGTTGGTTCTTCTGGTAAGTTGATCAAGTGTCTACAAAAGGAGGGAATTGGTGCTTCCTGCTAGTTGGTGCTAGCGAATAATCAAAGGGAGCTGGTGCTTGTGAGTGGTGGCTCACGGACATTGATGTAATACAATAGGTGTTAATATTTACATCAAATAAAAAATAAGATTTGCTGGTTTTTCTACCAGAAGGGTTTCCACTTTAAAACTTTGTCTCACATATGTTCCTTTCTCATGAAATGCCTGATTGTGTTGATTCATATGGCTATTGCTATGATTTTTTGTAATGTCCCCCAGTAACCTCGCATGAAAATGCATGTAGTTAGGATTTCTTTTTCGGAATTTACCAATGTGTAACTTTCTAAATAATTTTTTATATTCCCTCAATTATCATTAGAATAACCACCATCATTACATAGATAAATATTAGTAAAATCATAGTGAGTTACACAACCATTTAGTACCATTGTTGTAGCATATTAACTTAAACTTTTGAATGTAGCATTGCATCAATTCTATGATTATTTTAACTAAGTTAGTTACTCACATTCTTGATAATATAACCATCACGTTATGTAAGGAAGGCACAACAAGAAATCACACCATTAGACACCGATATACCCTAGAAACCTCGTAGGCATAATATCCCTCTATTGGAAACATTAGTATTTTCTATTGTGTGCTAAAAATAAACAATGATGAGAGAAACGACGTGTAGGATGATGACATAATTCTGTATATAAATTTTTTATAAATAAATAAGTAATAAATTGGAAATAGGTGGAAATAGAACACTTGCAGATGAGATTATATTATGTTAACCTTTCAATGATCAGAATTCTAGATAAGCATAATGGATGGGCGAGAAATATCCCTTGAAAGTTTAGCTAGAGATAAATGCTAAGCTAGGATTGGTATAAAGCATCGCTGAGGTTAAAAGTGAGCTTTTGGTTGAAAAAACAATCCCCACATGGAAAAGGCATAAAATTCTTATTGCAAGAATCAACAGTGTAGGTTTTAACCCCACAAAAGAATTACCTGCATACGAATTCTAAAACACAGAAAATAAATAATGCGAGAGAAGAACACATAAAACACATATACACAGAGACCTTCCCCTGGATCCCAAAATCGGGACTACCAGCTTGATTTTTCATTATGTTCTTTTCAATGTTACAATACATATTTATACATGCTAAAGCATCCAACACCATGGACCGAAAACCATCGCGTCCAATACCATGGACCGAAAACCATCGCGTCCAATATCATGGACCGAAAACACATTGCGTCGAAAAAACATGTGTGAAAATCATGCACAAAACCATAGGTGGGTCCGCCCAACCTAACATAGGGTCCAAAGCCAAAATTTTCCGGGGCACTACCCCGGACCCCATAAAGTGGGGTTACGGGTGCCCTTCAAACCCCTTGTTAACTACATGGAAAAAATATAACACAACCCAACATTCTCCCACTTGTTGCTTTCTTTCCAAAGGGGGCCACAAGAGAGCTTAGTCATTTTTCCAGAACTGAAATGCCCATTGTCTCTCTACACCAAGAGAACTTCTCAAAGCTCACAGATTTTGTCAATGCATCTGCAATATTCTTCAAAGTGTCCACCTTTACCAACAACACCTTTTTTTCTTCTATCATATCCCTCACAAAGTGATACTGAACATCAATGTGCTTTGTCTTTGAATGATATGCGGGGTTCTTTGCCAAGAAAACTGCACTTTGCCTATCACATTCTATCCTTATAACTCCCTGTACTAACCCCATACTTGAACACAATCTCTGCAACCAAACTGCTTCCTTGCTTGCATGAGTGGCTGCCATGTATTCTACCTCTGTAGTTGATAGTGCCACTATAGATTATTTCTTACTCATCCAACTGACTGCACCTCCAAATAGGTTAAACACATACTCACTTGTAGATATTCTCTGATCCAGATCTCCAGCCCAGTCTGCATCAACAAAGCCACTAATATCCAACATTCTATCCAATCCTGATCTTGCTTGGTAGCACAAACCATAGTCACTAGTGCCATGCAAATACCTAAAAAACCGCTTCACTGCTATTCAATGCTCCTTCCCCGGTTTTGACATAAACCTGCTTAATGTCTGGTCTAGTACAAACCATTGCATACATCAGGCTACTGACTGCACTTGCATATGGAACAAGGGACATGTCCTCTTCCTCTTCTTGTGTCTTGGGACACTGTTCAATAGATAACCTCACAGTTACAAGAATAGGAACCTTTATCGTTTACTCTCTTGCATATTAAATGTCTGCAATATTGTCTTGAAATACTTCCTCTGGTTTAACCAGAGCTTCCTCTTTGTCCAATCTCTTTTAATTTCCATGCCCAAAATATAGTTTGCAACACCAAGATCTTTCATGTCGAAGTTGGAGGACAGTTGGGTCTTCAAATCCTGGATAATTTCTTTGTCATGTCCAACCAACAACATATCATCCACATACAAGACCAGATAAATAACACGGTCACCAATTAAGTTAAAATACACATAGTGATCTGCTTTGCTTCTAGTGAAGGCGATTCCCCGTATAAATGTATCAAATTTCTGATACCACATCCTTGGTGACTTTTTCAACCCATTCTGAGACTTCTTTAACTTGCATACAAGTTCTTTCTTACCCTTCACTGCAAAGCCTTCAGGTTTCTTCATGTATATTTCCTCTTCTAGATCCCCGTGAAGAGATGTTGTCTTCACATCGATATGTTCTACCTCAAAATCAAAAGAAGCATCAACAGATAAAATTAATCTAATAGAAATTACCTTGGCAACAGGAGAAAAAATATCACCAAAATCAATTCCCGGCACATGGGAATAACCTTCTGCTACCAACTGAGCTTTGTATTTCTCCACTTTCCCTTCTGCATTCGTCTTCTTTTTGAACACCCATTTGCTGCCAATGGGTTTCCTTCTAGCCGGCAACTCCACCAGATCCCAAGCCTCATTTTTGTGCAAAGATGCCATTTCATCAACCATGGCCTCTTTCCAGAGTTTTCCATCCTCTGAGTCTACTGCTTCTTTCATAGTTCTGGGATTATCGTTCGTAATAGATAAAGCAAAATTTGAAGAAAAATTAGGTGGACAATACCTATCTGGCTGCCTTCTTTCTCGAACTGATCTTTTCACACTCGGAGTTTGTGGCTCTTCATCTTCTGATTCCTCCTCTATTTTAGAGTCTGATTCTTCCTCCTTTAGCTCAAACTCTATCTTCTCAGGTTCCTTTCATTGGACTTCATGTTTACTAACATATTTCACCTCTCTGAACACAACATCTCGGCTGTACACAACCTTCTATGTGACAAGGTTCCAAGGGTTATAACCCTTTAAACCATCCTAGTACCCAATAAAGATGCACTTTTCAAGTTTACTATCCAACTTGGTTCGTTTCTCCTTTGGAACATGTACATATGCATCACATCCAAATACCCTCAGATGTGAAATAGAGGGTTTCTTACCAATCCATACCTTTTGTGGAGTCTTATCCTCCAACGCTGATGAAGGTGACCTGTTGACTAGGTAACATGCAGTATCCACCGCCTCTGCCCAGAATTCCTGTCCTAACCTGACACCACTAAGAATGCTTCTTGCCCTTTCCATCAACGTCTTATTCATTCTTTTTGCAAATCCATTTTGTTGAGGTGTATATGGAGTAGTCTATTGCCATGCTATACCACATTTCTTACATAATTCTTTGAACTCCTTACTGCAAAAATCTTCACCGTTATTTGTCCTCACCACCTTTATCTTCTTCTCTGTCTGGTTTTCTACTAGAGCCTTAAATTCTTTAAACCTGTCAAAGACTTCAGCTACTTATTAAGGAAATATATCCATGTATTCCTTGAGAAGTCATCTATAAATGATACATAGTACACAGAATTACCCAGTGATGGAACCTTCACAGGTCCAAACACATCACTGTGCACAAGTTCTAATATCTGTTTCACCCTCTTACTACCAGAGCGGAAACTCACCCCATTCTGCTTCCCATATACAAAATTTTGACAGAAATCAAAATCCAGAGAGCTATTACTCATACCTTCTACCATACCTTTACCATGAAGTATCTAAAGGCCCTTTTCTCCAATATGTCCAAGCCTTTCATGCCACAACATGGTCTTCTCTCCAGAGACCACTAGATTTTCTACTCCACTTTTAGGAACCATAGAACTATTGCACCCATTAATAACAGTGCTACCTTGGAGCTTGTACAGAGTTCCAATCCGAACTCCCCGCATCAATACTAGTGCTCCCCAAACCATCCTGTAGGTATCCTTCTCAAACATTGTTTTTACACTTGCATCATCCAGCTTGCTAACAGAAATCAGATTTCTGGCTAATGCAGGAATATGTCAAACACCTGGAAGCATTCTAACCCTTCCACCTTGCAACCTCAACTTTACTTTTCCACGACCAACGGTTCTAGCCTTCCTGTCATCCCCCAAGAAGGCATCACCACCATCATATTTGTCATACTCGTAAAACCACTCTCTATGGGGAGTGAAGTGAAAGGATGCACCTGAGTTAATCAACCATGCCTCATGATCTACATGTGTACTTGAAGAAGCCAAGTACACATCCCCACCTTCATCTGAGGTGGTTTTTGCCTCTACAAAAGGAGCCTCATCAGATCCCTTTCCTTTGTCAGGAGCTTTAAATTTACAGTCCCTTTGGTAGTGCCCTTCCTTTCCACATTTCTAGCACACCAGCTTTATAGGTTTTCCTGGAGATTTAGATCTCCCTTTAGATTTAGATCTCCCACTCGATGGCTTATTTATATTTTTGTTCTGGGTCGACCCTTGTATAGACAAGGAATCACCATTTTGGCTCTCCATATTTTTTCGTCTCATCTCCTCCGTCAACAAGGATGAGACTGTTTCATCAAAATGCAAGGTAGTTGCATTACTACCTATTGCAATAAGCAGACTATCCCACGAATCTGGTAGAGAACACAACAAACTGATGCACTTATCTTCATCTGAAATTTTAATATCAACAGATGCTAACTGACTTACCATAGTATTACATGCATTTAGATGCTCTGTCACCGAGTCTCCATCTTTCATCCTTAGGTTATACAGCTCTTTCCACAGGAATAGTTTACTCACCAGAGACTTAGATTGGTACAAAGTCCCTAACTTATCCCACAAAGCCTTTGCCATAGCTTCCCCTGATACATTCAATAATACTGAATCTGAGACACACAATCGTATTGTTCTCTTTGCCTTCCAATCCAAATTCTTCCATTCTTCATCGGACACTCCCGTTGGTTTAGTACCCAAATCTACTGCGATCCACTGGTCTTTATCCACCAACAAATCCTCCATCTTGAGTTTCCATAACTCAAAACTCTGACCATTAAATTTCGCGATCTCTATCTTTCCACTGCTCGCCATCTTCTTTCACCACTAGAATCGATCTCGCAGATCTCCCACTGAATAGGGTCTACCACAGGCCCGAGAAAAACTCCTCAGCAACAAAGGCGTCCCCTTGAAGCCAAACAGCTCCAATACCAAATGTAGGTTTTAACCTCATACAGAAATTACCTGCATATGAATTCTAAAACACAAAAAATAAATAATGCGAGAACATTACACATAAAACACATATACACAGAGATTTTCCCCTGGATCCCAAAACCGGGACTACCAGCTTGATTTTTCATTATGTTATTTTCAATGTTACAATACATAATTATACATGCCGAAGCATCTAATACCATGGACCGAAAACCATCACGTCCAATACCATGGACCAAAAACCATCGCGTCCCAAAAACATGTGCGAAAATCATGCACAAAACCATAGGTGGGTCTGCCCAACCTAACATAGGGTCCAAAACCAAAATTTTCAGGGGCACTGCCCTGGACCCCATAAAGTGGGGTTACAGGTGCCCTTCAAACCCACTGTTAACTACGTGGAAAGAATATAACACAACCCAAAAAACAGGTTGTTGATATCTTGGTAGAGGAAGTATCTACCTAGGGGTGAACTGCGAAGAAATAGTTCTATGGTTGGGAGGAGAATAATGTTCTATTTCCAAGCTAATTCTATCAGCAAAATTCTAGTTAGATTGTGATTGCTTTGTTTGGAATTTAAGGTTAAGTAAATATTTTGATTTGTCTTTTGAGTCGAATGTTAGGGTGGTATGCAAGATAGGATTTGCATAGTGAGAAATGATAATCTTTGTGGTAATATATGAAGAAAGGAAAAGCGAAAGAAAACATCATTGTATTTATTACTCGCTAGTTATTTTGTGTTATAGATATTGTGTAACAAAGAATATTATTTTACGTTATTTTATATTAGATGTTTTGTTATGGATAAGAGAATATGGTGGTATGACAATAGATAGGTTCTGTTTTGTACAAAACAATTCACGACAGTAGAATAGACATCATTTATGTCGAGAAAATAGTATGAATTTTCAGTTTAGAACTGTTGTAGATAAAATGCTAAGAGCTTAAGAATAAAAGACTAAACTAAGTAGATCTACAATGCAGAGTACTGAATTATGCATCTTTTATAGTATTCTTGGTAAATGGAGATTTATAAGCATAAACGAAAACATAATCGTACCTATGCATGAGATTTTATATATCAATTTCTAATTTTATATATCAGTTACCATACAACAATTAGAAGTAAAACACTGCACTAGTTATTCTAAGAAATTCATCAATTTAAGAGTTGATCACAAATAAAACATTCAAAAGAGATGCATGCATAGTAAACCATATTTTTATTCTTAAGATGTGGAAGGAAATAGACTCAAGGAAAACAGAACAACATGGCTATAATTTTCTAACCACATGAAACTGAAGAAACATGTAACAATTACATCCATCGTTCTTATTATAATATACCTCGAATAAAGATGGATAGGTATGCAAAACCTCAAGTCTATTATGACAAAAAACAAATAGATCAAACCATTTACCAAGCTAAATCAAATACAAAACAATTTTCTAGGTTTGCAACATTAGCCAGGTCATAAATTCCAGCTATTAAGGAAGCTTCACTAGAGTCTCCTTATCTTAATAGAAAATTCAAAAAGAAAATGATTACATTCATAGAGGGTTACAAGAAAAGTGAGTTGCATGCACGTATAAAATTATAGCATTAAGTCCAAATAAACCACGCTAATAAATCATATTAAAATCATTAATATAATATAAGTCTTTGTCACTGGAAACAAAAGATGGAAATTGAGTGACATAATGTTAATAAGTCTATCACAATCATGATGTAACAAAGAGCCATATGAAGGTAAGACATAGAGTGCAGAACCATACATAAATTACAGTAGCACCCAATAAGGGCCCGTAGACGTCCATTAAAGTAACTAATCAGTAGTATTACCCAATTACAGAGTAGGTAGTAATTTAATAATGAAATTACAATTATTTTAGCATACTCGTTGGCTACAAGCCACCAGTAGACCCAAATCTATAAAGAAAACAAAATCTATGGTAATTTGACCAGATAGGAAATGGATTACGAAATTCACAGGATTAGCAAGAGGAAATTTGACACAACAGCAAACATTCACAGTCCCAACATTCACATCATCCATATTCCATCAAGATGAAGATGTAACTGATCGAGGAGAAAGAAGCAAGAGAAAAACCGAATGAATGATAGAGCATGCAAGTTCTGAGAGAAGCAGCACGAAATGTAAACCAATGATATACTGGATTACATGTGCACAATATCATCAATAAGACAAATGAACTCAAGGACCACTAGAAAACATAATAAAGAACGAAAAAAAAAGTAATAGGCACATAATCAGCAGTTCCTTCAAACCACTGCTCAAATAATGTGAAGGTTGTACCTGTAGAGATTTGGAGGTAGTGTTGGGGCTGGCATCGAAAACAAACCGAACTAGGGAAAAGAAAAGAAAGAGGGCTATTGTCAAATATTGCATAGTACAGATAGATGTCCACTTCAGGGTTTAGTAAAAGGAAAAAAAGTATATAAACCTCTTTACCTGTAGACTCCATGAAGTAAAATGATGTTGGGCTATCCCCACAGATACCCACAGTATGCAAGAATCTGCATAACAAAACTGTCCCAGGTATTTGACTCTACAATGGAGTCCAATCTTCATACATAAAATGGTTAAGGGCCTTTTGTAACCTCCTATCTGAACTGTTAAACAGGCCTCAAGCCTTCAATTATGACTTTATTAAAGTCTTCCTTCTAAATACTTCTATCGGGAATTAAAACCCTTTAGAATCTTAGTTCAAGCCCTTAGGCTGCATATATATATAACCAACCTCTCATAACTTTGGTTAATATATGTTTCTCACATGGAATGCTCTATCGGCGCCCTTCTTCTTCAAAAACCTTCTACAAAGGAAAATAGTTAAAAACATACCTTTTCCGCCTACTGTATAGCTTCTGCATACTTCCCGAGGATTTTCCTTATCGCAATCAGTTATCAGAGTTCGACGTTGACATTAACCTATACCCTTTCCAATATTCGATTTCCTTTAGAATCGGCTTGCATCGTTTTAACACAAATATAATGGATTAACGCGAAAAGCCCGCTCTGCACACATATCTATCAGATGTCAAATCTCATACATTCGCCACTATAAATCCTGTCGGGTCCGTATCCTTATCACTCCATAGTGTTTTTCCAACCCCGATCACATGATAAACGATCATGCTGATCGGGTTTATCGCTATCGGCATATCGGCGCCTCTGCTGACTGACTTCTTCCACTTCAAACTGCCAATCCGATATGTTTTACAAACCTGAAAATATTATCGGTCACACTTGATAAAATTTTGGGTCCAGTTAAATAATCACATGTCACTCTTCCCTTTGGATGGTTGCGATGTGACTCTCTGATTTGATTCCAGTCGTTGATCACCCAAATCTAACGGTCCCTGTGTATCACTTCTCCACTTCTCCGTTTGACCCTTTTTACTTGGAATTTTCGCTCTTTCTTCAAATCTTCTATGTTTCTTTGGGGTTCCTTCGAAGGTTCTGATCTTCTATTTCCTCTGAACTTAACTTTGTGAGTTCCTTTGATCACTGTCCTCTTGGATCCTTAGAATGGATTCAATGGTCCATTACTATTCCCGAATCGTTCTACTCCTTGTATAGTTTTTCAGAACTCTGTCTTCTACCTCTACTGCTCAGCTACCTCTAAACTGAACTCCCCTGTGAATTCTCGCTTCACACTTATCTCCATAGCTTACTCTGTCAATTCACTTGGATTCAAAGATCCCTTGATGATTCCCCTAAATCATTCTCTCCCTCTGCGTCTTTCAAAATTATACCTGTACCAATACAGAGCCTACGAATTCACAAGTAATTCATTTATGAAATATTCTTCAATACATACTGATACAGTCAAGATAAAAATCTATATATATATATATATATATATGTAATAACACAAGGTTACATTTGAGACTTCTCAGTCTCAAACACGCCTGATCTTCTGTTATCAATGGCCTCTTCTTTCTTTGCCTGTAGGCCTACATAGATTTTATCTGTCGCACTCCCTCTTAATTGAACATGCAGGTTCACTATTTATCAGAATACATTGGATCGGATCACTGAAGGGATCCGATCACATCCTTTCCTTGAATCACTCAACTATAGCCGTAAAGCTTGCTTCATGCATACATATGTGGCTGATAAAGTCTTCTAGAGACTTATCCATTCCAACTTTTCTCTGTTTTAAAACAGAAAAGCCCGCTTATTTAGCTCAATGGTCCACGTCCTCTCTTTGCTCTGCTTTGGACTATTTTGACATTACTACTGTAGGTTTTATCCCTGTATAGAAATTACTTGCAGACAAATTCTAAAACACAGAAAATAAACGATATGAGAGCATAATAGATAAAGCACATATACACATAGATTTTCCCCTGGATCCCAAAACTGGGACTACCAGCTTCATAAGACATCCTTGGTGACTGTTTTAACCCATACAGAGACTTCATTAACTTGCATACCAGTTCTTTCTTACCCTTTGCTGCAAAGCCTTCAGGTTGCTTCATGTAGATTTCCTCTTCCAGTTCCCCATGAAGAAATGTTGTCTTCACATCCATCTGTTCTACCTCAAAATCAAAAGTAGCAGCAATAGATAAAAGTAATCTAATAGAAGTTACCTTTCCAACAGGAGAAAAAATATCACCAAAATCAATTCCCGGCACTTGGGAATAACCTTTTGCTACCAACCGAGCTTTGTATTTCTCCACTTTTCCTTCTGCATTTGTCTTCTTCTTGAACACCCATTTGTTGCCAATGGGTTTCCTTCCAGTCGGCAACTCCACCAAATCCCAAGCCTCATTTTTGTTCAAAGATGCCATTTCATCAACCATGGCCTCTTTCCAATGTTTGCCATCCTCTGAATCTACTGCTTGCTTCACAGTTTTGGGATCATCGTCAGTAATAGATAAGGGAAAATTGGAACAGAAAGCAGATGAACTATACCTTTCTGGCTGCCTTCTTTCTCGAACTGATCTTCTCACATCCGGAGTTTGTGGCTCCTCATCTTCTAATTCCTCCTCTTCTGCAGAGTTTGATTCTTCCTCCTTAAGCTCAAACTCTATCTTCTCAGGTTCCTTTGGTTGGACTTCATGTTTAATAACATATTTTACCTCTCTGAACACCACATCTCGGTTGTACACAACCTTCTGTGTGACTGGGTTCCAAATCTTATAACCCTTTAAACCATCCTTATACCCAATAAAGATGCACTTTTCAGATTTACTATCCAACTTGGTTCATTTCTCCTCTGGAACATGTACATATGCATCACATCCAAATACCCTCAGATGTGAAAGAGATGGTTTCTTACCAGTCCATACCTCTTTTGGAATCTTATCCTCCAATGCTGATGAAGGTGACATGTTGACTAGATAACATGCAGTATCCACTGCCTCTGCCCAGAATTCCTGTCCTAACCTGACACCACTGAGCATGCTTCTTGCCCTTTCCATCAACGTCTTATTCATTCTTTCTGAAACTCCATTTTGCTGAGGTGTATATGGACTAGTCCTCTACCGTGCTATACCACACTTCTTACAGAATTCTTCAAACTCCTTATTGCAAAACTCTTCAACGTTATCTGTCCTCAACACATTTATCTTCTTCTCTATCTGGTTTTCCACCAGAGCCTTAAATTCTTTAAACCTGTCGAAGACTTCAGATTTATTCTTAAGGAAATATATCCATGTATTCCTTGAGAAGTCATCTATAAATGATACATAGTACACAGACTTACCCAGTGATGGAACCTTCACAGGTCCAAACACATCACTGTGCACAAGTTCTAATATATGTTTTTCCCTCTTACTATTAGAGGGGAAACTCACCTGATTTTGCTTCCCATATACACAATTTTCATAGAAATCAAAATCCAGAGAGCTATTACTCATACCTTATAGCATACCTTTACCATGAAGTATCCGAAGGCCCTTTTCTCTAATATGTCCAAGCCTTTGATGCCACAACATGGTCTTCTCTCCAGAGACCACTAAATTTTCTACTCCACTTTTAGGAACCACAAAACTATTGCAACCATTAATAATAGTGCTACCTTTCAAATTGTACAAAGTTCCAATCCGAACTCCCCACATCTATACCAGTGCTCCCCGAACCATCTTGCAGGTATCCTTCTCGAACACTGTTTTTACACCTGCATCATCTAGCTTGTTACACAAATCAGATTTCTGGCCAATGCAGGAATATGTAGAACACCCGGAAGTGTTCTAACTCTTCCACCTTGCAACTTCAACTTTACTTTTCCACGACCGATGATTCTAGCCTTCCTGTCATCCCCTAAGAAGACATCACCACCATCATATTTCTCATACTCATAGAACCAATCTCTATGGGAAGTGAAGTGAAAGGATGCACCTGAGTCAATCAACCATGCCTCATGATCTACATGTGTACCTGAAGAAGCCAAGTACACATCCCCACCTTCATCTGAGGTGGTTTTCGCCTCTACAGAAGGAGCCTCATCAGATCCCCTTCCTTTGTCAGGAGCTTTATATTTACAGACCCTTTTGTAGTGCCCTTCTTTTCCACATTTCCATCACACCACCTTTATAGGTTTTCCTACAGATTTAGATCTCCCTTTAGATTTAGATCTCCCACTCGATGACTTATTTTTGTTTCTGTTCTGGGTCCACCCTCATACAGGCAAGGCATCACCATTTTGGCTCTCTATATTTTTCTGTCTCATCTCCTCCATCAGCAAGGATGAGACTATTTCATCAAAATGCAAGGCAGTTGCATTGCTACCTTTTGCAATAACTAGACTATCCCACGAATCTGGTAGAGAACACAATAAACTGATGCACTTATCTTCATCTGAAATTTTGATATCAACAGATGCTAACTGACTTACCACAGTATTAAATGCATTCAAATGATTTGTCACCGAGTCTCCATCTTTCATCCTCAGGTTATACAGGTTTTTCCGCAGGAACAATTTATTCGCCAAAGACTTAGATTGGTAGAAAGCCCCTAACTTGTCCCACAAAGCCTTCGCCGTAGCTTCCCCTGATACATTCAGCAATACTGAATCTAAGACACACAATCGTATTGTGCTCTTTGCCTTCTGATCCAACTTCTTCCATTCTTCATCGGACACTCCCATTGGTTTAGTACCCGGATCTACCATGACCCACCGGTCTTTATCCACCAACAGATCCTCCATCTTGAGTTTCCACAAATCGAAACTCTGACCATTAAATTTCTCGATCTCTATCTTTCCACTACTCGCCATCTTCTTTCACCACCAGAATCAATCTCGCAGATCTCCCACTAAATAGTGTCTACCACAGGCCCGAGCGAAACCCCTAAGTAACAAAGGCATCCCCTTGAAGCCAAAACTACTCTGATACCAAATGTAGGTTTTAACCCTGTACATAAATTATCTCCGTACAAATTCTAGAACAGAAAAAATAAACAATGCAAGAGCATAACACATAAAACACATATACACATAGATTTTCTCCTGGATCCCAAAACCGGGACTACCAGCTTGATTTTTCATTGTGTTCCTTTCAATGATACAATACATATTTATACATGCCGAAGCATCCAATACCATGGACCGAAAACCATCACCTCTAATAACATGGACAGAAAACCATCATGTCCAATACCATGGACTAAAAACCATCGCATCTAGAAAAAACATGTGCGAAAATCATGCACAAAACCATAGGTGGGTCTGCCCAACCTAACATAGGGTCCAAAACCAAAATTTTCTGGGGCGCTACCCCGAACCCCATAAAGTGGGGTTACAAGTGCCCATCAAACACCCTGTTAACTACGTGGAAAGAATATAACACAACCCAACAACTGCCCAATCATGTTCTCATTTATTTGAGAGAACTTACAATTTCTTTCATTATCTAATTAAATCACTAAAAGGCCTAAATTAAATTAACTTGAGACTTAGGAAACTATTCCCTAAAAATACATGACCCCCTTATGTCTACTTTAATTGCAATGATTTTCCTTGGGCTGAATGCTCCTGCATCAGACGCTCAAAGTAGAAAATATTCATGTTCTCCTGATCATGTGCCTTCTGATCTTTGTCTTCCTCGATCCCACAATTTGTTTTGTAACTACCCACATGCTTTGTTCCCTTGTTTTTGCTATACTTTTACTGTCTTTTGCTCCATTTCCTTCTTCTTGTCAATCAGGTTCAAGTTCTTATTGATCTTGCTTCCTGCTGCTACCATTTTCCTCCATTTGAACTACTTCATCATAACCTCCCACATTTCTTCAATCTCTGTCTCTAGTACATCTTTGGATTGGTCCATCTTCTACTTCATATTTTTGCCTCCTTCTTTTTGTTTCAGGTTGTTGTTGTTGTCTACTAGTCCTTCAACCTGCTACTGGTTTTCTTTACTTACTTCATCATTTGTCTTGGTTGCTTTGCTGACTTCTACTTTACTTGCTCCAAGTTTTGGTTTGCTTTCTCTTGCTTCAATGCTTGCTATGACTCCTATGCTGACTTTAACTTTGCTTCCTGCCTCCCTATCATCCTTACCCTCTTTCACGATTGAATCGTGACTCTTCAGCACTTTCTCCAGCAAATTAACTTCTCTATTCCATGGATTGATTTCTTCCACAGAATCTCCTTCTTCCATCTTTAAGTGGCTTAGCTGTGCCAAATATCTTCTAGCATTTGCAACAAAACCTGCACTCACAAAACACTTGTTAGAATTAAAAACATAAGGTTGTTGTGCCTTGTTTTCCTTTGGCAACAATTCAGTTTGTTACACTGTTTTTTCCTCCTTTGTCAGCACATTAGTATGCTGATTTGAACTCTCAACCGAATTCATGAGACTATGCATTAGTCTCTCTTTCATACCATCTTCTTCAATGATATCTCTCTGCTTTTGTCCATTGTAGTGAACTCCTTCTCTTACAGTGTCAATCTGTTGAATTCTCATTATCACCTCCTTTCTCTTGTGACTGTTATTCATGACAATTATTTTGTCTTCCTTCTTCAACAATCTCTCTTGAACATCTATCTTCGTCTTTCCAACTCCCTTCTTTGAAAATATAATTTTCTATATAACTCAACAACTTCAATTGGAGTAGATTTTCGAAATTTTACACAATTCTCCATACCTTCCTTTGTTATGGATAGATCATCAAATGTCCTTTCTCCTTTTGCTAAGTCTTTCCCATAGAATTCTTCTTCCTTAACATATTTCAGTAGATGTTCTTCTTATTCACTGACTGTCTCCACAGCTCCCATGGATATTTCAACTGCGCCTATCATCATGGTGAATTTCTGGTCCTTTACTATGTTTTCAGCTAACATAGTTTCTTCTTCTTCAGTACATTTTACCTTGTTGTCCCTCTGTAACTCTTCTCCATGAGCTATCCTTGTCTCACCACCTTCATTAACATTCTCCTGCATTTTATTTTCATCAATAACATTAACCAAACTTATTTGATTACAATTCTGAGACAGTATTTCTTCATTCCTCATCAGAATAAGATTATGTTTCCTGATCTCCATGGCAGCTTCTATAGACTCATCCATAGACCTTTTCTTCTGTATGTAGTCAAATTTATCCTCTTCTGATAAGTTTTATTTGTCACCTTTGGCTTCTAGATCTTCATCTCCTCTGAAGATATCTTCAGAAGGCTACCTTTCTCCTACAATATCTGCCATCATAGACAAACTATCAGTTTTAAAAATATAAGACCCTATGGTCTCACTTAATGGTTCAGCCATCATCTCTCCTTGCTGTTCTAAATCATTCATATGATTTAGAAATTATTTGATAGTCTCTTCTTCAATCTCCTCATGCCCTTCACTTGGTTGCTTGACATCTTTCTCTAGTTCTATATGAGATCTATCTATCTCATCTTTTTCCAGAATAGAATTTATATTATGCTGGTCTTCTTCCTTCTTCATGACAATATCAGCCAATTTTCCTTATTTACATGTTTCACCTGCATACATACACAAATTGTCAGTTTTAAACCCATGTGACCCTTTGACCTCACTTGAATTTTCAGTCTTCAAGACTTCATCTTCAGTGTAGCCTTCACTTTCCCCTAGAATTTCACCTTTTCCTAGTTCACAAATGGACTCTTCCATTTCCATTTTCAACTCAACTTCCTTGAGTTTTCCCATCAACCATTTTACTTGCTTTTGCTGTATCCTTCTATGCATCTCATGCCACTCCACTGGGTTCTTCCTCAAGACCCAACCTAGTCTCTGGCTTTCCTCAAGCATTCTCCTTAATGCATTGAGTTGTTCTTTTAATTGAACAACCTCTTTGTCAATTTCTTCTTGACTCATCCTCTTTCGATTTGCCTTGGCATCCTTCTTCTCATATCCTCTGCTATGGCTTCTCTCTAAACTTCTGCTATGACTATTATTAGTCATCTTCTTCTCTTCTATCTTCATGAGCTCCTTTGCAACAAGCCTCTACGACAGCTAGTCCTCCTCAATACAATCTTACCTCACTAAGCTCTCCTCACTCAGTCTTTTGGTAAGCACAGGTCCTCTATCTGGAACCTTCTCTTGAGCAACACCTTTGCTCCTTCTAGGCTCTTACAATCTCTCACTCTCTCTTGAGAACACTTCAGCTGTCCTCTCTGTCCAATCTCTTGTTGGGTTATTCAGGTACACTGCCACTTCTTCTTTAGATTATTCTCCTTCCTCTGCCTTCAAGAACACATTTGGTTCTTCTCTCATAGCTTCTCTTGCTGTCACCTGTGCATTAGTACAAAAACACATTCTCAATTGGAAACAAAACATATTACCTCACCTTCGAGATCTCAGCATGACCTTGTTTCACCCATTCTTCTGCACTTTGAATGGATTGTCATTTTTTTTTTCCCTCAAGTCCTCTTTCCTTCAGAACTTGCATTAAGCAAACTTGCTTTCTCTTTCCTTCAAGGAATCCTCTGTTTCTACCTACTTCAAGCCTCTTCTAGAACTGCTACAATCTCCCACTGTTGTCTTTATCATTCAGCACCTTACCTTTTCCTTGTGCAAACTCCCTTTCGTTGAAATATTTTCCTCGCTCTGATTTCAACTTGCTTTGATTTCAGTTCTGCTCTGATACCACTAATGATGCAAGGCTATCCCCACACATACCCACAATATGCAAGAATCTACATAACACAACTATCCTAGGTATTTGACTCTACAATGGAGTCAAATATTCATACATAAAATGGTTAAGGCCCTTTTATAACCTCCTGTCGAAACTGTTAAATAGGCCTCAAGACTTCACTTATGACTTTATTAAAGTCTTCCTTCTAAATACTTCTATCGGGAATTAAAACCCTTTAGAATCTTAGTTCAAGCCCTTAGGTCGCATATATATATATATATATATATATATATATATAACCAACCTCTCATAACTTTGGTTAATATATGTTTCTCACATGGAATGCTCTATCGGCACCCTCCTTCTTCAGAAACCTTCTACAAACTAAAATGCTTCCAAACATACCTTTTCCGCCTTTTGTATAGCTTCTGCCTACTTCCCAAGGATTGCCCTTATCGCAATCGGCTATCGGCCTTCCACGTTCACATTAACCTATACCCTTTCTGATAAGCAATTTCCTTTAGAATCGCCCCACATCATTTTAACACAAATATAATTGATTAATGGGAAAAACCCGCTCCACACACATATCTATCAAATCTCAAATATCGTACATTCGCCACTATAAATCTCATCGGGTCCGTATCCTTATCACTCCAAAACATTGTTCTGACCTTGATCACTTGATAAGCGATCACATCGATCTCCGATCACTGATCCACTTTATCTCTATCAGCATATCGACGTCTCTGCTGACCAACTTATTCCACTTGAAACTGCTGATCCGATATGTTTTATGAACCCAAAAATATTATCAGTCACATTTGATAAAATTTTGGGACCAGTTAATAAATTTCATGTCACTCTTCCCTTTGGATGGTTGTGATGCAACTCTCCGATTTGATCCCAGCCGTTGATCACCCAGATCTAACGGTCCCTATGCATTACTTCTCCACTTCTCCATCCGACCCTTTTTACTTGGATTTTCCATTGTTTCTTCAAATCTTCTATGTTTTTATGGGGTTCCTTTGATGGTTCTCTTCTTCTGCTTCGTCTGAAATTAACTTCGTGAGTTCCTTTTATCACTGTCCTCTTGGATCCTTAGAATGGATTCAATGGTATATTACGATTCCCGAATCATTCTACTCCTTGTATAGTTTTTCAGAACTTTGTCTTCTACCTCTGCTGCTCATCTACCTCTGAACTGAACTCCTTTGTGAATTCTCGCTTTGCACTTATCTCTAGAGCTTACTCTATCACTTCGCTTGGATTCAAAGATCCCTTGATGATTCCCCTAAATCATTCTCTCCCTCTGCATCCTTCAGAATTTTGCTTGTACCTGTACAGAGCCTACGAATTCACAAGTAATTCATCTATGAAATATTCTCCAATACATATTGACATAGTCAGGATAAAACTCTATATATATATATATATATGTAAAAACACAAGGCTACATTCAAGACTTCTTGGTCTCACACAGGCCTGATCTTCTGTTATCAATGGCCTCTTCTTTCTTTGCCCGTAGGCTTACATAGTTTTTATATGTCTCTCTCCCTCTAAATTGAACACGCAGGTTCATTATTTATCAGAATACATTGGATCGGATCATTGAAGGGATCCAATCACATCCTTTCCTTGAATCACTCAACTAATGCCCAAAATCTTACTTCATACATAGAAATGTGGCAGATAATGTCTTCTAGAGACTTATCCATTCCATATTTTCTCTGCTTTGAAATAGAAAAGCCCCCTTATTCATCTCGATGGTCCACATCCTCTCTTTGATCTGCTTTGGACTCTTTTGACATTATTGCACACTCATGTTCTCATTTATTTGAGAGCACTTACAGGTTCTTTCATTATATAATTAAATCACTAAAAGGCCTAAATTACATTAACTTGAGACTTAGGAAACTATTTCCTAAAAATACATGACCCCCTTATGTCTGCTTTAATTACAATGATTTTCCCTGGGCTGAATGCTCCTGCATCATAAAACCATGTTCCAAAAGAAAATCATGTAATATAACGATATGGAGAGGTACCGTAAATCAGGAAATTGGTCAAATATTTGTTGTAACAAAGTTTACCACCCCGCCATCCGACAAAATATACAAGAGCCTAGAAAAATAGACAGTGGGCATATGAAATTATAGAAAGGGGAGGCGGTTAGAAAAATTGTTTACCTAATGTAGTAGCCATGACCAAATCCTTGCCTCTGAGAAGAGAAGGGAAAGTAGTGAATACTTTTTGAGCTTTGAGGGTTTAAAATCGTGAGGGGCACAACTGAGACACAACTTAGTCCAAGACAACTTTTAGTGAAAATGGTGTCAACATGAGGGAGGGAAGCCAAAGGGAAATGGAAAGGGTTTGGGCATTCCCACAATAATTCGACAATGAGGGGAGGCTGTACCTTGAGGTAGTACACAACACCATTTGGAAAAAATGGAAATTTTTTTCTAGAAACCAAACCTTAGAGCTCAACAAGTTTTCCTCCCTGAGAGGGGAGACAACAATGACCGGTGGAAGGGAAAGGTGAGTGAAAAATCCAACTAGGGTTAACATAGTCATTCCCACCATTGATCTGCATATGGATGCATCCCAACCATTAAACATAACCCTAAGAAAACTTGAATTACCACGTGAACACAATGAGGTGGAAATATGACAGTGGTGCGTATTGTGCCCTAACCATACCAGGGTTAAGAAGTAGCTGGGGATTTAAACATGGTTTCGATACATACCATAAATCCACACCATGTGAACCCTCCCAACGATCATATTCACACCTAAGTTAATCATGGCCCTGAACCAAGACATATCGTTAAACATTAGCATAGGTTATTTAATAAATGTATAAATATGAAATATGTTGGCGTTGAACATTTAACATTAACATTGGCATGGCCGATCAAATAAATATTAAATTGCTAGGATAAGGAGAAGGAATTGAGGGTTGAAACCATATAAAAATGAAAGTGTGGTGAGTTAAGAAAATTAGACTTGAAGACTTATGGGGAAAGATCAAATGTAATCAACTACAATCATCTTTGCATATAAAATGACTAACAGAAGATTGAATTCCATCAAAGGAAGTAAATGTTGGTTATTGTTGTTTGAGGAATGGTAAAAATATATATATATATGTATATGTTAGAAGAGAAATGGTAGATGTGTCATATGGTATCATATCCCATGTTCTCCACTGAGCCTTAATGAACCACCACAAAAGAAAAATTATATATATAGGAAAAGTAAATTAAACTAACAAGTGATTCATTATATTATGTGAAAAGCAGGTTAATTGAGATAAGGGGTTTCAGCAAGATGACTAAGGACGTGCCTATTATTATAGCAAGAGATGGATTGTATGTAGAACTCGGGGAAGGAGCCACTCCAAGCAATAATCCATTCTTGGAATTTATACAAAATCTACAATGGGAATTGGCACATTTAAGTGACACTAATGAATAGTTATACATTCCAGCGAGGAACAAGAAAGAATTATTAGAATTTTAATGGGGAAATCAAGCAAGAAAACAGTTGAGCTGGAGATATTGAAAGGATATGGGAAAAAATCTAAAAAATCTGAAAGTGAAGGGGAGTCAGATAAAAATTATTTCCAAAAGTCTAAGTGGAAAACATAGCCAAAACTTCGAGGAGAATTCGGGAAGATCAAGCCCCTACTTTGGATGGGGAGAAAGGGGAGGATGTGGAAGCCTGGTTATTGAATATGACCAATTACTTTCAAGCTTATGATTACAAGAGCAATTTGAAATCCAGGTTAGCTATTTATTGGCTAGAAGGTAAAGTTGCTCTATGGTGGGAATAGGCAAAGAATGTAAAAGTGTTGGAGGAAAACATAGCATTATGGGAGGACTTCTACAAACACTTTAAAAATCACTATTTGAGTGAGAGATATTATGATGACCACGCCAAAGAGTTTCATGATCTAAGGCTAGGAAAACTCATCATAGATGAGTTTGTATCAAAATTTACCAACTTACTGAGATATGTTCCATATCCCAAGGAGGAAAAAGCTAAAGTGCAGTGGTTCATAAACTTCTTTCTTACCATGTACAAGGAATGGATCGAATTTGATAACTGAAAGCCATGGATGAGGTGGTGAGAAAGGCAAGATCATGCTACCAACAATTTAAAAGTAAGGGAGAAGGGTCCAAGAGTTGGCCGAATAAGGATAGGACCAAGGTAAAAATGGGAGGAAGAAGACCAAAACAGGGGTATCTTAAGAATTTTGTCAAGATCATGTGTGGAAAAGGTTTGAAAAGGTGATTGCAAATCAGTAAGCAACCTCCTAGACAGGTTCAAAAATCGTCAATTTTAGTGTTAGGAAAGGAAATGGAGACAAGGAAAAATGATCACTGAAATGTTTGGGATGTGGTGAGCCTCATTTATTAAGATAATATCACCATAACCATAGATATATGAAAAATGTATAATTTTTTCATGAAGCTTCTACAGTGAGCGACATGGCTAGGAGAATTCCAAGGGTAAGCGTGGCTTTGGAGGATAGACAAGCAGAAAATCAGTCCACCATGATTGACCTAGAAGTTATTCTCACCAACCAAGTTGTCTCTGTTTTCACTGACCCATGAGCTACTCTAATCTATGTTGGACCACAAATAGTATAAAGCTATAAACTAAAAACAAAAAAATATAAAACAACTTGGCTGGTGCAATTAGCCACTAGTACAAAGAGAAGAGTCGCTAGTTAGGTGAAACAATGTGAATTAAATTTAAACAGGTACATGAACATGGTAGATTTGAAGGTACTCCCCCTTGGGTCTGATAATATATTAATTGGAATGAGTTGGCTAGAGCGACACACATCACTTGTAAACTTCCTAGAAAAAAGCATAACTTGTGTAAACCCGCATTGACAAACCTACATAGTTTAGGGTGTGCCAAAACCAATCTCATTTAGGAAAATTACAGCCTACAAATGAAGAGGAGTTCCTATAAAGGTTGCCATGTATTTATGGTTTAGGTAGAATAAACTAAGAAACAAAGTATAAAGTTGAAAGAAAATGTTGTCCCAGTTATTAATGAATTTTTATATGTTTTTCCCCAGGAGATTCCTAGTTTACCACCCCACTTAGATATAGACTTCTCCATAGACTTGGTACCAGGTGCAGCCCTGATAACCAAAGCACCTTACAAGATGAGCCCACAAGAATTAATGGAGTTGAAGATGCAGCTACATGAGCTGCTAGATAAAGGGTATATTAGGCCTATTGTGTCACCATGGGGAGCACCTGTACATTTTGTTAATAAAAATGATGGTACATTTAGGATGTGCATTGATTGTAGTCTAGTAAACAGGATGACTATTAAAAATAAATATCCCCTGCCTCTCATTGATGATTTATTTGATCAAGTAAGGGGAGCTGCTATATTTTCCAAAATCGACATAAGAACATGATATCATCAGCTGAGGATAAAAAATGATGACATTTATAAAACAATATTTAGAACCTGGTATGAACACTACGAGTTTTTAGTGTTACCATTTGGCTTGACCAATTCTCCTGCAACTTTCATGTGTCTAATGAACAGTGTCCTCAGCGTATATTTGGATAAATTTGCATTCGTATTTATTGATGATATTTTGGTATATTCCAGGAATGAGGAGGGGGAATAAGGAGCACTTAAGTTTGGTGCTACAAACCTTAAGGGAGAACAAATTTTTTGCTAAATTTAGTAAGTGTGAATTTTATAAAACTAGAATCCAGTAACTAGGGCATATCATCTCAAAGGAGGGGTTAGTAGTTGATCTGGATAAAGTGAAGGCCATAGTTAACTGGCCTATATCCAAATATGTAGTTGTTGTTTGATCATTTATGGATTCGCAGAGTTAACTGGCCTATATCCAAATATGTAGTTGTTGTTTGATCATTTATGGGATTCGCAGGGTACTTCTATAGGTTTATTGAAGGTTTTTCCAAATTAGCATATCCCATTACCTCCCTAGAGAAAAAGGGAGTAAAATTTGAATGGTCAGTTGAATGTCAGAGGATTTTTGATAAATTAAAACATGCACTTACCACCTCTCCTATTTTAGAATTGGCATATCGAAATAGCAATTTTACAGTGTGTACAGATTCATCTATGGAGGTACTAGGAGGATTTATGTTGCAACATAATTTTGTAATAGCATTTGAATCAAGAAAGTTGAAGAATCATGAAGTAAATTCTATTTTATACAATATAGAATTAACAGTTGCTATAAACACCTTGAAAATGTGGAGGCATTATACATTAACTAAGAAATTCACCTTGTTAACAAATCATTTCAGCCTAAATTATTTATTCAATGAGCCAGAGCTCAATGCAAGACAGGCTAGATGGATGTCATTTCTCAGCGAGTTTCAATTTGACATTAAGCATATGAAAGGTAAATAAACTAAGGTAATTGATTCTCTAAATTGACATACTCAAAACTTAATGGCAGTAATGGTTAGTAGTATTAAAAGAGAATTCTTAGAGAAAAATAAAAATTTTACTCATAAAGATCCCAAGTATGTGGAAGTACAACAAAGAATACAACAAGTTCATGTACTGAGCTATGCAGAAAATGCAGAGAAATTGTTGACTTACAAGGGGAAATTGTATATACCCAACATACCAGAATTGAGGGAAATGATACATGATGAGTATCATTAGAAGCCATTTATAGGACATCTGGGGTACTAAAATATGATTACTACATTGAGGAAAACTCTATTTTGGCTAGGTATGAAGAAGGAAGTGGTAGAGTATCTATCAAAATGTATAGAATTCTAGTAGGTTAAGGTTGAACATCAACACTTTGCTCGGTTACTGAATCCACTACCTATTCCTGAATGGAAGTAGGAGATAATATCCCTAGACTTTATAACAGGTTTACCATGAACAAAGAAACAACATGATTCGATAATGGTTGTAGTGGATACATTAAGTATGGCTGGCCATTTTATACATGTTCAATCCACCTAGGGCACAACTCAAATTATTGAGATAATTATGAAATAAATGTTCTGATTGCACCGAGTGCCTAAAATGATAGTATCAGATCGAGATGCCAAATTCACCTCAACCTTTTGTACGAAACTATTTGGAAACATGGGTACCAAATTAAATTTCATAATAACATACCATCCTCAAAGAGATGGAGAAACTGAAAGAGTCAACTAAATTCTAAAACATATTCTAAGGAATGTATGTAATGGATAGGCCTACCAAGTAGGAGGGCTATTTACATTTAGATGAATTTTCATATAAAAAACTCTATCAGACCTCCATTAAGATGACCCCATTCGAGGAATCGTAAGGAAGGAAATTCCATACACCCCTTTGTTGTAGTTAACCAAAGGACAAATTGATTTTGAGGCCCAAATTATTGCAGGAAATGGAATAGACTATATGAAGAATCCAGCAAAATTTTAAAGCAGCACAAGACTGAAAAAAAGAGTTATGCAGATAAAAAAAAATGATACATAAGGAATTTAGAATCACGGATGATGTTTATTTGAGGGTGAAACCTTGGAAGAGCACTCTATGTATAGGGAATTGTTCAAAATTATCTCCACAATTTTGTGGACCATTTGAAGTTTTGGATCAAGTTGGACCTATAGCTTACTAATTAGCTTTGCCTAGTCACATAAAAGTTCATAATTTATTTCATGTATATTTATTAAAAAAATATGTACATGATAGTACTCATATAATTGATTGGAAAATGCTATAGGTGGAACCCGAAGGCGATTTCCTACTAGAACCACTCCATATTCTAGACAAGAAAAAGAGGTGGCTCCAGAATTGAGTCGTCGCTCAGGTTAAGGTGAAATGGAGGAATTTTACTCCTAATGAGGCTACAAGGGAGATGTAAAGTGAAATGAAAAGGAAGTACCTAGTATTATTTAAGAATACATAAAATGAAATTTAAACATCGAGGACAACGTAAATAAAAGGGAGGGAGAATGCAATACCCCCTATTGGAAACATTCGTATTTTCTATTGTGTGCTAAAAATAAACAATGATGATAGAAATGGAATCTAGAATGATCACATAATTCTATATATAAATGTTTTATAAATAAATAAGTAATAAATTGAACACTTTCAGACGAGATTATAGTATGATAACATTTCCATGATCAGAATTCTAGAAAAAATTCTAGATAAACTTAATAGATGAGAGAGAAATATCCATTAAAATATTAGTTGGAGATAAATTCTAAGCCGATATTGGTATAAAGCATAACTAAGGTTAAAAGAGAACTTTTAGTTGAAAAGACAACCACCAAAAGTGGGACTCTGCTTGTAGAAAAAACCCACATGGAAAAGACATAAAATGCCTATTGCAAGAATAAACAGGTTCTTGATACCTTGGCAAAGGAAATATCTACTCGGGAGTGAACTGGGAAGAAATGGTTCTATGGTTGGGAGGAGAACAGTGTTCTATTTCCAAGGTAATTCTAGCGGAAAAATTCCAGTTAGATTGTGATTACTTTGTTTAGTATTTAAGGCTAAATATATATTGTTATTTGTATTGTTAGTCAAATGCTAAGGCGACATGTAGGATATGATTTATATAGAGAGAAATGATAATCTGTTTGGTAATAGATGAAGAAAGGAAAAGAGAAAGAAAACATCATTGAATTTACTACTGGCTAGTTATTTTTTGTTATGGATATTGTGTGCAAGATAATATTATTTTAAGTTATTTTATATTTTATGTTCTATTATCGATACAAGAGAATATGGTGGTATTACAATAGATAGGTTATGTTTTGCATAAAACAATTCGAGACAATAGAATATCACTCCTTTATGTGGAGAAAATAGTATGAATTTTCAATTTAGAACTATTGTAGATCAAATGCTAAGAGCTCAAGAATAAAAGAGTAAACTAAGTAGATCTACAATGCCAACTACTAAATTATACATATTTTATGGTATTCTTGGTAAATGAAGATTTATAAGCATAAACAAAAAAAAAACATGGTGCTTATGCATGAGATTTTATGTATCAGTTTCTAATTTTATATATAAGTTTCGAGACAACAATTAGAAGTAAAACTCTACACTATTTATCACTAAGAAATTCATCATTTTAAGAGTTGATCAATCCATTTACTCGGCTAAAGCCAATACAAAATGATTTCCTAGCTTTGCAACATTAGCCAAGCTAGAAATTCTAACTGCTAAGAAATATTCACTAGAGTCTCCTTATCTTAATAGAAAATTCAAAAAGAAAATGAGTATGTTCATACAGGGTTATAGGCACAGGGAGATGCATGTGCATATAACATTATAGTATTAAGTCCAGATAAACCACGCTGATAAATTATATTAAAATCATTCAGATAATATAAGGGTCCCTGTCACTGAAACCCAAAGACAGAAATCTAGTGACAGAATGCTAATAATTCTATCATAGTTTTGAGATAACAAAGAGCCATATGAAGGTAAGACATAAAGCACATAACTATACATAAAATACTAGTAGCACCTAGTAAGGGCTTGTAGACATCCATTAAATAAAATAATCGACAATGTTAGTTAATTACAGAGTAGGAAGTAAGTTAACAATGAAAGTACAATGGTTTTAGCATAACGGTTGGATACAAGCCACCAATAGACCAAAAATTGTAAGGAAAAAAATATCTAGGATAATTCAACGAGATAGGCAATGGACTATGCCTTTCACAGGATTAGAAAGAGGAAATTTAACATAGTGGTAAGTAGGAAACATCACGCGCTCACACTCCCAACAGTTCCATAATCTGGATTCCAAGAAGGTGAGGATGTAACTAACCTCGCAAAAAGGAGCAAGAAAAAAAACCAATGAATGATAGAGCGCGCAAGTTCTGAGAGAAGTTGCACAAAACGTAAAACAAGGGTATACTAGAGTACCTACGCAAAGTATCATCAAGAAGACAAATGAACTCATGGACCAACATAAAACTTAATAAAGAATGAAAAAAATGTAATAAGCACATAACTGGTAGTTCATTCAAACCACTACAGAAAGCATGTGAAGGTTGTACCTATAGAGACATATGGAGGTGGTGCTAGGGGTAGCAAAAAATGCAAAGCAAGCCAAGGAATAAAAAGAAAATATTCACTAGAGTCTCCTTATGTTAATAGAAAATTATTTCCTAGCTTTGCAACATTAACCGAGCTAGAAATTCTAGCTGGTAAGGAATATTCACTAGAATCTCCTTATGTTAATAGAAAATTCAAAAAGAAAATGACTATGTTCATACAGGGTTATAGGCACAAGGATATGCATGCGCGTATAACATTATAGTATTAAGTCCAGATAAACCATGTTAGGTCATTATAATACTAGTGATTACCGCATTACTATTGTAGTTGTATCCCTTATTAATATTATTGTGCCCCTATTGTCCCCATATTGTTATTACTGTGCCCCATAGAATCCCTCTATTGTTATTTTTGTGCCTTTATATTATTATTGTTAGGTCTGCTAGGTTATATTGTGACTCCTTAGACTCCTATATATAGAAAGGAGGTTTTGTCATTTGAATCATCAAAGAATCATTCATTTGTGTAATGTAAAGGAGGTTGCCCCCTTGAGGAGGCTGAATTATAAGGTGTTGATCTATCCTTTCTATCTTTTTGTGAGCTGGTTTCATAACATTTGGTATCAGAGCTTTGGATTCTAGGGTTTCGCTGCTCCAAATAGGTCATTGTGGAATTTTTGCTATAACTTTTTTTCTATGATGTTTCAGAAGTGAAAAAAAAGCACATTTGAGACAAAATCGCACTGAACCTTACGTCCGAATTTCAGAGATTTTTGTGCTATATTTGCGGAGATATGATCTGAGGAAGTTGGTCTTTTTACAGACTCTTGAGTTACATTCCAAAAAGGTGACCTGAGGAAAATCGTCATAACTTTCTCTCTGAGCATCGGATTGAAATTTCGTAACAAGGTACAGAAAGAGGACAGACTGTATTTTCTTGTATATATTTTTCGGAGCCAAAGGTCAAAACAGGGACACGTGGCACGTCGTACAAGTTCGCTCTACTGAACTAGTGTATAATCAGGTCACTGTGGGAGATCTGGCATAACTCTTCCTTAGAGAATCCAATTGTTGGAAATAATACTGAGAGGGGGTGGGAGCTGAATCAGTGTTAGCAAATCAACCACTTTTTCATTTTCATACTCAAATTCATATACACTACTTCAGTTAAGGAGACCTTCGTATATATGCAACTGTGTTTAATGCAACTAGCGTATATCCAGTAAACTTATGATTCAGTTAGTTGATCTTCAATGAGTGCATCAGAACATTATTAACCATATTGACAGTAAACAGGTGCAGTAAAACTGAACATATCATCACACATAAGGAGCACACATGAACACAATGATATAAGGTGGAAACCCAATGTGTGTGAAAACCACCTACTGCAATTCGTCTCTATCTTCCTTTAATAAGAAACTTCCTTTTACAATATTTATGTATTGGTGCAGTTTTATACCAGTACATAGGCTTCTACCTACAGAAGGCTACAACCTTCTCTCATTCTCTAGTTTCTCCTGGAAGGGAGCTACAACCCCCTTAGCTCTTGTACTAGCCGATCCATTTACTAGTGTGTAGGCGCCAACCTACTAAAGGCTTCAACCTTCACTCATTTTCCAACTGCTCCTGGAAGGGAGCTACAACCCACTAGCTCTTGTATTGGATGATATCTTTACCAGTACATAGGCGTTGACCTACAAAACTCTACGATCTTCTCTCTTCCTCTAGGGACCACGTTTCATAAATTTTCATATTGGATACTCCTGAAGCACAACATCATAATTTGAAGGCCATGTTTCATCAAATTTTCATACTAGACACATCAACAACATTGAAGCACAAAATTAATCATCACTGCAATACAACCATCAACTACACCTGCATCATCAATATCTGAATCACCCAATACTTAAACACTGAAACCTTGTCAACAACACATTCACCAGAACATAGAACAGATAACAGAACTCTGCAACAATAACTAGATCCAACTACAACTTCAAATATCATATCTCATAATGTATACATACTATGAAGAACCAAACCAGCGTACATACGCACTTTCACCAAAGCCAACCCGCGTACAAATCTACAAATATTTACTCATAACTTTGCAGTTGTTCCAGGTATTAGTCATACCCAGATCATAACATTCATACAATAAAACATGCGTCAATAATTCAAATCTAGTCTATCCATAATCCAACCATATAATGATAAACATTTCAAGCCTTAAGATCCCAATCCATCATTCATCACACCCACATGAGTGCATCCTTGGTTCAGATCAAACAAAGCATCACAAACCCATAACCAGCATATCAGATATTCATCACTTCCTCACTTCCCCTCTTGG
This sequence comes from Pinus tabuliformis, assembly GCA_031772625.1. NCBI lineage: Eukaryota > Viridiplantae > Streptophyta > Pinopsida > Pinales > Pinaceae > Pinus > Pinus tabuliformis. Next base: position 1,875,686,261 of record CM062819.1, on the reverse strand, counting down.
CCTAATGATATTCTCCTTATATAGTTTTAGTATTCTCTCAATACCATGGTCCAAAACCATGTAGAACCAATAGCTTGGACCCAATATCTAGGGTCAACACTTTGGACCAAATACCATGGACCAATACCAAAATACCATGGACCAAATACCATGGACCAAAACTTAGTTTTCCAACATGTACGTGCCTTTCCTTCTATGAACCTGCGTGTGTATGTATACGTGCCTTTTGTTCTACGCAGCCGTGTGTATACGCACTTTCATCAAGGTTAATCTGCGTATACCTATCTCTTGACCTGTTGTACTATGATCTGTCATCTGATTGAGTTGCCACCAAGGACAACACCTTTATCATACCTCTAAGTGAGTTGCCATCAAGGACAACACTTGTATCATAATGCCAACAATCTCCCCCTTTGGACTTGATGGCAACCACCACACTAAGTCACTCTCCCCCTTTGACATCAAGGGCAAAGGGTGGACCAAGATATTCTCTTCTTTGATATACATTTTGTTGTCCATGCTCCTCCTGAGTACATGTCGAAGTTTCTGATTGAGCTCCCCCTTTGTACATGCCAAGATGTACCAATCTGTCCATGCTCCCCCTGAGCACATGCAAGGTTTGAAAAAACATAACATGACTTTATACATGAATCAATCTCCCAACCAAGTGTGGATACACCATTTTTGACTCAAATACAAGAACCATGACATCATCCATCCCATGCATAGTGGGGTAACAAGATACATCATATGACTCACAAAGACCAAGGACCTAAACAAGACCATGACAGTTATCAACAACTATCATACACTATATGATCTGCACTATAAGCATCTTAACCTACAATCCATTCTCTTGGTCAATCAACAATCAGTAGTAAGATATGTCAATAAGCATCATCACCAAGGACTTCTAACCATAATTCCAACAATGCATTATTCGAGGCATATGATCCCCCTGAGCCTATGCCAACCGTCACATACCACGACAGAACCATTTCCTGAGTCTGTTCTACTGTTTTTCTTAAGAGCTCCATATAGGCGACTGTGTAGCATCGAACTCACGTGTATACGTGACTTGTCTTCATGATACCTGCGTATGAGATTTAGAACACTGATGTTCCACACTTTTAGCTTCCTCGGAGTTTGTCATGTCTGTGTACTCTGCTATTCCACATCTTTCTGGCTGTACTTCCTTTTTCTTCCATATCTTCAACTGTGATGATGTTTTCTCCTTTTGGTGTGGTGCCCAAAATCTTCTCTTGCATTCCTTTGCTATGTGTCCAAGCTTGTTACATGCATAACATCTTACATGTTTCATATTCCTTCTGTGGCAATCAACAACTTTGTGACAAAACATATTGCAAGAAAAAAAATATCCCTTAAAGTATCTAGAACGTGATGATCTTTCTGAGTGATGGTCTTGAACCATTCTACTTCTGCATCTAGCTGCAACATGTCTAAGATTATGACATACATAACATTCAACATTATTCATCGAAGGAAATAATCATCTATCACTTCCACAGTTAGGAGCAAAAGATATTCTTTGATGAATTTCTTTCCTTGGCTGTTGATGGGGTTGTCTTCTCATCTCCTTATTGGGCATTTCAAATTTCTCATTAGATTTCCTTGTCTCACCTTGTGATCTAGATTCACCTTCAATAGATTCATAAAAACGAAGACCAATTTTGATAGTAGGCGACCTTTTACTACTAAGAATATCATCCAAAATTTTAGTACTGTCTTGAAATCGTAATAGTTTATCCTTTTCTTCTAATTTACCTTTCAAGATATTTACCTCAACCTGATGTTGTTCTTCCTTTTCCAGACATTGCTTCTTCAAAATTTCCTCAGACGTTCTTCCTTCTTCCATTTGTTGCCTTAGTTTGAGAATCTCCTTTTCTTGTTCTTCATTCAGCTCCTATAGCATTTGACGAACTCTAAAGGCACATTCCAACTCAGCTTTTAAGCTGATAATTTCTTCTTTGAGGGCACTCTCCCTTTTGCTAGGTAGATCTTGTTGATCTATGATTTTATCTAATGCTTCGTTTTCTTGTCCATCTTCAATCTGAGGTGATTCAGGATCTGAATACTTGCTTCCACTCAATGGTAGGTTGTCATTGTTCCTTTGAGCTGTCTTCTTATTTTGGCGCACTTTCTTTCCCATTGTTCTACGGATCTCCTTCAAGCGATCAAGCTTCGACCAAAGGACCTGCTCTGATCCAAATTATTGGATATAATACTGAGAGAGGGGGGGTGAATTAGTATTAGCAAATCAACCAATTTTTCATTTTCATATTCAGATTCATATACGCTACTTCAATTAAGGATAGCCGCATATATACGTAACTGTGTTTAATGCAACTAGCGTATATCCAGTAAACTTATGATTCAGTTAGTTGATCTTCAATGAGTGCATCAGAACATTATTAACCATATTAACAGTGAAAACCACCTACTGCAATTTGTCTGTATCTTCCTTTAATAAGAAACTTCTTTTTACAATATTTATGTATTGGTGCAGTCTTATACTAGTACATAGGCTTCTACCTACAGAAGGCTACAACCTTCTCTCGTTCTCCAGTTTCTCCTAGAAGGGAGCTACAACCCCCTTAGCTCTTGTACTAGCCAATCCATTTACTAGTACGTAGGCACCGACCTACTCAAGGCTTCAACCTTCACTCATTTTCCAGCTGCTCCTGGAAGGGAGCTACAACCCCCTGGCTCTTGTATTGGACAATATGTTTACCAATATGTAGGTGCCGGCCTACAGAACTGTACGACCTTCTCTCTTCCTCCAGGGACCACCTTTCATAAATTTTCATACTAGATACTCCTGAAGCACAACACCATAATCTGAAGGCCACGTTTCATCCAATTTTCATACTAGACCCATCAACAACATTGAAGCACAAAATTAATCATCGCTGCAATACACCCATCAACTACACCTACATCATCAATCTCTAAATCACCTAATACTGAAACACTGAAACCCTGTCAACAAAACAGTCACCAGAACACAAAACAGACAATAGAACTCTGCAACAATAACCAGATCCAACTGTAACTTCAAATATCATATCTCATAATGTATACACTACTATGAAGAACCAAACCAGCGTACATATGCGCTTTCACCAAAGCCAACCCGCGTATAGATCTGCAAATATTTACTCATAACTTTGCAGCTCTTCTAGACATCAGTCATACCCAGATCATAACATTCATACGATAAAACATGCATTAATAATTCAGATCTAGTCTATCCATAATCAAACCATATAATGATAAACATTCCAAGCCTTAAGATCCCGATCCATCGTTCATCATCATCCACATGAGTGCATCCTTGGTTCAGATCAAGCAAAGCATCACAAACCCATAACCAGCATATCAGATATTCATCACTTCCTCACTTCCCCTCTTGGCCTAATGATCTTCTCCTTATATAGGTTTACGCTTCTCTCAATACCATGGTCCAAAACCATGTAGAACCAATACGTTGGACCCAATACGTGGGGTCAACACTTAGGACCAAATATCATGGACCAAATACCACAGACCAATACTTAGTTTCCCAACATGTACGCACCTTTCCTTATGTGAACCTCCGTGTGTACGTATATGTGCCTTTTGTTCTTCTTAGCCACATGTATACGTAATTTCATCAAGGTTAACCTGCGTATACCTCTCCCTTGACTTGTTGTACTATGATCTATCATCTGATTGAGTTTCCACCAAGGACAACACCTATATCATACCTCTGAGTGAGTTGCCATTAAGGACAGAGAGGGCTACTACAGGTCGCAATTTTAGAACTGGATGATCCTAAATTACATAGATACATTAGAGGCAATATTGAGCTCCTACAAAGTGAAAAAAGGTGTGTAGACTTTTTTAAATGTTTTCTTAAGCTTGGTTTGAAAAAATATTTTGAAGGAATTCAAAGGGCATAGTAGAGGGTTATTATTGGTAACTGATGCCCCGAGGAAAGAAAATGCAAACACCTAGTAAGCAACCTGAAAGCTCTAGCATGACTCATGAAGAAGAGGAAGAAATGCTACATGATATATTAAAATTACAAGACCAAGTGCAACAAATTTCACTCTCACAAAAGCTAACAGAATCTGAAATAAATGGCGTGGAATCTAAGATAAAGGGTGTGGAAGCTAAGATTGACGATTTGAAGATAGATTTGAAGACAGATTTGACAAATTTTCTACAAGAAATACTTACTAATAATGAAAGGGTAGTAAAGGAAACTCATGATGCGAACAAAATAAATTTTAATCATGATTTCGTAGACTCTAATGTTGGATCGAAGACCCACCATATTCCAAAAATCGATATGAGGAAGTTTGATGGGAAGGATCCCGCAACATGGATATTACAGATGGAGCAATTTTTCAATCTCAATAATGTGCAAAACACACAAAAGGTACATATTGCAACTTTATATTTGGAACCAAATCAGTTTGTATGGTATCAATGGATTTGCTCTCATAAACAAATTATCACTTGGGCAATTTTTACGGAGGAATTGGTAGCACATTATGAGGATACAGAAAGAAACACTTTTTTTTAGTCAACTAATAAGTCTCAGCAAAAAGGGTTTAATAATGGAGCCCATTGAGGAGTTCCAAAAATTGAACATAAGGGTAAAAAATATTCCAGAGGAGCATATGATTAATGTGTTCATAGGGATTTTAAAGGATAATATCCAACATGATGTTCGCCTTTGGGAACCTGATTCATTAGAGAAGGCATTCAGGTTAGCGAGAAAAATGGAAAGCAAAATTATGGCAACCAGGAAACATACCACTCACAACTATAAAGCTCGAAGTGTTGGTGCCCCTATTCTTCCACAACCTATAAGGTTGATACCACAACAATTGGAAGAAAAAAGAGCAAAAGGGCTTGGTTACAATTGTGATAGAAAATACACTAAAGGTGATAAGTGTGCTGATAAGAAATTATTCTACATAGATTGTGAAGAGGAAGAAGAAAAGAAGCAAGAAAGGTCAAAAGAAGAGGATGTACTACAGGAACAAAGCCTAGATAAAGAAGAAATGAATCTGACCATATCTTGTAATGCATTGGCTGGAATTACCACTCCTCAAACCATCAAGATAGAAGGACAAATCAAGAAGAAAAAGGTAATAGTGTTGATTGATTCAAGAAGTACCCACAATTTTATTCATTATAAGGTAGCAAAAGAATTGAATAGCTTCCTATATCCAGCACCAGAGTGTCAAGTGATGGTTGCAAATGGAGAAACAATAAATTGCTCTGGAAAGTGCCATAATATCAAGCTATCCATGGGAGAATATGTATTGACTAGCCAAATGCTTTCCATTCCAATGTGAGGTGCTAATGTTGTACTAGGAGTCCAATGGCAACAATCCTTAGGTACAATAGCTTTTAATTTTCAAGAAATTTTCATTAAATTTTTTGCAGAAGGAAAGAAAGTTGAATTAAGGGGTATTGTAGGGAAACCGGGAAAGATAATCAGCTGTAACAGTATGACAAAGCTTCTAAAAAGGAATAAAGAGGTGTAATTGCACAATTATGTTCGCTAGATGTTTCTACATTGAAATGATCTGTTTCTCCATATCTCCAAAAAGTCTTGGAAAATCATTCCAAGGTATTTGAGAATCCCAAAGGTCTCCCACCTATTCATGATCATGATCATGCTATTCATCTAATTCCAGGAAGTGTTCCTCCAAACATCAGGCCGTATAGATATCCCTATTCCCAAAAGAGTGAAATTGAACGTATGGTTGCAGATATGCTAGAGGCTGGTAGAATTCAACCTAGTCAAAGTTCTTTCTCTTCTCCAGTAGTATTGGTGTACAAGAAGGATGGATCATGAAGCATGTGTCTGGATTATAGGGAGCTCAACAAGATCACCATTAAAGATAAGTTTCCCATTCCTATCATTGATGAATTACTGGATGAATTGCATGGATCAATTTACTTCACCAAGTTGGATCTTCATTCAGGATATCATCAAATTAGAATGAAGACTAAAGAAATTCCGAAAACAACATTTATAACTCATGAGGGTCATTATGAATTTTTGGTCATGCATTTTGGCCTTACCAATGCACCTTCTACATTTCAAGGTTTGATGAATTCCATTTTCAAACCTTTCCTTAGAAAATTTGTGTTAGTATTTTTTGATGATATACTAATCTATAGCAAGTCTTGGAAGGATCATGTTGAACATGTTGACAGGGTGCTACAACTATTGGAGGAGAAACAATTATATGCAAAAAGATCCAAATGTTTCTTTGGAGTACAATAGGTGGAATATCTGGGTCATATTGTATCTCATGAAGGAGTTAAGGTAGACCCTAGAAAAATTAAAGCCATTAAGGAATGGAAAATCCCCACATCCATAAAGCATTTGCGAGGATTTCTCGGGTTGACAGGGTATTATTGCAAGTTTTTTAAGAATTATGGGAGAATAGCAGCACCTCTAACAACATTATTGAAGAAAGATGCATTTTCATGGACTCCAGAAGAAATAAAGGCCTTCGAACATCTTAAAGAGGAAATGTGCCAAGCATTGGTCTTAGCTACACCGGACTTCCCGTAAACCTTTATTGTGGAATGTGATGCTTCAGGAAATGGAATTGGTGCTATTTTAATGCAAGATGAAAGACCCATTGCTTTTGAAAGTCGTCCAATCAAGGGAAAGTTTTTACACAAAGCTATTTATGAGGAGGAAATGTTGGCAATACTACATGCACTTAAGAAATGGCGAACCTACCTAATGGGAAGACACTTCAAGGTAAAAACGTATCATGATAGCCTTAAATACATTTTAGAACAAAGATTATCCTCTAAAGAGAAACAAAAGTGGGTCACAAATATGTTGGGTTATGACTTTGAAATCATCTACAAAAAAAGGGAAGAAAAATGTGGTGGCAGATGGACTCTTAAGAAAGGATGAGGATGTGGAGGCATTGTTGTGTGCCATTTCTATTATCCAGCTAGATTGGATAAATGAAGCAATCGAGGAATGGAATAGTGATGAAGAAGAGTGGGCACTTATTCGAAAGTTACAACAAGATTCCAGTGCATCTGGTACATTTAGCTGGCAAAATGATTCATTATGGTATAAACATTGCTTATACCTCTGTAAGAATTCCCAACTCAAACAAAATATTCTTATGGAATTGCACACTTCTCCCTTGGGAGGGCACTTAGGATTTTAAAAAACTTACCACAGGGTTAAGAAGGAATTTTTTTGGGATGGCCTTAAATCGGATATTCAAAAGTTTGTGGTAGAATGTTTGGTTTGACAACAAAATAAAGTTGAAACAATTAAGACCCGAGGTCTATTAAAACCTTTATCTATTCCAAGCCAACGTTGAGAGAAGGTTTCAATGGATTTTATCACAAGTTTACCCAAGTCTGAGGGAAAGAGTGTCATCATGGTGGTAGTTGACAGACTTACCAAGTATGCACACTTTTGTGCATTATCACATCCATTTAAAGCCAGTACAGTTTCTACTGCATTTATGCAAAAAATTCAAAAGCTACACGGAAAACAAAAGATTATTGTAAGTGACAGAGATCCCATTCTCACTGGAAATTTTTGAACGGAATTATTTTCTTGTCTTGATACTCAGTTAGCTCATAGCTCATCTTATCATCCTCAATTTGATGGGAAAACTGATATAGTAAACAAATGTTTGGAAGGATATCTTCATTGCTTTGTATCTGATAAACATACACAATGGGTCAAATGGTTGCCTCTCGCTGAATGGTGGTATAACACTTCCTTCCATACAACAACAAAAATGACCCCATTTATGGCACTTTATGGATATCAGCCACCATCCATCACAACGTATTTAAGAGAAAATTCTAAGGTTCAAGCAGTGGAACATCACATCGAGCATCAACAACAAGTCCTCCAACTCTTAAAGGATAACCTCATGTTGGCGCAAAATAGAATGAAACAATAGGCAGATCAACATCGCAACGAAAGAATTTTTGATGTAGGTGATTGGGTATTCCTACGGCTATAACCATATAAACAAATGTCCCTCAAGCAATCTAAGAAGGATAATAAATTATCACCAAAGTATTATGGTTCGTACAAGGTGTTGCAAGAGATTGGTACTATGGCATACAATTTGGAGCTTCCTGTAGCTTCTCAAGTGCACCCAGTTTTTGATGTTTCATGTTTTAATAAGGTTACAGGCGACAAACTCCCAGTTCAAACAATATTTCCAGAACTTGACGAGGAAGGAAAAATTATATTGGAATAGGAAGAAGTCATAGAAACAAGAAATCGACAGCTACAAAATCGATCAATTTTTGAGTATCTCATCAAGTGGAAGAACTTATCCACTGAAGATTCCACATGGGAGGATGATAATTTTATACAGAAGCATATAGAACTACTCAAGTGTTGAGGACAACACTTTTTTGAAGGAGAGGGGCATGTTAGGTCCCTATAATACTAGTGATTACCCCATGACTATTGTAGTTGTATCACTTATTAATATTTTTTTGCCCCTATTGTCCCCATATTGTTATTACTGTGGCCCATAGAATCCCACTATTGTTATTTTTGTGCCTTTATATTATTATTGTTAGGTCAGCTGGGTTATATTGTGATTCCTTAGATTTCTCTATATAGAAAGGAGGTTTTTCCATTTGAATCATCAAAGAATCATTCATTTGTGTAATGTAAAGGAGGTTGCCCCCTCGAAGAGGCTGAATTATAAGGTGTTGATCTATCTTTTCTATCCTTTTCTGAGCTGGTTTCATAACATGCATGTGCATATAACATTATAGTATTAAATCTAGATAAACCATGCTGATAAATTATATTAAAATCATTCATATAATATAAGGATCCCTGTCACTAGAACCCAAAGACGGAAATCTAGTGACAGAATGCTAATAAGTCTATCATAGTTTTGAGATAAAAAAGAGTCATATGAAGGTAAGACATAGAGCACATAACTATACATAAAATACTAGTAGCACCTAGTAAGGGCTTGTAGACATCCATTAAATAAAGTAATCAATAGTGTTAGTCAATTACAGAGTAGGAAGTAAGTTAACAATGAAAGTACAATGGTTTTAGGATAACAGTTGGATACAATCCACCAGTAGACCGCCTTTCACAGGATTAGAAAGAGGAAATTTAACATAGTGGTAAGTAGGAAACATCAAGCGCTCACAATCCCAACATTTCCATAATTCATATTCCAACAAGGTGAAGATGTAACTAACCTGGCAGAAAGGAGCAAGAAAAAAAAACAATGAATGACAGAGTACGCAAGTTCTGAGAGAAGTTGCACAAAATGTAAAACAAGGGTATACTAGAGTACCTACACAAACTATCATCAAGAAGACAAATGAACTCATGGACCAACATAAAACTTAATAAAGAACGAAAAAACCATAGTAAGCACATAACTGGCAGTTCTTTCAAACCACTGCGCAAAGCATGTGAAGGTTGTACCTATAGAGACATATGGAGGTGGTGCTGGGGCTAGTAAAAAATGCAAAGCAATCCAAGGAATAAAAAGAAAGATGGTTAGTGTGAAATCTTGCATAGGAAAGAATGAAGTTCACATTACGGTTTAGTAAAAGAAAAAAAAATATAAACCTCTTTACCTTTAGACACCATGAAGTAAACACATGTTCCAAAAGAAAATCTTGTAAGATAACCATATGGAGAGGTGTTTTACATTAGGAATTTGATCGAATATTTACCCTGACGGAGTTTCCCACCCTGCAGGTTGAGAAACATACATGGGTCAACCAAAATAGGCATTTGGCATATGAAATTATAGAAAGGGGAGGTAGTAAAAAAACCTTTTACCTGATGCAGCAACCATGAGCAAACCCATGCATTTGAGAAGAGAAACAAAACCAATGAATAATGTTCTTAGCACTGAGGCATTAAAATCGTGAGGGGCACGACTATGATATAAATTAGACAAAGAAAATTTTTAGTGAAAATGGTGACGATAAGAGGGAGAGAATCTAGAGGAAAATGGAAAGGGTTTGGGTATACCCATAGTAATTTGACAATGGAGGGAAGCTATGCCTTGTGGTAGTACCCAACCCCATTTGTGAAGAATGGAAAACTTCTAGCAAAAACTAGACCTCAGAGATCAACAAGTTTTCCTCCCTGAGAGTGGCGGGAATAATGGCCGGTGCAATGACAAGGTGAGAGAAAAATATAATTAGGGTTAACACACTCATTCCCACTATTGATCTGCATACAGATGAATCCTAACCATTACACTTAACCCTAAGAAACCCTGAATTACGACATGAACAAAGTGTGGTGGCAAGCGCAAAGTGGTGTGTATCACGCCCTAAACATACTGGGGTTAAGTAGTAGTTGGGGATTGAAACATGGGTTCGAAACATACCATAAATCCACACCATGTGAACCCTCCCAATGATCGTATTCATACTAAATCTAATCACGTCCCTGAACCAAGACATATCCTTAAACATTAATATAGCCTTTTAATAAATGAAAAAATATGAAATATGTTGCCGCTGAACATTTAACATTAAAATTGGCATGGTCGATCAAACAAATATTAAATTCCTAGGATAAGGAGAAGGAATTAAGGGTTGAAAGCATGGTCATTTAAGAAAATATACTTGGAGACTTATTGGGAAAATATCAAATGTAATCAACTACAATCATCTTTGCATATAAAATGACTAACAAAAGATCGAATTCCATGAATGGAAGTAAATGTTGGTTATTGTTGTCTGAGGAATAGGAAACAAAAATTATGTATATGTTAGAAGAGAAATGATAGAAGTGATAGTAGGGTGAAAATAAGAAAACGTTTAATTCTATTATTAAATTCTTGTGAGGTTCTTTACCCCTCACTCAATGGCTTGTAACAGAGTCCATCCCTTAACCATTGTTTTAAAATAGTACAAATAATTATCATCTAAATTGAAGCATAACTATCTATATGATATTAAAAATGTCATGATATCATTTCCCAATGAAGCCATGAACATTAAGTATTTGCAACCTGGTTCTTCCCATTAGTGGTTTATTCGACAGTTGGCATTCCTAAATCTGCATGGACCAACAAAATTTTACCTGCCACAACATTAAATGTGAATTATCCTTTGCACAAGTCACCATCATTTCCTCTCGTTTTTGTCATCATCACACTTGATATCATGATCAGATAAAACATAAAATATTAATTAACCAATAATCAATATTTATTAGTGACACTTCAACATCTACTCATCTACATGCACAAATCATAAACATAATGTAATGAAATATATTGTTTAACGTAATTGCACATTCATTACTAACAAGAAAATAACAATCAAGGATGATGTTTCCAATAAAACACTAATATAATTTTGCATGCACTTTCATATTCTTTCCAAAGGAAAGCTAACATACTAGATATTGTTCTTGTGTATGCAAATGCATAACAAGATTTAAGGAGAACTAGCCCAACAAGAAATTTTTTTTGTGCCTACTATTATGTTTTTTTTTCCAAAGGGATTAAAGAAATAGATTCTATACTTATGCATGTGAATGCATGATCTTTTCCCAAACCATATTTTCCACGGGGAAGTCATTTACAATGGCTATTATGTATAATATGCAAGCTCTATTTCAAGGAAAGCTAACATAATAATTATAATATCGTGCATGCAACTACTTGCCCTATTCAGTAGAAAATAACATGATAGCTTATTCTTCTTGCATGTGAAACATATATTTCTTTCCATAGGAAGCTAACTAAATCTTGCATGGAAAGATAAATACATTTATTTTCTAAGAGATCAAGCACATAACATTTATTCTTTCATGCATGCAAAGAAACACTTTCCTCTTAGAAAAATATCTACCCAAATAACTATATGCAATATTCTCCCAAAATAAAACTAATACCATAGCTAATCCCTTCAAATGTGCAAATGAATATAGTTCTTCCCAAAATAAGGCTAATACAATCAGTATTATGCGATTGCACCTTTCGTTTTACTAGAATTCCAATACCAAAACTATATTTTTTCATGCATGCAAGTGTATATGTTTCTCTATATAATCCTCCAAAATAATATTAACACAATAAAGCATACTTACCCATTTTCCTCTCCACGAATCTATTTCCATAATACATCCAAGGACATGTTTTTCTCTTCTCTTCTTTTTCAAGAGTTTTAACACAACAAATACTTCCTTGCATACAAATATATATTTTTATTTTCCAAGGATTATTATTTTTCCAAAAGTTAGCTAACTCACTAGCTATTATGCATGCAATACAAAATATTTTCCGATCATTTCACACATCAGACAAATTTGTCATATTTCATTAAGAAACATCATGCATAAAAAATCATTCTAAAATAACACAGCCCATGGTCTTTTATGATTTTTTTTATGTGAACTCTTTCTCAAACAATTTACTCACATATTCATTTCCAGTAGATCAAATATACTAGATATTATTCCTATGCACATAAACACATATTTACTTTAAGAGTCCAATACTCTTTAAAATTTTAATGGATATGCATCATGAGAACATCCTTGATAATATTTTAAATGAAATAAATTAATTCCTTTTCAAGAAATACTAACATAATTGTTCTATTTTTGTGCATGTGAATAACTTAATTCTTTTCAAGAATTACTAACATTATTGTTTTATTTTTGTGCATGCGAATGACTTATTTATTTTTAATAAATATCAAACTTAACAGTGATTTGTTTGTGCATGAAATTACATTATTTATTTCCAAGCACATTAACACAATACTTATCTCTATATGTAGAGAACAACTATTCATATTGCACTGAAAAATCAAATGGCAACACGCTCTTGTTCCTGTTTTAGTCATCAACTTTAGGCGTGGTTTTCGAACAACTCGAAATGAATTTTGGAAAACCAAAAGTGGTTGTTTTTAGGAATTGGTTCATTAAACCAAATATCTCTCATTTTCTATACATGTGTCATGGTTAGAAAAATCCAAATGAATCTTTACAACCCATTGTTCTAGATTTATGTATGACATAATTTTCTGTTTTTGCCATCAACTTTGGACATGGCTTTCGAGATTTTTGGAATGAATTTTTCAAATCTGAAAGAGGCGTATGGTGAGAATAGATTCATTTACAAAAACCTCTTTTGGTTTTTACATAGGTTTCATGGTTAGGAAGATTTTAATGAATATTTGCAACCCATTTATCCATATTTAAGTATTGCATAATTTTCTATTTTTTCCATCAAATTTGGACACAGTTGTCGAGAAGTTATAAATGATTATTTTATTAGAAATATGATTTTGGTGAAAATGAACACATTTACAAAAAAATGTCTCACTTTATACACATCTATCATAGTTTGTGATATACGAAGAAATAGTTGGACTCTATTTTCCAATAAATCATGTAATTCACACAATTATTTACCCATGAAAATATTTTAAGAATTCAATGCACATGAGATTTTCCATAGAGATTTTCCCAAGAAAATAATGTCAACTCTTTATCATATGAATTTTTTTCAAGCAAATAAATTTGATTATTATTTTTTCATGCACCATATGGAGACACAATAATTTTCAAATAGCATAGTTAGTTATCTTTTAGTGCATGTTTGGAATTTCTCATTTTTATTTGTTGGATCCATTCTAAATGTATTATATCATTAGTTCTCATATTTTCCCATAGGCTTACAATAAGTAGAATTGAGAAAATGCAATAGCTTTTCTAAATCCTAAAAGAATTCCATAAATCACCCATAAATCACTCCATAAATCATTCCATAAATCATATTTTTCTAAATTCTATAATCACTTAGTAAGTCACCCAAAAATATCTAATGCTTTTCTTTTCAAGATAGATTTTCTTTTGACATATGAAGAAAATATCACTTATCCATAACTTTTCTAAAACTATTACTCATTATTTCTAAAACTCATAAAATATACCAACTTGGAAATATAATTTATTTAGATAGAAGAATATAAATTCTTCTAAATAAAAGAATTAAGAATTAATTCTTGTAATATTCTTATAATTAATAATTACAAGAATATTTTTCATGTAATATCAATACAAGAATTAATAATATTTAATTATTCAACAACCCTCATTTTACAAAAGTTTTTATGGTAGCTTAGGCCGACGATATTACGTACTCGTGGCGGCCCCCCCCCCCCCCCCCCCCCCCCCCAACAAAAGAGAACACCGTCCTCGATGTTCTTTTCTTGTTGGAACATTAAATTTTACTCATAATATAACTTTCTAAATAAAAAATAATAGAATCATTTCCCTTGAGAATGAAGGATTTTTATGTTTTATAAGTAGAATAAATAATTTTTATCAAATCGAATACTTTTCATTATCAATTATTTATGCAATGTCAAATAATACATTAATCATAATACTTCAACAAGTACTTAAAGAGAACTATCCCTCTAATCATCAAAATGATAAAGAAACTGTATGAAGTGGATGTTGTCTTTTATTTAGGCGTTACACCAATATTTCCTTCCCACTGGTGTTGTTTTCAAATTATTGTATTTCTATCCTACAATAATTTCAATTAAATTCAAACTCATGGCATTTATCTCTAACAATTTTCCTCTAGTCTCATTATTTCCATCATAAGTTAAATTATAAGCGTGTACATTAACAATATATTTCCTCCAACATATAAAAAATTAGATAAATGAAACTTATGGTCTATTCTAACATCCAACATGATTAGAGGATTTCGAAATCAATAGACAAAATTTCATCAAACCGTAGTTAATGTTTGGGAGTTATTCAGGAACTGAGCATATTAAACACAATCGTGAACTATCCCCAAGAATTCCCCACCAAGCTAAGATCTACTTGCCACTAGAATCAATAACCTCATTGATTCCTTGGTGGTTCTTCCCAACAGATTTTTAGTAGAGTCCTTATTTAACGTCTCCCAAACTTTGTCCTACGCCCTTTTTTTTTTTTCAAAAAATATACTTTGTTTTCCTTAAAGAACACCTTTCTCCCCTGTTGTACTTTATTTCACCCCACTTAGTATTTCTCTCCAACTAATTCATTAACATAATCTTTATCTCCCATTATGTTAATATTTTCCTCATTATTTTCTCCTAGGGATTTTCAAGAGACTTTTATGGAAGGTCCATCTTGGACATAAGCACCATAAGCTGAAAAAAAGTCTTTTAAAACTCTAGAGTTATTTCCTGAATATCCCAAAAAATGTATTCATTAAGTCAATAATAAAATAAGGTATTACATCATCACTTCAATCCCATCATGTTAGGTCCCGATACTACTAGTGCAACCCCTATTGTTATTAGTGCAACCCCCTTATTATATTGTTGTGCCGATGTAGTCTCCATATTGTTATTATTGTGCCCCATAGAAGCCCACTATTGTTATTGTTGTGCCCTTACATTATTATTGTTATGTCAGCTCTGATTATATTATGACCCCTTAGACTCATGTATATAGAAAGGAGGTTTTGTCATTTGTATCATCCAAGAATTGCTCATTTGTGTAGTGTAAAGGAGGTTGTCACCTCGAAGAGGCTTATTTAAAAGGCATTGATCTATCTTTTCTATCTTTTTGTGAGGTGGGTTCATAACATTTGGTATCAGGGCTTTGGATTCTAGGGTTTGGCTGCTCCAAATAGGTCATCCCTCAAAACAAGAGGAGATACACAAGGAAAATAGGAAAGATGTGTTACACTAAAAA
This sequence comes from Pinus tabuliformis, assembly GCA_031772625.1. NCBI lineage: Eukaryota > Viridiplantae > Streptophyta > Pinopsida > Pinales > Pinaceae > Pinus > Pinus tabuliformis. The sequence goes on along the minus strand of CM062819.1, from coordinate 1,875,670,498 downwards.
ATGTCACCATGACTACTTACAGTTAGTATGGCTCAAATCAACAGTCATGCTACCCTCTTAGGCAAGTCTTATGCCTCTGCTATCCATCTCAAACTCAAAGAAGAGAGAAAGTCTTGTAAAAAATGTGTTTATCTCTGGGGTCGCAGGTTCTCTCTAGCCTTACCTGCGGGGACGCTCACAATGTTCACAAAAGTTGCGTCCTTGGACGCTCTGTATGTTAAGGGACAGGTGCGTCCTTCTGTAAAAGGCAAAATGCGCGAGTTTCATCTTAAAAAAGTTACTTGTGGTTACTTCTAGAACTTTCTAGAGGTCGGTTTGATGAAATGGATGCGCCTCCAGTTGGTTCATGTATCCCTATTAAGGAGGAACTTATCCCATCAATAAGGGAGCTATCCCACCCAAAGAGGGGGATTATCCCATTGATGGTGGACCTGAATAACCTCTTTACAGCACTATAAATAAAGACATTGAGCCAGAGGGAGGGGAGGTTGGAGCTATACATTTTCTTTGGGTAAATGCTGCAGGAATTAGGACTCCCATTTAGAACCTTGTGAGGAGAGATTGTCTTTGCTTGATTCTACTTGGAAGTGGGTGAGCTTTGTCAAAGTAGAGGAAAACCCTTGATGGACCCTGGGAGGAACTTGCACAACACCAAGGCCAGGTTGTAAGAGTTTCTTTGTTTCGTTATTAATACAAACTGGTTTATTTTTCTCAATAGCTTGTGTTAATGAGTTATTTCATGTGTTCCTTGGTCTGCATGTTGAATATATGTTTTATTATATGAAATGCAAGTGCTTGGTAATTGTTTGATTGTTTGTGGTTGCAGGAATTGACTTGAAGGAGGAGCTCATCCGGATCGGCAAGGACGGACTACAACAACAGCGTTTTGGAATAAGGTAAGCCTAAACACTTGTAGTTTTCATGTTTTAAAAGGTATATTTAGAGAAAGATCACTCCATTTTGTCTTGTTTGTCGCTAGAGAGTTTAGACTCCTAGGGAGGTCAGTTGTGTCCGCACAAACGACTTTTTCCGCCACGACAAATTGGCGACTCCGCTGGGGAATCCATTAATGAGAAAGTCTTTTCCTTTGTGTGAACTTTGCTCTGAGAAAATCATTTTTATTTTCTGGTTTTTGACTGTGAGAATTAGTATTTGGGTGGCTTAGCTTTAGATTTAGTTAGATTTGGTTTTTCTTAACTTTTCCAGAAGGACGCACCCTCTGAGTACTGCACAGTGCGTCTTTGGACGCGCTGTTGCCGTTTGCACAGAGCGGGCCCGCACCTGTTATAACGGGTTGCCTGCGTCTTCCTGTAAAATTTAGGAAAATTCCATTTTTTGCTTTAATTGCTTTTAGATTTTGATTTTTCTTAGTGTTTTCTGCCCAGATCCTTTAGTACCCTGTCAAGAATTTTCACCTGAACTTGTTTTGTGAGCTTTGAGTGTTTTAGTGGATTTCAACGAAGTTTAGGCCTAGGGTTTGATTTTTCAATAGGTCCTGTAGTGACTTTGACGGTAGAAAGTTGTCCAGCCTTAGATCTCTCTGGTTAGTCAGCCTTCTTAGAAGTCGGGCCTGTCGTAAAGTCTCCTTGTGTGAGCAGCTTGCCATTTAAGTTGTTTTGGGTCAAATTTCGAATTACTTGTTTATAAAGTGTTGATTTCCATTTTACAAAAGAACAAAAAGATTAGAGTTTTGTTTTGACTAGTTTTTGGTTCTGCAATAAGCTAGTCCTTGATTTGATTGTGATCAAGTAAAACACCTTAGAATAATCATTGTTGGTTTTGGCCTCGTTAAGATTGCTTAGAGTAAATTTACCTTTTAGTTTGCTTATGAGTGAATTTTCATAGATTTTAATAGTTGTTAAGATTGATTTTTGGTTATATTAGATTTATTTGCTTTATTAAAAGAAAAATACAAAAACATCTTCTTTAAAAGTCTTGTTTCAAGTAGCTTTTTGTTTTTGAAAGAGGAAAAGAGTTTTTTCGTGCATGTAAAGAGCGGTCATGTTTTTATGCTTGGAAAAGACAAACGAATTGTTTCTTTGATTGTCTTCAATTAAGAAGTTGCTTTTATAAAGATTGCATTCTCTCAACTTTTTAGTTAAGCAATTCATCGAAAAAGTAAAGTAGTGGGTAAATCATCCTAGGTGCATTTTGTAGTGGTTTCGAGTCGAGTCAACACACCACTGGTTTCACTTCCATCACCTTTTGACTTAAGAAACAACCTTAAAAGTAACGCTTAAATTAAAATCAATCTAGTAATTTTTATTTTTCTAGGGCTCTGAAACACCAACATAGCTTAGGCTAGGGTCTTGGAGTAGGTGAGTACTTAACTCTCCAAGACTACAAAACCAAACAGATAGTTTATCTTGAGTAGATTAAATCCAATTGTTTCAGTTGCACTCTGGGAAAGCTCCTCTTAAAGGAGAAGCACGAGCTCGTGTCCGAACCAGTGAGGGGATCATTCCCCCCTCGTTGGGAACGACGCCAGACAGTACGTATTACAAACGGTAAACCTCGGATTAACCATTGTCGAGGAGCCAGGGGTCACTTATCGGTAAACCTTGGATTATTGTCAAGGAGCCGGTAAGGGGATTGAGCTTGTTACTCTGCCCTTGCGTGCTGTCGGAGTTTAGACTGTTCCCCCAGGTGTAATTGTTGTGATTGGTAACTTTAGTGACCATAATCTTTAGGGTTCTACCGAGGTGACGGTGGAGGGAAGGTCCCACTGTACCTGGAGCAGACGTCGGTTATACTCACTTGGATTTTCCGGGGGGTTCACTTCACTTCGAGACGGTTAAAGTGGAGGAACTTGTGCCGGTCTATTCATTAAGCAGGTTGCCGGGGTAACTGTTCCACCCGCCATTTCTGTACTGAATCCTGCGAGGTTGGGCCTAATCACCAACTAGCGCTTTTGGTCCGGAAGACTACTGTTTGTGTTTGGTTTGACGCTCTAGATTCTTTAGGCGTGTGCTTCAAATTTGTTTGCTTCTTTAGAAGACTTTAGGTGGTTTGATTTGAAATTTTTACTTTGTTTTCGTGTGTTGTAGTTAAAAATCTTTAATTGTGGCGGAATTACCGAGACAGTCCCGTCGACTTCGGGGCAAGTCTCCTGAGATTGTTACCGGAATAGATTTGTTAAGAAAACTCCGTAAATCGCGGGGTGAATCTCCTGAAGACATTCCGGGTCAGTACGAAGGGTTAAAGGTCCTTGTAACTCCTCCTAGTGACAGTAGAGTAGGTTCACCTGAAGAAGGAGAATCTTCCTTGGTAGTCCATCCAGATTACCAAAGTTTAGAAACAGGTTACAATCCCGAAACTGTTACAGTTTCCGAGCTTGCTGGTAGTTTTTCATCTGCCAGTGAAACAGGCGAAGAACCTGAAATTTCCGAACCTGTTACTCCAACTTCTAGTGTCCCTGATTCACCGAGAATAGAAAGAATTATCACCGAAAATCTACCTTCTGGTTTGATTGCTATAGAAGAACTTGCTCCAGAAGAAGATATAGGTGTCTCTCACCTTGAAGGTCAACTTACTATTGATCTAAGGGAGCGTGAATCCATCTTTTACAGTCCTCCTAGAAGTACTTCTTGGTACCTTGCGTTAACCAATTTTTTAGACAACTCAGTCGGTTTTTCTACACCTCGTACTCCTTTTCCACCTGGAGGTATTCATACTCCTGTAAATATGTCTGGTCAGTCGTCCGTGTTTACACAAAGTCCTGAATCTTTTTTACACGGCGGTCCTTCTGTTCCCACTGGGTATCAGTCACTTTCTGGTACCTTTGCGGGGGCATCTCCTCAACCCGTTGATCATGGGTTATTTGCTGGAAACAGTGGTAATATACCATTGGGTGTAGGAGACATTTACATGATGTCAGGTTCAGTTCCCGTTTCCCAACCTCAAGGTGGCCAATTACCGCCTGGGGGGCAACCGCAGTTAACGCCTGGGGGGCAACCTCAAGGTACACAAATCGTGTCTGGGGGGCAACCTCAAAGTCAGTATGTACCTATGGTGCAATACTTGCCTCAAGGTCAACCTCAGCCTCAATATGTACCCCAAGGTCAACCTCAGTATCAATATCAACCTCAAGGATGGCAACCCCAAGGATGGCAACCTCAAGGGTATCAACCCCAAGGTTATCAACCTCAAGGGTACCAACCTCAAGGTCAAGGTCAACCCCAGTATCAGTATTTACCTCAAGGTTATCAACCTCAAGGTCAATACTCAAGTCAAGGTTATCAACCGCCTCAAGGTCAGTCATATGTTCCAAGTATGGGAACTGCACCTTACAATTATCAATCCTACCCTCAATCTGGTTATGGATCTCAGTATCCTCAACCTGTTACGGGTCAGTACCCTGGAATGTTAGTGTGGGATCCATCACAGGGTCAACAGGTGTTGCAGCCAAGTGTACAGATGGTTCCTCAAGCTGGACAACCCGTAGTTTCTGGTCCAACCCAGCAACCGCAACCTGTCCAGCCAAATGTTCAAACTTCTGTAGCTTCGGTAGTTACTCAGCCGTCAATTGCACCTAGTACTCCATCTCAAACGGCTGCTGCAACTACCGCTACATCTACCATACTTACTTCTGGAGTATCGACGGCTCCAGTTTCTACTGTCCCTGTTACCACACCTCAGACATCTTTACCGTTGTCTGGATCTACGATTCAAACCACGGTCCAGATGCCTGTAGGTCAGCCTGGTATAAGTACGGTTGTCACTACTCAACCTCAATTTGTTCAACCTCCGTACCAGGGACAGTACCAACCTGGGCAAGCTGTCCAACAACCGGTTTACCAGTATCAACCGTATCCTGGGTACACTTATCAACAACCTCAACAACCCCAGTACGGTCCGGTTAATCCTGGTTTTCCAGGAGGATATAATATCCCAAATGCGACTCCTGTTCCTAGTTATCCTGGATATCCTCCTCCTGGGGCTGGTATTGTGACCCAGAGTTTTAGAGATCCTAACCGGCAGTTACCGTTTATTGCAACTTTGGATTTACCCGACTTGACGCGCCTAACGAACGATCCAATTCAATATCTTCAGTTCTGGCCGCCAATGCCAAATAAGTTGCCCAGCGATATACCCAAGTTCGAAGGTAAGTCTGGAGAGGATCCGTCCAATCATGTGATGACTTACCACCTCTGGTGTGCTTCGAATTCTATCTCAGATGATTCCATCCGCTTACGTCTTTTCCAGCGTACACTCATTGGTCTCGCGGCCAAGTGGTACATTGAGTTACCACGGGCCTCTTTTTACAACTTTAGCCAGTTAGCTACCTCGTTCTTAACTCACTTTCAGTTGCCGGTCAGATACGATAACGGCACGGAGTTATTAACTTCACTAAAACAATCGACGTCCACGTATATTTCTGATCACATTCATGAGTGGAGACGTCGAAGGAGATTAGTGAAAGTTTTTATCCCGGACCAAATCTTAGCTGAATGGTTTGTCAAATCATTATTACCGAAGATTACTGAAGATGTAGCTAAGGCCGGAGTAGTTACTGAGGAGCAAGTCATTGCTCAGGCACAATACCTTGACTTAGTTTACACTCAGTCGGGTACGTTACACGAGAAGATTCCGGATCTTCCAAAGTCGAATCAAATCGCTGCTGCTCCTTCGGGATCTCATGCCGCTGATGGTATGATTGGTATCGTGACTACGAAGAGCAAGAAGAAGTCTTCCAAGGCTTCAACTACTCCAATTATCACTTTGCCTGATTCTCCGACAGGAGAGTCTTCTCCTGAACTTACCGCCGACATTCACGCTGTAGAGTCATCTACGGCCAAACCAAAAAACGGTGGAAAGAAGAAAGGAAAGAAGAAGGCTAAAGCAGACAAGGCTCCAAAGGAGAAAACTGAAAAGTCGGAAACCAATGACGAAAAGCGCAAACCTCGATATCCTTGTCTTATTTGTGAAGAGGATCATTTTACGAGAGATTGCCCTCATCGGGCCGAGGTTGTAAAAATAGTCAAAGGTTCTCCCACTCCTGCTGTGTTAAAGAATCCATTTCCAGAGCAGGAGAATAAGATGATAGGTTCTTCTTCGAATGCCAGTGAAGAACCCATTTTGATGATGTCTCATGTGAGGATTGCGACTCGATCGCAAGATTATGGTAGTAAGGCTCCTGTTGATGGCAAGGAAGCAGAATCTTCTCACTCTAACCCATCAACCTCAGCTCCTGGTTCCGATCCACTACAGATCGAAAAACCTAACCCAGACTTAGTGATTAAGCCGCCCGCCAAGGGTGTACTTCGAAGGTCTGCTTTCAATCCACATGCGAGAGCAGCCCAGAATTACAACATTGTTGAGGACTTAGCTGTTTCACCTTCAGCAATGTCGGCACTCGAAGTGCTGCAATCATGCCCAGCACAACGGAAATTGCTTTTGTCGGCTATCGGAGCTGTCGATGTTCAGGACCCGAACCTAATGATCTTTGATCTAGAAAATAGTACACCACGTCTCCCCCATCAAATGGCTTTCCAAATTCCAGTGATAGTCAAAAACAGGCCTATTCATCGGACTGTGATTGATGAGGGAGCTTCTACGTGTATTATGTCGATTCAATGTTGGAGATCGCTTGGTTCTCCTTCGTTGAACCAATCCCCCACCATCCTTAAGGCCTTTGATGGCCGTGGGTTCCGTCCGTTTGGTATTCTACAAGAATTGCCTATAGGGGTTGAAGGTAAAACCGTTAGTCTGGATGTGGAAGTGGTTGATGCCCCTCTAGACTACAACCTTCTTTTGGGTCGAAGTTGGTCATATGCTATGACAGCGGTCGTTTCATCGGTCTTCAGAGTAATTAAGTTTCCACATAACGGTAAGATCGTGACTATTGATCAGCTGACATACTTTTCATCCGACCCAGCCTCTTCAGAGAGTATCCAGCATGTTGGTAAGACGACAATCCCTTATAGGGACGTTGGTGTAGGTTTAGTTAAGGATTCCGGTTTACTGGGAACTTTTCCTCTCCCTCCACTCAGCGCAGATCCTTCGTTTGCAACCATTCATATGATTACATCAGAAAACATTATTTATGATGATCCTTGGTTCGTCCCATCTGACTCTGAGATAGACTCACTCGGTGATGCTATGCCTTTGAGTCCATATGAAATTGCTTATGAAGCTCTCATGTCTTTTACTGACTTTCATTCAACCGAAGTCGACCAAATGAATGTGGTCAGTGAAGAGTCACTTTTCACCTCACCCTTAGAACGGATAACGTTTCCCGAAGTCGTGTCATCTGACGAACAACTTCGCGAAATCCTAAGTGTAGATGATCTACCATGGGAGGATCTCCATCACAGATCTTCGTTTTTACCTAAGGATGATGCATTTGAAAATGATTTTTCATCTATCTTTACCGCTGAATATGTCAAAGACGCTCAGGATCCAACGAAACATTCTGATTCAGAGTTGAATTTAGGGAATATTTCTCGTACTATTCCCATTGATATTTCAGTGAAGCCCGGAATCGAGGAAAACATTCATATAGGTGCCGCATGTACTGAAGAAGAAATCCAAACTTACAAGGCCCTATTCCAAGAATTCCGCGACGTGTTTGCCTGGTCTTACGAGGAAATGCCGGGAATTGATCCTGCCATTGTTGTTCATGAAATAAAGACCTACCCGGATGCTAAACCCGTCCGGCAACGGTTGCGTCAAATTCACCCTCGAAAAGCGGCTGCGATTAAAGCAGAAGTCGAAAAGCTGTTGAAAGCAGGTTTCATTTATCCGATCCCGTTAACGGATTGGGTATCGAATATTGTTCCGGTCAATAAGAAACAAGGAACAATAAGAATCTGTATCGACTATAGGGATATAAATCGAGCTTGTCCAAAAGACAACTATCCTACGCCTTATATCGATCAAATTATTGATGATTGTGCCGGAAGTGAAATGTTTTCCTTCATGGATGGTTTCTCGGGCTATAATCAAATCAATATTCTACCTGCCGACCAACCAAAAACGGCATTCATTTGTCCATGGGGGACATTTGCTTATTGCAAATTACCTTTTGGGCTTAAGAATGCCGGGGCCACTTTTCAACGGGCGATGTCTTATGCATTTCATGACATCAAGCACATTGTGCAACCCTATCTCGATGATTTGCCTGCTCATTCTTTACATCGAGCTGATCACCTTGTCCACCTACGAGCAATCTTTATGAGGTGTAGGCATTATCGAATTCGGTTGAATCCCCACAAGTGTGTTTTCTGTATAGAAACAGGTCGATTGCTGGGATTTGTTGTTTCAAAAGCCGGCATTCGCGTCGATCCCTCGAAAGTCGAGGCTATCATCAAATTGCCTCCTCCTTCGAGTTTGCGCCAACTCCAAAGTTTGCAAGGGAAAGCGAACTTTTTACGCCGATTCATCCCAAACTACGCCGAGGTCACTAAAGGTTTTACACGGTTGTTGAAACAGAACGCACAATTCTTTTGGGACGAGATTGCCCAACAATCTTTTGATGCACTTAAACACGCGTTGACCCATGCACCGTTATTGCATCCTCCCAACTACAACCAAGACTACTTCTTATACCTCGCAGCTTCGCATTCCACCATTGGAATGGTGTTAGTTCAAGAAGATGAATTCGGAGCGGAGCATGTGATATATTATCTTAGTAGGACCTTGAATCCCACTGAGCTAAAATATTCGCATGTGGAGAAATTGGCCCTGGCAGCCGTTCAAGCTGTCCAGCGTTTCGTCACTACATTCTTCTCCGCAAAACTACAGTTATTTCGGATTGCAACCCTATGATTTATATTTTGACAAAACAACTGCTAGGGGGCAAGTACTCTAAATGGATTGTCATCCTGCAAGAGTTCGACTTGGAGTTCGAGAAGTCCAAGTCTAAGAAATCCTTAGTTTTTGCGGAATTGATGTGTGATTTCCCGAGTGCTGACACAGAGACTGTGGCAGAGGAGTCCATTGCGGACGAATCTTTGTTTCTTATCAGTACTGTAGATCCGTGGTACGGGGATATAATCATTTATCTCCAAACCCAAACCTTTCGGCCTGAAGCTTCCAAAGCGGAACGTCGAAAAATTCGGTTTCAATCCCAGCCATACAAAATTATTGGAGATACACTTTATCGCCGGGGGGCAGACTTAGTTTTTCGACGTTGTTTAACTCACGAAGAGGCTGAGAGGGTTTTGAATGATTGTCACTCTGGAGCATGTGGCGGTCATATGTCTGGGTATGCCACAGCTCAGAAGGTGTTGCGCGCTGGCTATTTCTGGCCGTCTATGTTTAAAGATTGTATCATTGCAGTCAGGAAGTGCCACAACTGTCAAGTGTTTGATCGCAAGATGCGCGCTCCACCTGCTCCTCTCCACCCTATAATTGCCGTTGGTCCATTCGCCAAATGGGGTATCGACTTTATTACTTGTAACCCTCACTCGGCCGGGGGGCATGCGTATATCATCCTTGCGGTTGATTATTTTACTAAGTGGGCCGAGGCGATGCCTACATTCGACGCAAGCGGCAAAACAGCTGCAGTTTTCGTATTCAATCATATCATAACTAGGTTTGGTGTCCCACAAGCAATCATTACTGACCATGGGAGCCATTTTCGAAACATCATGATGACTGAGCTTACAAGCCAGCTTGGTTTGCGCCACGATAGCTCTACTCCTTATTATCCGCAAGCCAACGGTTTGGTTGAGTCTATCAACAAAGTTCTAGTTATCATGATCCGACGAACCATTGGTGTTCATCGGTCGAATTGGCACAACATGTTATTTTCAGCGCTATGGGCATACCGAACCTCAGTGAAAAATTCAACAGGGTTCACTCCTTTCCAGCTAGTTTATGGCTTAGAAGCTGTGTTACCCATTGAATGCGAAATCCCATCACTTCAAATGGCTGTCGAATTACTTCCAGCTACTTCCGAAGAGGAGAAACGTTTATTGTACTTGGCTAAATTAGATGAGACTCGACGTGACGCTACATTGGCAATCGAGACTCACGCGAAACGAATGAAAGCTCAGTATGATAAAAATGTAACCCCTCGAAGTTTTTCGGAAGGAGACCTAGTACTATTATATGATCAAGCTAACGATAAGCTAGGTGCTGGAAAATTCGTTCCCATGTGGCATGGGCCCTACATTGTAAAGCGAAAGCTAGCAAAAGGGGCTTATGAGCTAGTTGACTTTGATGGGGACTCTTTGGGTAAACCCAGAAATGGACTTTACCTAAAGAGGTATTATGCTTAAATGATGGGTATGGAGAAATTTTTAGATAGGTTAGATTTTCTTTCTAGCTAGCAAGTGTGTTAGTTTAGTCAGTGTGCTTAGCTTAGAGAGTGTGGTTTTTCGTCGTTATTCTGGCTTATCTTGGTTTTACTCTTGATATTGCAGATGTCGACGCCTCTCCAAACATACATTGGATTTGCTGATGGTGCTTGTCGTAGTACACGGAACATCTCTTCCGCAGCTTGGGTTATCTATTCGCCCTCTGACGAGTTAGTTTCTATGCATGGGGTAAGCCTCGGTCAAACAACGAACAACATTGCAGAATACAGTGCAGTGATTGAATTATTATCCGAATCTATTTCATTTGGAATTCGACGTTTGATAGTGAGGTTAGATTCTGAACTTGTTGTATTACAGCTTAATAGAGTTTATGCCATTAGGAATCCTGTGTTATTAAGGTTGTTTTTGAGAGTGCGTCTCTTGGAACGTGAATTTGATTACATTGAATATCAACATATTCCAAGGTCTTTGAATACATTAGCAGATGCAATTGCTTCTCGAATGTTGGACAGACATTTACGATAATCATGCAAGTAAATTTAAAAACATTTCATCACATATGTTAAACAAGATAAGCCGGTAATAGTGATATATATAGATAGAAGTGTGTCAAAAAATATATACATCGTCTTCGATCATAGGTTGAAAACACCTTATGATCGGCAAAATGATAGTACAAAAAGTCAAAATGTCACATGTGACTACAAAAGTGACTAGTCAATCACTGGTGGTGCTCTCTGTATGACACCACTGCGCGGGCTACCTTACGCAAAAATCTCCTAAACGGTCCAGGGACCGCGACTACGAAGCGCTGAAGCCTGGTAGGAATGTCATCCATAGTAGTCTCAGGTATATCTGCCGTGAGACGCTCTAGATCATGCTCCAACTCAGCTAGTACTTCTGCAGCCGCGTCCTGTGGGGCCGGTACCGGTGCAGCTGGATGTAGTCTATCAAAAGGCCGGAGGTTGGCTGGACGCTGTGGACCAACATCTGCATTTTGAAAATTTTACTGTTAGTTTTGAGACGATATATATGAAAAATAAAAAATACATAATTAGAGAACTTGTGAAAATAAAAGTACCTCTGTCATCCCATTGTTCTCCCGGTGGAAGAACCATGTCCGGATCACCTCTAAAATCCACTCCGGCATACGGAAAGTCCTGTATCGAAAAAACCTGGTCCTCTAACCAGTGAAAGTAACTATCTGAGAATCGAACCACTGTCGCACCCTCGTCAGGATGCCGGGCCATCACCGCAACCCATCGTATCAGCTTTGGCTCCCGAGGACCCAAGATATCAACAGTGAGTTGCTGAGGGATCAGCATTGGAACTCTCTCCAAGGCAAAGCTCACGACTAGAGGCCCATATCCAAAAGTCTTTAGTCGTCCGTTCTTTGCCTTGGTCAGTTGGCTCTTCATATGAGCCGACACAGCTTCACACCAGTTGAAAATGGTGCCTTGGTAACAGTCAATTGCCATCCGCATTTGGGATCCGGAAGCAATGTGTAAAGCGGCCGCGCCGCAAATTCTGGTAACCGTGAACGCTATGACTTTGAGTTCAGGCAGAGTGATGTGTTTTATCTCTATGCCTTTTGAATGGTGAGCCCCAGGTGTGCACCACTCATCGCGGAGACTATCAAGGGATTGGCCACCCGGCCTAGTCCCCGCAAGACTGAGTTGCTCACCTCTGTTCGGCAAGCCAGTGAGAAAGTATACATCCGAGGGCTCTATCTCGAGCTGGTGCCCTCCTATGTAAAAGCATTGTTCTTGAACGTTCCATCGCTCAACCAGCCATTCCAAGAATCTTACCTGGCCCCTCATGCCCGGTATGGTCCAATATTTGTATAATCCGCATGCTCTTAGGGCATCCAGGGAAGGTTGATGATTTATTGCAACTTCATCATCCTCTACATGCTCTCTTTCTCTCCAATCTAACATGGTTAATACCCTGCACATCAAAATAGCAATTAGAAATTGATTTGGGAATTTTTGGTAGTTTTTTGAGGGAGTTGGGGTTTTGAAATGCGCACTTCTCGGAAGACGCACCCCGGCTTTGTAGCACAGGGCGCCCGGACGCGGCTGGCCTGAAGGCGGGCCGCGTCTTCCGACCATTTTCCTGTATGAGAAAAAGTCGGGGGACGCGGGTCACCCGAAGGGCACCCGCGTCCGCCGAGAAGCGCATTCCAAAACCAAAACCCCCCCAAAAAATGAAACTAAGACCTAAAAATTGATTCTAAACGGATAGAAATGCAGAGTAGGATGTGTAAAATACCTGGATAAGACGGCGTTCGATTCCGACGGTCAGATTTTCCGCAGCGACCACGGGAAGTTTCTTGTCAAAAGCTCCTTTTTCAACCTCAACAGTCAAACGGTAAAAATGACATGGTAAAAGGTCTTTTTATAGGTTTTTTGGATGAATTAGTTCATTTTTTACCATGAAAAGATATTTTTCGATGTATTTTTGCCTATTTTAAACAGGTATGAGTAATGTGTTGCTTTTGTGCAGGACAAAGGGATTTCGAGGGAAATTGTCATTTTTCACAAACAAAAATATCAGAGTCATCTTTTAAGCCCTTTTCTGACTCCTAAAACATGAAAAGATCGCCGAGCGTTTCTTTTACACTCGTTAAAACGAAATTAAAAGACGGTCCCCTTTTAGCTCTTTTCTGACCGCAAAATCAGGAAAAGATTGCCGGGTTTTTGTCGTTTCAAACTCGATAAGGAAATAAAACGACGTGTCCTTGATCGCTTTTTACTTTTCAGGTCAACGACACTATTATGAAAGTACTCCTTGGTCGCAAGATCAAGCGGTTCCCCCAGGTATTATTTTATACTTTTTCGGGCTTGAGGGACACAAATATACGAAAAAGTTCAACGTGGAGTCTCCTTTTGTTTTTTCAGACTCTCTAAAAATGAAAAACGCCGAGTTTCTCCTATACTGGGCTCGTTAAACTTTTACAGTAAAGGACCTGTTCAATTACAAACAGGAACGAACCACTCCTTCCTAGGGTTCGAATTTAAACTAGGTTGGACTCGTCCGAAGGATGAGCTTATAATCAAGCATATGTTATCCTCCTCAAGCTTGTTAAAAATAAAGAGGTACTTGCCAGAAATGGTGGGGGAAAAGAGAGAAGAATGAACCTGTTTGTTACCTTTTGTCTCAAAAGAAACTTTATTACCACTCTTGAACACGACACTTTTCATTCACCTGGGTTGGGAAATCTTTTACCTCACAGTTGACCAAACCACTTTGAAAGTCTTTAACCGGGTTCCAGGGATTAACTTTGAGTTATTCGTCACCAAGCCATCTTTCGTGTCGTTATGTGTTCAAGAGGTCTGCAAGCAAAACTTTCATCTGCAAAATACTTGTCATCCATTTGACCATCCCTGAGTCAGTCTTTACAGCAACATTTCTTCAACTTGAACAATGATTTCGTGTTGCAGGCTTGCCTGCAACGGGTCGCTTTCTATCGACATCGACACATTATCTAGAAAGATGACTTAGGAATCGACAGTACCTTGAAGTCTGCATGCATCAATGGCAGGTTTCTCGCCTTTGACGTCAGTTTACATCATTGACTTTCGATCAAAGGATTCCGTGAAGTGTTCGACATCAAAACATCTATTCACATTTCACGGGTTGTGCTTGGTACTTTGAGAACCATTGACATTACTGGTGGTCTCTCTCACGCTTGTTAACAGTTTACATCATCGACTGGTAATCAAGTGGTTTCTAACATGTTCGACATCAAATCATTTAAATCACATGGCTAGAATCGTACCAATTCGGGAAGTAGAAGTGAAGACCCTGGATCTAGTTTCTACCATCCAGGTTGCGAGGAGTTTTGTATTCATTATCTATGTAGACTAATCATAAACAGATGGCTGCGTCCATACTGTGTCCACAAAAGTCTATAAAAAATGATGTACTGCAAGATCATTCCTGTATCAGAATAGTTAGTCCATTAGTTAAAATTTTGAATCTGAGTATGGGAATGCCTACCTCAGTGATGATATAATCTTATACATGTATTTTGTGTTGAAAATTGCAGGTTCCAACCAGGTCATCCACAAGACAATCCTTGAAATGATAAAGCGCTTCACCCTTCCTAGAATTACAAAACCCTAATCTATTCCAGGCTTCGCACTTTAGGGGGCAATCTGTTACACTAAAAAATGTCACCATGACTACTTACAGTTAGTATGGCTCAAATCAACAGTCATGCTACCCTCTTAGGCAAGTCTTATGCCTCTGCTATCCATCTCAAACTCAAATTAGAGAGAAAGTCTTGTAAAAAATGTGTTTATCTCTGGGGTCGCAGGTTCTCTCTAGCCTTACCTGCGGGGACGCTCACAATGTTCACAAAAGTTGCGTCCTTGGACGCTCTGTATGTTAAGGGACAGGTGTGTCCTTCTGTAAAAGGCAAAATGCGCGAGTTTCATCTTAAAAAAGTTACTTGTGGTTACTTCTAGAACTTTCTAGAGGTCGGTTTGATGAAATGGATGCGCCTCCAGTTGGTTCATGTACCCCTATTAAGGAGGAACTTATCCCATCAATAAGGGAGCTATCCCACCCAAAGAGGGGGATTATCCCATTGATGGTGGACCTGAATAACCTCTTTACAGCACTATAAATAAAGACATTGAGCCAGAGGGAGGGGAGGTTGGAGCTATACATTTTCTTTGGGTAAATGCTGCAGGAATTAGGACTCCCATTTAGAACCTTGTGAGGAGAGATTGTCTTTGCTTGATTCTACTTGGAAGTGGGTGAGCTTTGTCAAAGTAGAGGAAAACCCTTGATGGACCCTGGGAGGAACTTGCACAACACCAAGGCCAGGTTGTAAGAGTTTCTTTGTTTCGTTATTAATACAAACTGGTTTATTTTTCTCAATAGCTTGTGTTAATGAGTTATTTCATGTGTTCCTTGGTCTGCATGTTGAATATATGTTTTATTATATGAAATGCAAGTGCTTGGTAATTGTTTGATTGTTTGTGGTTGCAGGAATTGACTTGAAGGAGGAGCTCATCCGGATCGGCAAGGACGGACTACAACAACAGCGTTTTGGAATAAGGTAAGCCTAAACACTTGTAGTTTTCATGTTTTAAAAGGTATATTTAGAGAAAGATCACTCCATTTTGTCTTGTTTGTCGCTAGAGAGTTTAGACTCCTAGGGAGGTCAGTTGTGTCCGCACAAACGACTTTTTCCGCCACGACAAGATGCTCAACCCTAACGGACTGAAAAAGCTTCTAAAGAAATAAAAATGAGGCGTAATTGCACAATTATGTTAGCTAAAGGTTCCCACATCGAAATCATATAATTATCCACATGTCCAAAAAGTCTTGGACAATCATTCCAAGGTATTTGAGACTCCCAAAGGCCTCCCACCTATTGGTGATCATGATATTTCTATTCATTTGATTCCAGGAAGTGTTCCTTCAAACATCAGGCCTCACATATATCCCTATGCCCAAAAGATTGAAACTGAACATATGGTTGCAGAAATGTTAGAGGCTACTATAATTCAACCTAGTAAAATTTATTTCTCTCCTTCAGTAGTATTGATGCACAAGAATGCTGGGTCATGGCTCATGTGTCTAGATTATAGAGAGCTCAACAAACTCACTATTAAAGATAAATTTCGCATTCCTGTCATTGATGAATTATTGGATGAATTGCATGGATTGATTTACTCCACCATGCTAGATCTTCATTCATGGTATCATCAAATAAGAATGAAGACTGAAGAAATTCCGAAAACAAAATTATTGAAGAAAGATGCAATTTCATGGACTCCAGAAGCAACGAAGGCCTTTGAACATCTTAAAAGAGGCAATGTGCCAAGCACCGGTCTTAGCTATGCCAGAATTCACAAAAACCTTTATTGTGGAATATGATGCATCAAGAAATGGAATTGGTGATGTTTTAACACAATAAGAAAGATCCATTTCATTCGAAAGTTGTCCAATCAAAGGAAAGTGTTTACACAAATATACTTATGAGAAGGAAATGTTGGCAAGAGTACATGCACTTGAGAAATGGCGACCTTACATAATGAGAAGATCCGAGTTCAAACAATATTGCTAGAACTTGACGAGGAAGGAAAAATCATATTGGAATGTGGAGTAGTCACAAAAACAAGAACTCGACAGCTACGAAATCAATCAATTTCAGAGTATCTCATCAAGTGTAAGAACTTAACCGCTAAAGATTCCAAATGGGAGGACAAGAATTCTATACAAAATCATACAGAACTACACAAACATTGAGGAGAACATTTTTTGAAGGAGAGGGGCATATTAGGTCCCTATACTATTAGTGTAACCCCTTATTGGTACTAGTGCAACCCACTTATTATATTTTTGTGCCCATGTAGTCCCCATATTGTTATCATTGTGCCCCATAGAAGCCCACTATTGTTATTATTGTGCCCTTACATTATTATTGTTTTGTCGACTCTCATTATATTATGACCCCTTAGACCCCTATATATAGAAAGGAGGTCTTGTCATATGTATCATCCAAGAATTGTTCATTTTTCTAATGTAAAGGAGGTTTCCCCCTTGAAGAGGTTGATTTCTAAGGCATTGATCTTTCTTTTCTATCTTTTTGTGAGTTGGTTTCATAACATTTTTTATCAGAGCTTCGGATTCTAGGATTTCATTGCTCCAAATAGGCCATCATGGCTTTCTCACTATAATGTTTTTTCTACGAAGGTTCAGACTTTGAAATTAAAACCCATTTGAGAAGAAATGTTGATGAAGCAAGAGCCCTAAGTTCTAATCCTGTTTAACTATATTTTCGGAGATGCAGTCCAAGACATTTAGGGTTTTTGCATACTCCCGAATTAAATTCCAATTAGGTGACCTTGGGAAGATCGTCATAACATTCTCTTCGAGCATAAGACTGAACTTTCGTAAGAAGGTATAGAAATACTATGGACTGTATATTTTAATGCCTAGTTTGCAGATCCAAAGGTCGAAATAGTGACATGTGGCACGTCGTACAAGTTCACTCTACTGAAATATTATATAATCAGGTCATTTTGGGAGATTGGGCATAACTCTTTCTTGGGGAATCCAATTTTTATTGAACTAGTGGCATTCGAAAGAGGACTCAAAGGGCTACCATAGGAAGATGTTTCAAACCTTGGAGATCCACAATTACAAAGATATAATAGATTCAATAACAAGATTCTACAAAGTGAAAAAAGTCTTTTTAAAACTTTGCATAAGTTTGGGTTGGCAAAATATTTTTAAGTGAGAAGGGAACAGTGAAGCATAATTATCATTAATTGATGTCCTGAAGAAAGAAAATGGAAACACCTAGTAAGAAACCTTAAAGCTCTAGCATGACTCATGAAGAAGAGGAATAAATGCAACATGATATATCAAAATTATGAGACCAAGTGCAACAGACTCTCACAAAAGGTAACAGAAGCTAAGATAAAGGGTGTGGAAGCTAAGATGAATGGTGTGGAAGTTAAGATGTATAGAATGGAAGCTAAGATGGATGATATGAAAGACAACATTGAATATTGGAAGAAAGACATGGAAGGTTGGAAGGAAGGTTTGACAAAGTTGCTACAAGAGAGGCTTCCTAATGGCGAAAAGGTAGTAGAGGAAACTCATAATGAGAAAAAAATAAACGTTAATCATGATTTGAATAATGACAACATTGAGTATATGAATAAATACATGGAATG
Organism: Pinus tabuliformis; assembly: GCA_031772625.1. NCBI lineage: Eukaryota > Viridiplantae > Streptophyta > Pinopsida > Pinales > Pinaceae > Pinus > Pinus tabuliformis. The sequence continues at coordinate 1,875,652,530 of CM062819.1, read as the reverse complement.
TTTGAAGGAAGGTTTGACAAAGTTGCCAAAAGAAAGGCTTATTAATGGCGAAAAGGTAGTAGAGGAAAAACATGATGATAAAAAAAGAAATGCTAATCATGATTTAATAGACTCTAACATTGGAACAAAGACCCACCATGTTCCAAAGATAGATATGAGGAAGTTTCATGACAAGGATCCCGTAACATGGATACTACAGAAGGAGAAATATTTTGATCTCCATAATGTGCAAAACACACAAAAGGTATGCATTGAAACTTTATATTTGGAACCAAATCCATTTCCATAGTATCAATGTCTTTTCTCTCATAAAAAAATTGCCACTTGGGCATTTGTTATGGAAGAAATGATAACACATTATGACAATACAAAAAAAAACATTTTTTTAGCCAATTGATGAACCTCAAACAAAATGGTTCAATGATGGAGCACATTGAGGACTTCCAAATATTGAATATAGGGGTAAAAGATATTCCAGAGGAGCATAGGATTATTGTGTTCATAGGGACTTTAAAGGATAACATGCAACATCTGGTTCACCATTGGGAACCTGATTCATTGGAGAAGGCATTCAAGTCACCAAGAAAAATGGAAAGCAAAATTATGGCAACAGGGAAGCCTACCAATCACAACTATAAAGATGGAGGTTTTGTTGCCCCTAGCCTTTCACAACCTACAAGGTTGACACAAAAGCAATTGAAAGAAAAAAGAGAAAAATCACTTTGCTACAGTTGTGAGAGAAAATACAATAAAGGTCATAAGTGTGCTGAGAAGAAATTAATTTACGTAGATTGAGAAAAGGAGGAAAAAAAGGAAAAAGAAATGTCAAAAGAAGAGGATATGCACCACGAACAAACCCTAGATAAATAAGAAATGAATCTGACCATATCTTGTAATGCATTGGCTGGAATTTCCACTCCTCAAACTATCAATATAGAATGACATATCAAGAAGAAAAAGGTAATAGTGTTGATCGATTTGGGAAGTACCCATAATTTTACTCATTGTAAGATATCCAAGGAATTTAATTGCTTCCTATATAGAGCACCAGAGTGTAAAGTGATGGTTGCGAGTGGAGGAACCATAAATTGCTCTGGAAAGTGCCATAATATCGAGCTATCCATGAGAGAATATGTATTGAATATCTCGATGCTTTCAATTCCAATCGGTGGTGCTCATGTTGTACTAGGAGTCCAATGGATAAAATCCTTGGGTACAATAGCTTTTAATTTTCAAGAACTTTTCATGAGATTTTCTTCGGAAAGAAAGGAAGTTGGATTAAGGGGTATCACAGGGAAACCAGGAAAGATAATAAACTCTAATGGAATGACAAAGCTTCTAAACAAATAAAAAAGAGGGATAATTGCATAATTATGTTCACTAGAGGTTCCCACATCGAAATCATCTATTTCTACAGATCTCCAAAAAGTCTTGGATAGTCATTCCAAGGTATCCCAAAGGCCTCCCACCTATTCGTGATCATGATCATGCTATTCATTTGATACCAAGAAGAGTTTTTCCAAACATCAGAGCTGACAGATATCCATATGCCGAAAGGTGTGAAATTGAAAATATGGTTGCAGAAATGCTAGGGGTTGGTATAATTACCCAACCAAATTCTATAAACAAAGAAATGGATGAATGAAAGAATGACAAAGCAGGGTGGGAAGTCATTCAAAAGTTGCAGAAGATCCCAGTTCAACCAATATTGACAGAACTTGACAAGGAAGGAAAAATCATATTGGAACCTGAAGCAGTCACAGAACCGATAAATCGACAACTATAAAATCGATCAATTTCATAGTATCTCATCAAGTGGAACTTACCCACTGAACATTTCGCATCGATGGATGATAATTTTATACAAAAGCATCCAGAACTACTCAAGCATTGAGGACAACACTTTTTGAAGGAGAGTGGCATGTTAGGTCCCCATACTACTAGTGTAATCCCTATTGTTATTAGTGCAACCCCCTTATTATATTGTTGTGCCCATGAGGTCTCCATATTGTTATTATTGTGCCCCATAGAAGCCCACTATTGTTATTGTTGTGCCCTTAGATTATTATTATTCTATCAGCTCTAATTATATTATTACCCCTTAGACTCCTATATATGGAAATGAGGTCTTGTCATTTGTATCATCCAAGAATTGTTCATTTGTGTACTGTAAAGGAGGTTTCCCACTCGAAGAGGCTTATTTCTAAGGGGATCTATCTTTTCTATCTTTTTATGAGTTGGTTTCATAACGCATCATGGCTTCCATAGCCATTCAATCCAATAATAATTCATATCTAAAAATCCATTGTAATTTACATAATTGTCTATTTTCATATTATCATTAAAACAAAGGAATATTTATGTACATCATGCATATATACGCGACCCTTAACATGGGTCTCGCAATTTGTAAAAATAAATTGACAACAACTCATCACATGTCACATAGTTAGTATATATTCCAAATTTCCACATAACAATAGTCATCCAACTTAGAAAAAAATATTAACATATCTTGCATACCCTAGCATTATACTTTTTGTAAGGTCCCACCTTACCAACCATCAATATTATAGAAAAATAACAGTCTCATTGAACACTAGCACACAAAATGCATTTTGCTTCTTTACAATTAGCTTGTAGCCATGTAAGCGACAATGATTGGGGAATTTTGGGCAACCATGCAATCTATAGCCACTGTGGAATTTTATTAAATAGTTTGCAAGCATGAAATTGATAGCCATTGAGGAATTTTGTAAGCATGCAATATACAACCATTGAAGCATTTTAACCAACAATTTGCAAGCATGCGGTCTACTACGATTGAGAAATTTTAGCAAGTAGTTAGCAGACATGAAATAAATTTCCATAAACATGATTAAACTATAAGAGCAACAGTGAAACTAGAACTTACAAAATAGAATGAATCATATTAGTGTCATCAATGGTAAAATTTCTACAAAAAAACACAATCATTAATCATTATAGGGCAACAACAAATCATCAAAATTGATAAGATTATGTATCTGAGTGTGAAAAACACATTTTTGGAATCAAAGTGGGGGTTACATGGTCTTTAGGAATGAATAACCCTTGGTGTTGAGCTGAATCACATTGAAAACTCCCAGGGATGCAATTCTTAAAAACAAAAAAACTTTAGATCTCATTTACCACTTTTGTGAAGCACATGGAATGAAAACTTTCATATATATCTCTACATGAAGAAAGAAAACCCAAATATATTCGAATATGTGTTTTTCATTTAATTTAAGTTCACCATATCAATTCCACTTGACTCATTGTTCATTTTTAACATCTAAAGAGGTTCTTTCAAAGTATTTTTTTTGAACATTTTATTGTCCTCTTTAGGGTCAACCTCAAATTATATGTTCTTTAGTTATTACAGAAGCCATACATGCATTAACTCTTTATAAGCAATGCATTGTAACTTTAGTCATTTTTTTATGCACCATAATCATTATTGTAATAGTATACATGCAAAGGTTGGTAATTAACCCTCACTATAACTAGTTAGTTCTCAATATTGTTCATAGGTGCAACAAAGGTTTTATTGTATTTTATCCGCATCCATATTCAAATGTCATGACAACAACTTTTAAAGAAGCATTATCACTTTTTACTCTTTAATGTAATCATTAATCATGCATCATGCATCTCATGTTAATTGTAGTCTACTACATGTTCAATTATAATCATACCTGAGATGATTCCCACTAGCATCATACCTCTACTTCTTCTTATTCTTATTTTTCCCAAAGGGTGACAGTTTTGCAACCTTTTTCTTTGATACCACTTGTAATATCCCTGGGTATCCTTGCAGGAAAATGCATTTAGTTAGGATTTTTTTTGACATTTACTAATGTGTAACTTTCTAAATCAATTTTTATATTTCCTAAATTATCATTAGAATAACCATCATCACTACATAGAGAAATATTAGTAAAAGCATAGTGCCTTACACAACCATTTACTACCATTGTTGTAGCATATTAACCTAAACTTCTGAATGTAACATTGCATCATTTCCATGATTATTTTAACTCATTTAGTTAATCACATTCTTGATAATATAACCATCACGTTATGTAAGGAGGACACAACAAGAAATCACACCATTAGACACTGGTATACCTTGGAAACCGCATAAGGTGAAAACCAAAAAAAAAATAATGTTATTATTAAAAGCTCGTGAGGGTGTTCACCCCTCACTCAATGGCTTATAAGCGAGTTCATACCTTAACTATTTTTTTTAAAATAGTACAAATAATTATCATCTGAATTGAAATAGAACTAGCTATAGGCTATTACAAACATCATTATATCATTTACCCATGAAGACATGAACATTAATTCTTTGCAACCTAGTTCTTCCAATTAGTGGATCATCCAACACTTGAAATTCCTAAATCTGCATTCATCAATAAATATTTACTTGTGACAATATTAAATGTGAATTATCATTTGCACAAGTCACCATCCTTTCCTTCCATTGTTGTCATCAATACACTTGATATCATAATCAGATAAAAGATAAAATATTAATTAACCAATAATCAATATTTTTTAGTGACACTTCAACTTCTATTCATGTACACACATAAATCATAAACATAATGTAATGAAATATATTCTTTAACATCCTTGCATGTTCTTTTGTAACAAGAAAATCACTATCAAGCGTCATCTTTCCAATAAATAGTAACAAAATTTTGCATGCAATTTCATATTCTTTCCAAAGGAAAGCTAATTTACTAGATATTATTCTTGTGTATGCAAATGCATAACACAATTTCAAGAGAAATAGCCTAATAAGCAATTTTATTTGTGCCTACTATTATGTTTTCTTTTCCAAAGGGATTAATGCAATAGATTCTATACTTATGCACATGAAGGCATGCTCTTTTCCAAAACCATCTTTTCCATGGGAGAGCCATTTACAATGGCTATTATGTATAAAATGCAAGTTCTATTTCAAACAAAGCTAACATGATAGTTATATTTTCGTGCATGCAACTACTTTTCCTATTCAAAATATAATAACATCATAGCTTATTCTTCTTGCATGTGAAACATATATTTCTTTCCAAAGGAAACTAACTAAATCTCGCGTATAACATAAACACATTTTTTTTCCAAGAGATTAAATACATAACATTTATTCTTTCATGCATGCAAAGAAACGCAATCCTCTTACCAAAAGATATATCCCAATAACTATACGTAGTCTTCTACAAAAGGGAAACTAATACCATAGCTAATCCCAGCAGGTGTGCAAATGCATATTATTCTTCCCAAAACAAGGACAATACAATCAATATTATGCGATTGCACCTTCCTTTTCGCAAGAAATCCAGTAAAAAAACTATATTTTTTCATGCATGCAAGTGTAAATGTTTCTCTAAACAATTTTCCAAAAGAATGTTAACGCAATAAAACATACATACCAATTTTCCTTTCCAAGAATCTAATTCCATAATATATACAAGGACATGTTTTTCTCTTCTCTTCTTTTTGAAGAGTCTTAAGACAACAAATAATTCCATATATATATATATATATATCTTTATGTATGTATGTATGCATGTATTTTCCAAGGAATTTAACACGCAATTTTTTATTTTTCGGAAAGTTAGCTAACTCACTAGCTATTATGCATGCAATACAAGATATTTTCTGATCATTTCACACATAAGAACTTTTTTTCATATTTCATCAAGAGGTAGAGTGAATAAAAAATATTTCTCAAATAACACAACTCATGCTCTTTTATGCAAATTTTTTAGGTCAACTCTTTCTCAAAAAAGTTACTCACATATCCATTTCGAGTAGATCAAATATCTAGATATTATTCATATGTACATATGAACATATTTACTTTAGGATTCCTATACTTCTCTTTAATTTTTTTATGGATATGCATTATGAGAACATCCTTGATAATATTTTTAAATGAAATAACTTAATTCCTTTTCAAGAATGACTAACATAATGCTTATATTTTTGTGCATGCGAATAGCTTATTTATTTTTAAAAAATATCTAACTTAATAGATATTTGTTTGTGCATGAAATTATTTTATTTCTTTTCAAGAACATTAACACAATATTTATCTCTATATGCAAATAACAACTATTTTTATTGCACTGAAAAATCAAATGGCAACAGTGTGTTGTTCCTATTTTAGACGTCAACTTACGTGGTTTCCGAACAATTGGAAATGAATTTTTGAAAATAGAAAGAACTTTGTGTTCGGAATTGGTTTCATGGTTAGGAAGATTTGAATGAATCTTTGCAACCCAATGTTCCATATTTAAGTATTACATAATTTTCTTTTTTCCATCAACTTTGGACACAATTTTCGAGATGTTGGAAATGAATTTCTCAAATATGAAAGAGGCTTATGGAAAGAATAGACTCGTTTACAAATATCACTTTCATTTTTACATAGGTTTCATGGTCAGGAAGATTCGAATGGATCTTTGCAACCCATTCTTCCAAATTTAAGTATTACATAATTTTCTCTTTTTTCCATCAACTTTGGACATGATTTTCGAGAAGTTGGAAATGAATTTTTCAAATATGAAAGAGTATTCTTGTGAGAACGGACTAATTTACAACAACAAAAAATTCGTATTTTAAGTATATTTCACAGTTTGGAATATACAAACAAATAGTTGGACCCTATTTTCCAATAAATCATGCAATTCACACAATTATTTATCCATGAATATTTTAAGAATTTAATGCACATGAAATTTTAGGAATCCAACGAGTAAAACATTTATTCCTTTATTCATGGAAGTCCATAGAGGTTAACCCAGGAAAATAATCTCAACACTTTATCATATGAATTTTTTTTCAATCAAATAAATTTGATTCTTATCTCTTCATGCACCATATGCAAACACAATAATTTTCAAATAGCATAGTTACCTATCTTTTAGTGCATGCTTGGAATGTCTCCTTCTTCTCTCTTGGCTTCATTCTACATATATTATGTAATTAGTTCTTATATTTTCCCATAGGATTATAATAAGTAGAATTAAAAAAATGAAATAGCTTTTGTAAATCCTAAAAATATTTCATAAATCACCAATAAATCCCTCCATAAATCAGACTTTTCCTAAACCCTAAAATCACTCCATAAATCATATTTTTCTAAATTCTACAATCACTCAATAAATCATCAATAAATATATCATGATTTTCTTTTCAAGGTAGATTTTCTTTTGCTTTATGAACAAAATATCACTTATCCGTATTTTCTAAAACTATTACTTATTATTTCTAAAACTCATAAAATATACCACCTTGGAAATATAATTTATTTAGATAGAAGAATATAAATTCTTCTAAATAAAGGAAATAAGAATTAGTTCTTGCAATATTATTATAATTAAGAATTACAAGAATATTCTTCATGTAAAATAAATAGAAGAATTAATAATATTTAATTTTCAGCAACCCTCATTTTACGAGAGTTTTTAAGGTAGCTTAGGCTAGGGATATTACATTTGTGAATGATTTCTCACTTCGGTAATGCCAAGTTTGAATGTTGAATGAAAATTGGCATAAAATTTCAAAGTATCCTTAATATTGATTCTCCCACCCCCCCCCACCCCCCCCCCACCCCCCAAGTATTAAACATTATTTCCATGAATTCGTATTAGAACCTCATTCCTTTAGAATTAGTTTAATCACTCAAAGGTTGATCAATAGGAATCAATGGCTAATCAAGTTTTTATAACACTATCTAGGAAGATCCATTTATGACTGGATCAGACTACGTGATCTATAATATTAGAATGGAAGCATATTTGATGGTAATAAAAGAATATATTTGGTTGACTATGGTCTATAGAGGGAAGAATTATTTCAATGCAGAAGCCAAGTAGATTATCATGAAAGGGTTATCAAAGATGTTGGGTTGTGTTATATTCTTTCCACATGGTTAACAGGGGGTTTGAAGGGCGCCCATAACCCCACTTTATGGGGTCCGGTGCAGCACCCCGGAAAATTTTGGTTTTGGACCCTATGTTAGGTTGGGCGGACCCACCTATGGTTTTGTGCATGATTTTCGCACATGTTTTTTGAACACGATGGTTTTCGGTCCATGGTATTGGACGCGATGGTTTTTGGTCCATGGTATTGGACGTGATGGTTTTCTGTCCATGGTATTGGATGCTTCGGCATGTACAAATATGTATTGTAACATTGAAAGGAACATAATGAAAAATCAAGCTGGTAGTCCAAGTTTTGGGATCCAGAGGAAAATCTCTGTGTATATGTGTTTTATGTGTTCTGCTCTCCCATTATTTATTTTTTGTGTTTTAGAATTTGTATGCAGGTAATTTTTGTATGGGGTTAAAACCTACATTTGGTATCGGAGTAGATTTGCGTTCAAGGGGACACCTTTGTTGCTGAGGGGTTTCACTCGGGCCTGTGGTAGACCCTGTTCAGTGGGAGATTTGCGAGATCAATTTTGGTGGTGAAAGAAGATGGCGAGCAGTGGAAAGATAGAGATTGAGAAATTTAATGGTCAGAGTTTTGATTTGTGGAAACTCAAGATGGAGGATCTGTTGGTGGATAAAGATTTGTGGATCGCAGTAGATCCAGGTACTAAACCAATAGGAGTGTCTGATGAGGAATGGAAGAAGTTGGATCAGAAGGCAAAGAGCACAATACGATTGTGTGTCTCATATTCAGTATTGTTGAATGTATCAGGGGAATCTACAACAAAGGCTTTGTGGGACAAGTTAGGGACTTTATACCAATCTAAGTCTCTGGTGAATAAACTATTCCTGCGAAAAAAGTTGTATAACCTGAGGTTGAAAGATGGAGACACAGTGACAGAGCATCTGAATGCATTTAATACTGTGGTAAGTTAGTTAGCATCTGTTGATATTAAAATTTCAGATGAAGATAAGTGCATCAGTTTTTTGTGTTCTCTACCAGATTAGTGGGATAGTCTGGTTATTGCAATAGGTAGCAATGCAACTACCTTGCATTTTGATGAAATAGTCTCATCCTTGCTGATGGAGGAGATGAGACGGAAAAATATGGAGATCCAAAATGGTGATGCCTTGTCTGTACGAGGGCGGACCCAGAACAGAAACAAAAATAAGTCATCGAGTGGGAAATCTAAATCTAAAGGGATATCTAAATCTCCAGGAAAACCTGTAAAGGTGGTGTGCTGGAAATGTGGAAAGGATGTGCACTACGGAAGGAACTGTAAATATAAAGCTCTTGACAAAGGAAAGGGACTTGATGAGGCTCCTTTTGCAGAGGCGAAAACCACCTCAAATGAAGGTGAGGATGTGTACTTGGCTTCTTCAAGTACACATGTAGATCACGAGGCATGGTTGATTGACTCAAGTGCATCCTTTCACTTCACTCCCCATAGAGAGTGGTTCTGTGAGTATGAGAAATATGATGGTGGTGATGTCTTCTTGGGGGATGATAGGAAGGCGAGAATCATTGGTCGCGGAAAAGTAAAGTTGAAATTGCAAGGTGGAAGGGTTAGAACGCTTCCAGGTGTTCTACATATTCCTGCATTAGCCAGAAATCTGATTTCTGTTAGAAAACTAGATGATGCAAGTGTAAAAACAGTGTTCGAGAAGGATACCTACAAGATGGTTCGGGGAGCACTGATATTGATGCGGGGAGTTCAAATTGGAACTCTGTACAAGCTGTAAGGTAGCACTGTTATTGGTGGGTGAAATAGTTCTCTAGTTCCTGAAAGTGGAGTAGAAAATCTAGTGGTCTCTGGAGAGAAGACCATGCTATGGCATCAAAGGTTTGGACATATTGGAGAGAAGGGCCTTCGAATACTTCCTGGTAAAGGTATGGTAGAAGGTATGAGTAATAGCTCTCTGGATTTTTATTTTTGTGAAAATTGTGTATATGGGAAGCAGAATTGGGTGAGTTTCCCCTATGGTAGTAAGAAGGCGAAATAGATATTAGAACTTGTGCACAGTGATGTGTTTGGACTTGTGAAGGTTCCATCACTAGGTAATTCTGTGTACTATGTATCATTTATAGATGACTTCTCAAGGAATACATGGATATATTTTCTTAAGAAGAAATCTGAAGTCTTTGACTGGTTTAAAGAATTTAAGGCTCTGGTGGAAAACCAAACAAAGAAGAAGATAAAGGTGCTGAGGACAAATAACAATGGAGAGTTTTGCAGTAAGGAATTCAAAGAATTATGTAAGAAGTGTGGTCTAGCACAGCAGAGGACTACTCCATATACAGCTCAGCAAAATGGAGTTGCAGAAAGAATGAATAAGACGTTGATGGAAAGGGCAAGAAGCATGCTCAGTGGTGTCGGGTTAGGACAAGAATTCTGGGAAAAGGCTGTGGATACTGCATGTTACCTGGTCAATAGGTCACCTTCATTAGCATTGGAGGATAAGACTCCACAAGAGGTATGGACTGGTAAGATACCCTCTCTTTCACATCTGAGGGTATTTGGATGTGATGCATATGTACATGTTCCAAAGGAGAAACGAACCAAGTTGGACAGTAAACCTGAAAAGTGCATCTTTATTGGGTACAAAGATGGTTTAAAGGGTTATAAGCTTTGGAACCGAGTCACACAGAAGGTTGTGTACAGCCGAGATGTGGTGTTCAAAGAGGTGAAAGATGTTATTAAACATGAATTCCAACGAAGGGAACCTAAGAAGATAGAGTTTGAGCTAAAGGAGGAAGAATCAGAGTCTACAGTAGAGGAGGAATCAGAAGAGGAAGAGCCACAAACTTCGAGTGTGAAAAGATAAGTTTGAGAAAGAAGGAAGCCAGATAGGTATAGTCCATCTACTTTTTCTTCAAATTTTTCTTTGTCTATTACTGGCGATGATCCCAGAACTGTGAAGGAAGCAGTAGATTCAGAGGATGGAAAACTCTGGAAAGAGGCCATGGTTGATGAAATGGCATCTTTGCACAAAAATGAGGCTTGGGGTCTGGTGGAGTTGCCAGCTGGAAGGAAACCCATTGGTAGAAAATGGGTGTTCAAAAAGAAGACAAATGCAAAAGGAATAGTGGAGAAATACAAAGCTCGGTTGGTGGCAAAAGGTTATTCCCAGGTGCCAGGAATTGATTTTGGTGATATCTTTTCTCCTTTCACCAACGTAACTTCTATTAGATTACTTTTATCTATGGGCGTTCCCTTTGATTTTGAGGTAGAAAAGATGGATGTGAAGACAACATTTCTTCATGGGGATCTGGAAGAGGAAATCTACATGAAGCAACCTAAAGGCTTTGCAGCGAAGGGTAAGAAAGAACTAGTATGCAAGTTAAAGAAGTCTTTGTATGGGTTAAAACAGTCACCAGGGATGTGGTATCAGAAATTTGATACATTTATACAGGGACTTGGCTTCACTAGAAGTAAAGAATATCACTATGTGTATTTTAAATTAATTGGTGACCGTGTTATTTATCTGGTCTTATATGTGGATGATGTGTTGTTGGTTGTAAATGACAAAGAAATTATCCAGGATTTGAAGACCCAATTGTCCTCCAAATTCGACATGAAAGATCTTGGTGCTACAAACTATATTTTGGGCATGGAAATTAAAACAGATTGAGCAAAGAGGAAGCTCTGGTTAAACCAGAGGAAGTACATCGAGATAATACTGCAAAGGTTTAATATGTAGGATAGTAAACTAGTGAAGGTTCCTATTCCTGTAGGTGTGAGGTTATCTGCTAAACAGTGTCCAAAGACACAAGAAGAGGAAGACGACATGTCCCATGTTCCATATGCAAGTGTAGTCGGTAGCCTGATGTATGTAATGGTCTATACTAGACCAGACATTGCACATGAAGTGGGAGTATTGAGCAGGTTTATGTCAAAACCAAGAAAGGAGCATTGGACAGTAGTGAAGCAGGTTTTCAAGTATTTGCATGGCACTAGTGATTATGGTTTGTGTTACCAACGAAGACCAGGATTGGACAGAGTGTTGGATATTTGTGGCTTTGTTGATGCAGACTGAGCTGGAGATCTGGATCAGAGAAGATCTACAAGTGGGTATATGTTTAACCTATTTGGAGGTGCAGTTAGTTGGATGAGTAAGAAATAATCTATAGTGGCACTATCAACTACAGAGGCAGAATACATGGCAGCCACTCATGCAAGCAAGGAAGTAGTTTGGTTGCAGAGATTGTGTTCAAGTATGGGGTTAGTACAGGGAGCTATAAGGATAGACTGTGATAGCCAAAGTGTAATTTTCTTGGCGAAGAACCCTGTATATCATTCAAAGTCAAAGCACATTGATGTTCAGTATCACTTTGTGAGGGATATGATAGAAGTCAAAAAGGTGTTGCTGGTAAAGGTGGACACTTTGAAGAATATTGTAGATGCATTGAAAAAATCTGTAAGCTCTGAGAAGTTCTCTTGGTGCAGAGAGACAATGGGCATTTCAGGGCCAGAAAAATGACTAAGCTCTCTTGTGGCCCTCTATGGAAATAAAACAACATGCGGGAGAATGTTGGGTTGTGTTATATTCTTTCCACATAGTTAACAGGGGGTTTGAAGGGCATCGATAACCCCACTTTATGGGGTCCGGTGCAGCGCCCTGGAAAATTTTGGTTTTGGACCCTATGTTAGGTTGGGCGGACCCACCTATGGTTTTGTGCATGATTTTCGCACATGTTTTTTGGACACGATGGTTTTCAGTCCATGGTATTGGATGCGATGGTTTTTGGTCCATGGTATTGGACGTGATGGTTTTCGGTAGATGGTATTGGATGCTTCAACATGTATAAATATGTATTGTAACATTGAAAGGAACATAATGAAAAATCAAGCTCGTAGTCCCGGTTTTGGGATCTAGGGGAAAATCTCTGTGTATATGTGTTTTATGTGTTCTACTCTCGCATTATTTATTTTTTGTGTTTTAGAATTCGTATGCAGGTAATTTTTGTATGGGGTTAAAACCTACAAAAGCCACATGCTAATAGAGTGAATAATTTTGAGACAATAAAGAAAATGTTGGATAGATTGAAATTCTTGTATGGAGAACATAAAAAGGTGTCTCAAGAGAATGATGAATAACCTTGTTGCTCAAATAGTGAACTAGAACATGTAGTTTATGGTGATAACAAGAAGAAGAAGACATCCCAGAAAAGAGATGGCAAGAATATTGAAGGTTCAAGATATTTGGTTGTCTACTCATCACTCTCAAGAGGATGATGGATAATCAAATGAGAGGCATTTCTACTTATAAGGTGAGCTATTGTTTTGTGATAACTATAAAGAGATAACTCATGTATCTTCTATACGTTCACGTGAAGTTTCTGAAGAAATAAATGTAAGTCCATCTAGTTGTAGTGATGAAGAAAGGCCTACTTTAGTAGTAATAAGAAATGTGGGATCCTCTAAAGAAGAAGAAATTATATCCTATGAAGAGAATAGGAGTATCCATGGTAGTAATGAGGATGGAATACTCCTCAGACCTGTGGAAGACTCCATGGACACATAGAGGAATTTGGATCTCTACGGTGTCTCATCTAGAACCTATGATAGCAAAGAAAAGGATCTAGATGAAAGGATATGTTTTAGAAAGAAGTAGATCATGACGCTAAAGGATCTCAAGGAGCTATCAAAAGAAGCTACCAAGAAAAGGAGCAATTGCAAGAATATGAGCTTCAGAATGAGAAGTTGAGAAAAATAATTGTATATTTAAATTATCAACAAGGAGAGGATAGCAAATTAAATGGGAGGTTAAGCAATTAGTTGAATAAAAGAGAAACTCACTATGAGAGACTACGAATTGGAGTAGTCCCATTGAGACATGAACTAGAAAGGAAAAATAAAGAGTTGTCTCAATATCAGAATCTTGAGTAGATAACAAACACCTTGGATGAGATGTTTTTTAAGCAAAGATCTCCTCTTCAAGGTTGGCTTTTCTCCTAGCAATAGTAAAGGAAATAAGTTTTTGGATTGTGGTAGCAGTGAGGAAAGACACATCAACAAGAGAAGAAAATGTAGTAGTAGTGAACAGAGAAAAAAACAAAATCTAAGTTGTAAGGAAGAAAACAAAGCAAAAATTTAGAAAACCATGGAAGGCACATGAAGAAGGAACGTATGTCCTTTACCCCTCAAGGACAATGCTCTCAAAGAAAAGGTATCTTCAGTTATCAGAACCCTTTTTATTGATATTATTGTTCTTGCAATAATTTTTAACATAAAGCCATAGAAAATAAGTTGTGTTGGGTAGTAGTAACCCAAGAATGCACAAGGGGCCCATGAGAAAGTGCGTTGGCTGCGAGGGAAGTTTTCTTAGGAATGCTTCCTAGTATAGAAATATTTTTGCTCCATTATTAAACTATATTAAATGCTATAATTATGGTAATATTGACCACAATATAGCAACTTACAGATATGAGAAGATGATTTATGCCCATGAGCATATACATGCAGGTGTAGCATCTTGGGCTTTGAAGACAACAAGGAATAATAGAACAAACAAATACAAGTTTGTCTTCAATTCTTTGTGTCATAGGAGCAAGCATAAAATGGCAGAAATAAACTAGAAGGAAAATAAGAATAATGATCCTCTTATCCCTTTAATGGACCCCTCTATGAGTATTAGCAGTGTTGAACATTAACTGCAAGAAAGAAAGAGAAATAATAACCCAACCACTTATCTCTTGGAAAGAAAGAAAATAGGTTGCAAGAGGATTTGGATTAATAAAGAAGAAAGAAAGGAATAGTGTTCTATAGCCATGCACAATCAAGTGATAATAAAAACAAGGGAAAATGGGGAGTTGGAAGGAAATTCTCCTTCAAGGACTTGTCCATTGACAACCTGGAATATGAAGGATGACATTCTAGTCAGGAGGAGTAGATCCTCTTTTTCTATTCAATGAAGGTAGTGAATGGCCTCAAATTAGGCCCCCAATAAGTAAAATGCAGGCACAATAAAGCTTATACAAAGTGACACATTTGAAAATTGGAGTTATGACCGAGTCCCTATGCTGATTACAATGATAAATTTGTTTATTTGAAATATATAAACATTGTAAGAGAAAGGAAAATGCAGCTAGGATGGTTTTAGGGAGAGTACAAAACAAAAATTTATGTTATGAGAAGAAGTTGAGTTGTAATTGAAGTTTTAAATGAGAAGTGGCCCATACTTTAGTCAGGTCCACAAGAACATCCCCCATAGAGAGTTGAGGAAGTAGATGTAAGAGACCAAAGATCATTGGCTCCAAGGGATCTGCTTTAGTAATTAGTAGCAGGCAACAATTTCCAGCCTTGGGAAGAAAGATTTCCTAGGAGATGTAACGTTTGCATCTTGGGTGAAATACCCTTATTTCATTTAAGATTGTGAGTTTTATTATGCCTAGAAATCTTATCTTCATGAACTCAATTGGTATAATCTTTTCATGTACATTCAATTTCAATTGGGATCCCTATCTCAATTGGCTATATAGGTTCATATTAAGTTACCTTTTCATGTGAATGGATATTTCTTTTTGAGAAGGATTCTTGGAAGTTTTCCTGTTATAGTAGCCTATTTGTATAAATTTCATGGTGCAATTTCTATTATTTAAGAAATAGTCCATATTTGTAGAGGTATGATCCCAAGGGAAGTAGTGCTTACCGTTAAGATTCTCAAGAGAAGTGAGCACAGTCTCAAAAGCAACAACAAATGTTGAAGAGAAAGCCGAAATGCATCATGAATGGTTGGTATTTGTAGTAGTAGCAATACCATGAGAAATTATATTTGGTATCATTTTCTTTTAATTGGTACAAAAGATGTATTGGTAGAGAAGGGATTCAATCAATAACCATAATATGTTACGAACAAGAGGATTTTTTGAAGTAGAGACGATAGATGTTCAACGGAGCATATCTCATATGCTTAGTTCTTAGAGCTTCTATAGCTACAAGAAGACACAACAACATACTTTACTAATGTCTTTCTTTTCAATTGTCTTTACCCTTGATGATTGTAGTTGGCTTTCAATGGAAAACTTCATGTGCCTCACCAAAGAGAATTTTGTGGTGCATAATCTACATCAACATCCCTTGGTGGCTCATGCAAAGAAAAGTGTGTAAGTAGCATGAGGATTGTTTAGTTAATTTAATGTTATCAAATTGTAAGCATAACTTATCGATCAGGGCACATAAATTGACGAATCAAAAGTGCATTGTATGTGCTAGAAGTATTTATGTCGTTAAGGTATTTCTGTTATGGTTAAAGTCTAAGTCGAGAATTAGTATGGAAATGGTGTTACTTTCTATATTAGAGTATTGTCCCTCAGATATGTTAGTTGGTTATTCTAAAATTAATCTTAATTGAAACACGTTTTGTGGGATGGTTGAAGAGAGATCATAAACTCTACTCTCTTAGACTTTTTTTTATTATATTTCGATTTCTATGCTGCAGCCACACTAAACTAACTACGAAAACAACGAATGATGTAAAGGAAATCCACTTTATTGAGTTGGAAAATGAATGATACTTGAATTTAGCTGCTAAGGAAAAGATTGTGACTCTTTAACTATTGCAACTTCACTCAATACAAAAGTAAAACAAGAACGAAATTGATCAGCTATAAAACAACCAAACTATGAAATGAGAAGATTGAATTATACTAGGTAGAAAGAAAATGAAATGATCAAATTATGCTAGGTAGAAAGCAAATGAAATTGTTGATGCAGATGTCAATTTAATCACGAATTCCATTGGACTGCATCCTAAAACATAAAACAAAGCATCCATATTTTAACTCTAACAAACAAAAGAAAATCTATTTTCAATGAGTCAAAGACCTGATCTATACGCAAAGGTCATCCACGAGACAGTCAACAACTTTAATCAACACAACATCAAAAGTATGAAGCAAAGTCTATTAATCACAAATAGTTTTAACAAGATGTTCTCAAAATTACATATAGCGACACACACCCAAAACAGAAAGCAATCATTGTTCTTATAGCATTTTCTCAAATAACAACATGAGAATTTTAAGCATAGGTATCTTCATTAAAATCCCTATCAAACTAAATTATATCGCTTAATCATTGATTTTCTATTTGGAAAAGCAAATTGATAATATTTTGGGAAATTCAGACTTTGTTCTAGCACATTATGTTACAGTTGGCTTTGAGGTTGACTGCATTGCAGTGTGATTATCTTGAAGTATTGGTTCAAGAGAACATGAAAGAATCCATGAGGGGGTCATTCCTTATCTATCCATATCTTCTTTTGCTGAGCTTGTGCACTCGAACCCTGTCAACAATGGAGGTAGCTGTAGATCTATGGATTAGTTGCAGAAACAATTCAATTCCATAGCTAAATGAAAACTTTAATAAAACAATAAGGTATATGGAAAAGATATAAAAAAGAGGACATGTAAGTTCTTACCTTAACAAAACCTCATATTTATTGCATTTATTTAGATGACAGGGATAGGAGAAAGGAGGAAAGATGAGAAAAAAGGGTGTCAAGGTAAAGCAGTTCTTGGACTCTACATTCCCCCACACTAGATGTTTTTTATGTCCTCATACAACTTAACATTGTCATTCTCCTGTACATTTTTGCTATCACATTCAGGATTCACTTTCTTCTTCTTTTTAGGGGCCACTACCATTCTGGGTTTCTTCATGAGGATTTTATACTTTAGGTTGATGATTTCTCTTTGAATTGCCTTGTTTTCTTTCTTCAACTTCTTCTTATTTTTGTACCATAGACTCAAGTGAAGAATAAGGTTATCACTCTTAGCAATTTGAATTCCATTTACTCTCAAGGGTTGTACTAGGAATACCTTTTATGAAGATGGTTGTGTCCATGTTTGGATTTTTCAAGAAGACTTTGCAATCTCCCCCTTCAATTCCTCTGTTTCTAAACCACTTTTCTCCACTTCTGGGTAATTTTGTAGCTTCTGCAGTCAGTTACTCTATTATGGCGAACTTGACATCTCCTATTTCAACCTTCGTTCCATCAAAAGAACATGAAAAAGTCTTCGTTACCTCCCTGTGGAAACCATCAAATTTCTGTATGAATTCTAACCACTGTACTTTTTGTAACAGTTCCCTGGCCTGAGGGTATCCTTCCAAGAACTTCTTTCCTATTATAACACCCATGATGGAAGATGCTTTGTCTCAAGAACTATTTACTTGATAGGGAAAAAGGGTGTTGGTAGGGTTTTGTTTAGTGAGGTAGAGAGATGTAGAGCCTATATGAATTCAGAGAAATGAGAGAATAAGTGAATTATAATGAAGACTGCGGAGATGAGTTAATAGTTTGAGTGCATTCAATCTAATCATTTAGCGATTACTTTGATATATTAGAAATAGGGACAAGACAGGATTTAAAATGGTGGATTATGATGATTTTGGGAAGTGGCTAACACCCACGATTCTCAATGATTTCATTTTATTTCGGTAGTACTTTGTCCACATAATTCATACATGCAATATATTAATCGTTATTGTAAAATTAAAGTGTTACATACCTTCAACTAATTTGCTAACCTTTATTTGTCCTTTGATATCTTCTGCAGATACTTTTCACTTAAAAGGAGTCATTTATTCTTCAATCTGAACTGGTGAGCACCAGTATTGCAGCAATAATTCTGCAACTCCTAGGCTGCCTACTTTATTCTTATCAACCCGGTAGTTCGTAACAAACTTGGAAGCGACGGTGTTGTATGCACAAGTACTAGTTCTTACTGCAGGTTGTCACTTGGTCAGTCGACGCAAGATCACTAGGAGCTCAAGCCAACTTCTATGGATTCCAGAAGAAGCTCTATATGTCATGAACGGAGAAAAAAAAGACTACTCTACAGATACTACTCTAACTGTAGAAAGGAGAAAGACTGAAATGTAAAGAAAACCAAGTAAATCCTAATTAACCAACTAACCCTACTTTTGCAGAAAGCATTATGAAAATCATGAAAAGAATGTCATTACCTATTCAAAGAAGTAAACAAAATCTAACTAAGATATTTCTGGAAGTAAATGAGCAAAAAACATCTTTTTGGATTTTTATGTATTTTTATGTGAATTTGACATGCATGTAATTTATTGTTTATGAATGTGGCAGCAAATAGGTGGCAATCGAGTGGGGTTTTGGGACTTGAGAGGATGTAGAATGGTGTGGATGGGTACTAGGAGGTCTCAGGTGGCCTTTTGGAGGCTTTTCCCTCATTCAACCTTCAGAAGAAAGCCTACAGGAAAATCTACAGGAGGACACAAGAAATCTACAGGAAGAAAAATAATGTTCTACAGGAGGTCTACACGAGGAGGAAGAGAGCAGTTTTGGCTGTTTTGAGGGTGTGAGAGTGAGTGGAAAAGGTGGATGAGGGTTGGAAGGAAGTTTTAGGGAACCTAGTGTTATAGACATTTTTGTGCCTCGCAGCATGGAGCATGAAATGTCAATAATTACAGGGATCCTCAGTCCCTAAACATATTGTTCTTACCCCTAGAAGAACAAGGTCAGCAAACCACAGCACTTCCCATCAGTTCTCCACCTGAAAACACTCAAAAACAGGCTTATTTTGGATCATGTCAGCTGCTCCACTGAGCATCTGCGCTGGAATGCAACTGCTCCTCCTTGTACCTGCATTGGAAGTCAAATCTAATGAAGGCTACCTGCGCTGGGCGAGATTGGCCAAGTGGCACAGTCATTCTGCAAGGTGTCCACTGCCAAGGAAGCTTCCAAACTGACACTTGGTTCATGAGATTCGCCCTGTGATGAGTAAGAGGTACTTGATCACCATGTGTAAGCAAGGATCTCCAAGTGGACTCAAGGACTGAAGTTTAACTGAAGAAGGAGAGGACACTAGTCAGCTCTATGCCAGCCTCAAGCTGACTCATCCTTTCTTCTTCTCTCCTATATATAGAGCTCTTCTATGAGGTCTAAGGAGGCTGGAATTTTGTGCAAAGCAAGGAAGTGCTGTTGGTTTACAGTTAGAGTTATTGGGGGATTGCTTTTATAGAGGTGAAGAGGAGATTTTTTGCTGCTGGATTGGAGCCATCAATGGTTGTAACCTTCTCAGAACCCTGTTACTTCTATCAATAAAGTTTTGCATGTTCTCCTATATACTTGTATTGCATTGATGTATTGTATTTACTTGTATATTTGATTCACTCTAATCCATGCATCAGTTATGAGTACATGTTTCTTGTAGTTTTCCTTCTCTTGTTCGTGTAGGATCTTTGTGTAGCTGGACTGGCAAAGGGAGCAAGGAGCTGGGAATAAGAGACAAAGAGAGAGGATAGGATCGACAAAAGCGAAAGACACCGGTTGGTCAATCTTTTCTTCCTTCTCTGTACTTTCATAAAGGAAAATATCAAAGCTTTACTTTCAGTTGTTGCTAAGGACTGTCACCCTTAGAGTAGGGATAGGGTCATCCGAGTCGGATACTTTTCCCCACAACAAACTGGTGACTCCGCTGGGGAGCCTAGTATCTTGTTGGTGTTTGTAGTATCTTTGCTATTCATTTCCTGAACCAAAGAGTACCAAATCGAAAAGCTTTTGACTATATGAAAAGCGAAGTAGAGGGGCTGCTACTCTTGCTCATTTTTGAGCAGATTCACGATTTGAAGAGCTGATCTACAAAAGACTCTTGTACTCTTTGTGATAGCTTTTCATCCTCTTGATCACCCCTTAGCTTGTACTTGACCTATAGCTTTTTATTTCAGCAAAAACAGTGAATTTTTGAGCTTTTTATGACCCGGAAACCCTTGTAAACGCAACTCTCGTGTCTCAGTGCAGGCTGTCCAAAGGCAGTCTGCATTGCAGCGCAGGTACTCCCTTTGGGAACTGTGCTGAGAGTCAGTTTGACAGACCAGAGCCTGCGCTGAACCAGTTAGGCTATGTCTTCTTGAGGTTTCCCACTGAGCCTTGGCCCTGTTTTCACTGTTATTTTGCTGCTGATTGCTTGTCATTTGTACTTGCTGTAAACCAACTTTCCTTGACATCATTCCGCCTCTGTTATATAACGAAATTGTACCTGTTCTTTGTATTTCTTACTCATTTAAAATTTCCCATAACGAAAAGTAAACTAGTCATGCTTTTGGCCTCTTAGATCTGAACCTGTGTCAGGCATTTTTGTTGGTCTAAAGAGTTAGCTTGCTTGTTGTCCATAGCTGATTAGTCATTTTACTTTCGTTAGTATGGTTTGATTTCATGTATTTCCAGTGATTAAGCAAGTGAATCTTAAGGTGTCTTTTGATTTTGGACAAACTTTTTTACTTTCACTTTAAATCGAAATCAAAGTTATATAACCACTTTCTTTTTGTATCCATCCACATTAAGAAAGGGAAAAGAAAATACATGCATTGTGCATTTTGCATTTGACTGTGTGCTTGACGATTTAGGAAAAAGTGCATTAGTTTGTGCTGTATGAACTGTGTGAAAAGATATGCCTTTCTTCTCCCTCAGTAGTTAAGATTTTCATCAGTCAAAAAGATTTGAAAAAGTTTGCTTCTCATCTTAGACTGCATTTAGGAATTTGTTGCATACATCTCGTGGTGATCCTTAAAGGCAAACTGATAAGCAAGATCAACATTAAAATAAATCCAATTTACATAACAACGCTTTGTAACATAACGCAAACATCTAGAGGTCTAGGTAGAGACGTGTTCCGGCGTCGTTAAACATAGTGACTGTCGATCTCTACGAAGGTGGGTGATTCCTCCTGAGAGTCGGTGGCGCTAATACGGACTTGTGCTCCCACGTACCGTCGCGTATATATTGGGAGACCCCTATAGGAACAAAGCCTTTATCCTTAGGAAGCCATGTCGGCCGCCCTACTGATCGCAATGCAGTGAACACAGCATTCACAAAGATTGACCACACGTACCGTAAAACGTATTCCGTGGTTTCGCGAAAGGTTTGGCACACCCTCTGCCTAGATCTCCAGAGCAGTTTCTTTTGGCCTTTTTCAAACTCTATAACTGAAAAAGTCCAACCGAGCATTTGTCACTTCGGGCTCGTTAATACATCGAAGGCGACTAGAGTCATCTTTAGCTTTTTCTCGACTCTTTAAAACTGAAAAAGCAAGTTGTGTCTAAAGCGTCGTTATAAAATTTATTTTAAGCGGAATAATCATCACCCTTCCCTCGTTGATCTTCGAAGTTAGTCCACCACAAGTGGAAGTTCCTGTAGAATCGCTAAGAAATCTTTTGGATAGACTAGATATGTCTGAACAACCGTCGACATCTAGGACTGTGTCGTCCGACACAGCTGCAGCAGAGCCTCCTGCTGCTACTCCAATGATGTTCGCTGGTATACCATCTGTCCTGGCAAATTGTCAACAACAAGCCGGAGTCCAATCAGGGACAACGACATGGTTAGTTCCTATTTCTTCATCTGGATTATCATCTGGTATTTCTTATGTTGAAACTCGCCAAATTGATCCATTTGGAGGTCAATCTGGGCAATCGATCCCCTTGAGTTCCGGATTGATACCATATGGGGGGCAGTATGCCCTTTCATTACCTCCTCCGGGAGGATGCCCATCCGTGAGTTCACAACAAAGTTCAGGTCAAACTGGAATTACATCCAGCGGTTGGGTACCAATACTGCCTCAACAACCAGGAGTTGTATATTCTATGCAACCAGTCCACCCTGTGTCGAATGTTGCCACTATACCTGGTATGGTGATTGCGTCGCAAGTACAAGCGCTGCCTACTGTATGTCAACCTCAAGTTTCTCAGGTTGCCATACAACAGCCTCTTGTCTCGACATCTCAATCGCAATCTCAGGTCAGTGCCTCCTTATCTGGAGTGACTCAGGATCAAACAAGTATAGTGACTCCTCATCTTGGTCAATCATCTAGTATTGGGCATCAGCAAATGGTCCAACAACCAGAGCTGGTTAGAACTCAACAACTGCAATTCCAGCAATCATATCAAGGACCTGAGCAACAAGTCTTTGTAAGTAATGGGCAACCATACTATAATGGTTATACCCATCAACCTTGTCAAAGTTGCCAACATTATGCTGGTATGCAAAGACCCACTGCTCAGGCGATTCCATCTTATCCTAGATATGCTTCGCCTAACCTGAATCAACAGTTGCCCTTTGTAGCAACTCTAGAATTACCAGATCTAAACCGGCTGACGAATGATCCAATTGCTTATGCCCCTTGGTGGCCAGCGATTCCACACAAACTTCCATCAGACATTCCTAAATTTAATGGAAATCCTGGTGAAGACCCGTTGAATCACGTGATGACATTCCATCTATGGTGTTCATCAAACACCCTGAATGATGATTCGATAAGACTTCGCCTTTTTCAGAGGACGTTAACGGGTCCAGCGGCAAAATGGTATATTGAATTGCCTAGAGCTTCGTTCGACAACTTCAGTACCTTAGCTACAACCTTTTTAACCCATTTTCAATTACCGATAAGGTATGAAATGGGAACAGAACTCCTTACCAACTTTAAACAGACAACGGCCACTCATATATCTGATCATATACATGAATGGCGACGTCGTCGTAAGATGGTAAAAACATATGTTCCCGATCAGCTATTAGCTGAATGGTTTATAAAGTCATTACTTCCGGCCATAACGGAAGATGTGGCCAAGGGGGGAGTCGTAACAGAAGAGCAAGTTATAGCTCGTGCGCAATATCTAGACTTGGTTTATACTCAGTCTGGCACGCTCTACGACAAAATACCTGACGCCCCTAGACCGGAATTCTCAATTCCTCCTCCTCCTAAATCAAACAATGACTCTCACGCCGGCGGTGACGTGATTGGCAAGCACAAAATTTACAGTCAAAATGCAAATGAAAAACTTCTTGCCTCAGAAGTGAATGCCATGTCGACCGACAAGGGCAAAAAACTGAAGCAACTAGGGGGCAAGAAGAAAAAGACAGGAAGAAAAAGGAAACCCCCGGCAGGGTGTCATATATGCGATGAGGATCATTGGACGAAATATTGTCCACATATAGTTGAAGTTAAGAAACTCTTCAAGAGTTCAAAAACCCCAGCAGTATTGACTGATCCGTTTCCTAATCCAAGTCAAAATCTGGTTGCTAATCAAAATGCTTCCAGATCCCAAGTGCTTATGTTGTCTACCTCGAAGCAACAGAATAATGCTTTGACAAGGAGTAAAGATTACGGGAATCCAAAGCTGTCGAACAACAAGGTTAATGAACGACCTAGTAGTTCAACAACAACTTTGACCGAAGTTGTGCCACCCATCGTTCCTAAGCCAATGATAAAGTCGCCAAAGGGAGTAGTACACAAATCGACATTTAATCCTCGTGCCCAAGGAGCACAGAATTATAATATAGTAAAGGACCTGGCCCAATCGCCGTCCACTATGTCGACACTTGAAGTACCACAAAATTGCCCCTCCCAAGAGCAAGCTTTATTATCAGCAATAGGTGGGATTGGCCCAATGGATTCCAATCTTGTGGCCTTTGATCATAAAGGATATGACCCTCAGTTACCAGCTCAACTAGCTTTCCTTATTCAAGTGAAAGCCCTCAACAAAACTGTTCATCGAACAATTATTGATGAGGGGGCATCTACATGTCTTATGTCGATGAGTTGCTGGAAAGATTTAGGCTCACCACCCTTGTCGAAATCGTCAACGACGTTAAAAGCATTTGATGGACGATCATACACTCCATACGGGATTTTAAGTAACTTGCAAGTTGAACTGGGGGGCAAAACAGTAGGAATTGATGTTGAAGTAATTGATGGAAACCTCAATTACAACATCCTACTAGGAAGGCCCTGGATCTATGCCATGGCCGCGGTTGTGTCGACCTACTTCAGGAAGATTGCATTTCCCTTCCAAGAAGGAATTACAATCGTCGACCAACAAACTTTTCTCCCCAACAGTTCACAAGTTACAGGAAGAATTCCAATGATCCATGGAAGGAATCATTTGCTTCAAAATATCGGAATAGGTCTCCTAAAAGACCCTGCCTTAATGGGTACTTTCGCCCTACCGCCTCCAAGTAATCTGGCGGGAGTGGCCACAGTGGAAACCTACAAAATGAAATCTAATCCAATCTTCTAGTTGGATTCAGAAGATTCCTAAATATTTTGTCGGCTTCGAGGATAGTTCCTAACTCATGTCAACCTCGTTAAAAAATGAAATAAGGAGTCCTGAGGACGGTTCTAATATTGTGTCAACCTCATTAAAAAATGAAACAAATCCCCGAGGTAAACCTTCATTCCAACCACCAAGATGAATGCAATGAAGCTTGGGGGGCACCCTCCTTTGGCATGCGTCATTATGATGTTGGGGGCATGCGAAAGAATCGAGCAGTTTTGTGCAGAAGTTCATGCTCGTTAAAAAATAAACGTAAATTGTGAGCAATCTTTCCCTAGCAGTTCAAGCTCATCCAGAAAAAATGAACCGGTAAACAACCTCGAGAAATGTAACCTTTGAAAGCCATATTAAAAGCCCTTGGTCGTGTTTTTATGCCATCACCTCCATCCGTTCATTTGGCCAATCGTTCACCTCCATATGTTTGTTTACCCATTTTGAGGAACAGCTGCGAAGAGTGATTTCACTTAGCCATCCTTGTGACGCTGCCGTGATTGGAGAATTCCAACCTGTACCTGGAATCTGCTGCTATCCCTGTTCATCACTCATTCCTCAAAAGACGAGTCTTCTTTGAGCTCTTTTCACTGACTCGTAAAATATGAAAAGTTTGCCTAGTTTTGGCCTTCTAGCTCATTAAAGCTACCGGAAAGCTATCCCTCCTCTAGATTTTAATCCTTTTGGACCTGAGGGATTATTGCACAAAAAGATCGAGCGCTTGTTTTGTTTGGCTCATTAAAGCAACCGAAAATTCATCCCTTCTGTATTGTTTTATACTTTTTCGGACTTAAGGGATTAGCTGACGAAAAAGAAATTATGGAGTTAACTTTCTGTACCTTTTTAGACTCTCTAAAAATGAAAAGGACCGAGTTTTCTTTGTCGTTAGACTCGTTAAAATGATTAAATAGCGACAAACTTGTCTTTAGACGAGAACGAGTTTCCCTATCGCTAAGCTCGTTAAATCATAGCGATGGGCTTGCCCGAAGGGCAGGTTATAGAACAAGCATATGTTATCCTCCTCAAGCTTGACAAAAATAAAGAGGTACTGGTCAGAAATGACTGGGGAAAAATTGGGAGAACATCAAAGTTTAATGGTAGCAAGTCACTCTTGAACATGACACTTTTCCTCCGTACCACATCGGGTTGGGTTGTTTCATTCACCGGTCTCATCACCATGGTCCTCGCCAAACCATCCACATTTGGGGTAATGCTACCGATCCATCGCATCAGTGTCGTTATATGTTCAAGAGGGGTCATTCTGAAAGTGTCAACCATGTCCCATCCACTGCCATACATTATCCTTCATCCATTCATGATCGCCACCCTGAATCATATATCACAGTTTGTTTTCACCTCCACTAAAATCATTAGCTCCGTTCCGTGTCATTGATGTGGGATTCATTAAGGCCCTCCTTTGACGGATCGCTTCTTGTCGACTTCAGCTCATTATCCAAGAAGTTGATCTAGGAACAACCCCATCAGTACTTTGAAGCTTGCATGCCTCAATGGCAAGTTTCTCACTTCCGGCGGCAGGTATACATCAATGACCTTCGACCAGAAGATTTTGCGTGGCGTTCGACGCCAAGTCCTTTATTCACGCCACGTGAATTGTACTGCAGTACCTTGAGGGTCATTATCATTATCGGTGATTCCTCTCGCACTTGTTAACGGTTTTCATCATTGACCGGTAATCAAGCGATGTCTTTCCATGTTCGACTTCAGCGAAATTCTCACATGGATCGACTTGTACTTAGAGTGAAGATTGAACGAGTTTGAAGACCCCGGATCTAGTTTCATCCATCCGGGCTGCGATACATATTCAGGAAATATAAAAGCATTTGTCATGTACATCATTGCAACAGATGATCATCCTACTCAAAGGATGATAATTTCAGCAGAGAATTATCAGTCTACTATCAGACGATCGTCTGTTCTATGTACCAAAATGTATTTATAAAGCTGAGCATGGGAATGCCCGCCTCAACTAGATCATGAAAATAGAATGAAAAATAATGTATTGTATTGTATTGTATTACAGGGCGCCTCCTCAGCACTGGAATGAACTTCGGACCCTCTAGATAAAGCATTTCACCCGATAAACGGCCTCATACTTTAGGGGGCAACTATTATAGACATTTTTGTGCCTCGCAGCATGGAGCATGAAATGTCAATAATTACAGGGATCCTCAGTCCCTAAACATATTGTTCTTACCCCTAGAAGAACAAGGTCAGCAAACCACAGCACTTCCCATCAGTTCTCCACCTGAAAACACTCAAAAACAGGCTTATTTTGGATCATGTCAGCTGCTCCACTGAGCATCTGCGCTGGAATGCAACTGCTCCTCCTTGTACCTGCGCTGGAAGTCAAATCTAATGAAGGCTACCTGCGCTGGGCGAGATTGGCCAAGTGGCACAGTCATTCTGCAAGGTGTCAACTGCCCAGGAAGCTTCCAAACTGACACTTGGTTCATGAGATTCGCCCTGTGATGAGTAAGAGGTACTTGATCACCATGTGTAAGCAAGGATCTCCAAGTGGACTCAAGGACTGAAGTTTAACTGAAGAAGGAGAGGACACTAGTCAGCTCTATGCCAGCCTCAAGTTGACTCATCCTTTCTTCTTCTCTCCTATATATAGAGCTCTTCTATGAGGTCTAAGGAGGCTGGAATTTTGTGCAAAGCAAGGAAGTGCTGTTGGTTTACAGTTAGAGTTATTGGGGGATTGCTTTTATAGAGGTGAAGAGGAGATTTCTTGCTGCTGGATTGGAGCCATCAATGGTTGTAACCTTCTCAGAACCCTGTTACTTCTATCAATAAAGTTTTGCATGTTCTCCTATATACTTGTATTGCATTGATGTATTGTATTTACTTGTATATTTGATTCACTCTAATCCATGCATCAGTTATGAGTACATGTTTCTTGTAGTTTTCCTTCTCTTGTTCGTGCAGGATCTTTGTGTAGCTGGACTGGCAAAGGGAGCAAGGAGCTGGGAACAAGAGACAAAGAGAGAGGATAGGATCGACAAAAGCGAAAGACACCGGTTGGTCAATCTTTTCTTCCTTCTCTGTACTTTCATAAAGGAAAATATCAAAGCTTTACTTTCAGTTGTTGCTAAGGACTGTCACCCTTAGAGTAGGGATAGGGTCATCCGAGTCGGATACTTTTCCCCACAACACCTAGGGTCTAACGAGAATCATTAGGAGAGAGAAAGATGATTGGATTTGCTCAAGGAGAGAGGAAGAAATTCTATGGAAAATGCAGAAAACTAAGGCAAAATTGAGGGGAGACTTGGGTGACCTGTAGGGCATGGACCAGATGGAGGATGGGATGGCTAATAGGCTCGCCTACTGCTAGAAGTGATCTGTTGCATAAACAACTGATAGTCAACCAATAAGATCAAGCAAGCAATGAAAGAAGTGCATCTAGGAAAACAAAGTTTTGCATCAAAATAATCTAAACTATGATCTATGAAAGTAAATGTTGAGGAATGTTGCAAGAAAGGAAAGCATGAAAGAATAATATTGTAAATAAAAAAGTAAGCATGATAAAGAATTTCTGAAGCAAAGCAAACTAGACTATTAACCAACTAAAAAACTCCAAACACTAGAAGTCCTATGAATGAGGAAAATCTGTGTTTTTGGGGCAGCAAGAGGGTCTTTGCCTCAGATCATGGTCCCAAAGGGAGGAAGAGAGGCCAAGGAACTATTGCTAGCCTTTTGAATCTTTTCTTTATCACTTCTTAACCTGCTATAGAAAGCACAAATGGAAGCAAACTACTGAATCATCAAAAGCAACCTATTCTTAACCATAAAAGAAATACATCTAACAACAATCTAATCTACAACTGAAATAAAACATACAAATACAAATAAGGAGGAGCTTGGTTGCTTAGATTGGGCCCTAACCCAAGAGCTTCAGCCCTCTGAGGTAACTCAGTGCTAACTCAAAAAGGATTCCATCTTTATTTCCAAAAGAATAACAAGATTACATGGAACTATAAAAAATAATAAGCTCAAGGTTGAGCGGAGTTTACATAAGAAAATGTACAAAAAAAATCCAACAAAAATCTGAATCCTAGTGATGCCCTAGGCCTCTCTACTTATACAGTTCAAGCTACCAACATCTTCCTAAATATCATGGAGGCTTGGCTCCCAAAACTTGAGATAATCATCAGTCATCCTCCACTTGCTCGGCTGCCTTCTAGTGCATGACTTGGTTGCCTGTACTCTGAGCTGAATGAAGGGGAATTCGAAGTGAGGAGTAATAAATGAGGGGGAATCCATCCTATAAGTCCTCTCCTTTGTCCACTTCAAGTTATTGTTGCCATTTGTCCACTGGATCCTTGAATTTTACCACAAAATTCATCAATAATATGCATTAAACACATATTAGACCAGATGACATCATAACTAAGTCAACTCACTCTATAAGCATAAATATATGTTAGATTTTAAGCTTCCCTGGAAGTTTTTTGTAGTGTCATGATCCGGATTATCCACAGTTTCTAGTTCATTCTGCCAACGTTTCAAACCCCAAAGTGGGTCCATCATGAGGACAAATTAGATAGAATAAGAATGAAAGATTATTGAGAGAAGAGAGCCTTGCGACCTGGATATAATTAACGAAGAACCCTAATTTTATAAACGCCGACATGATTTCTTGTTTTTATTAATTATTATTTTATTTTTATTTATTATTTTCCTTTTTATAATAATTTTATATAATTTTTATAAAATCTTTATAAAATTCTATTTATAAAAGTTTTATAAAAACTTTAATTAATTATTTAATTATTCATTATTAGTTCAGGTTTAATTACTTTAATCATGAACAAATAAGTTTAATTTATTTTATTTTATTAATTTTGTACTTCAATTATTAATTATTTTAGTTTTAATTGATTAATTATTTTTTATTTAATTATTTAATTAATTTAAATTAAATTATTAATTATTTTTAGCCCTCCTTTAATTAATCAATTATCGATTAATCAATTAATTAATTGATTAATCAATTAATTAATTAATTAATCAATTAACTAATTAATTAATTAATTTATCTAATTTATCAAATTAATTAATTAATTAATTTCTAATTTTTATATTTTTATATTTATTTATAAATTAATGTTAATTTTTATTTGATTAATAAATTGATTAATTAATATAATAAATAATTTTTTTTTTTTAATTAATTAATTAGTCCCCATTAAATTTAATTAAAATCCAATTAAAATTGATAAAGAAATTAATTTATAATACTAATGCTCTAATTTTTTATTTCATTTAAAATTTTTTATTTGATTAATATTTAATTTATAATTTCTCTCTTTTTCTATAATTAATTGATTAAATTAAATTAATTAATTTTGATTTAAATAATCCTCATTGAATTTAATTAAAATCAATTAATTCATACTTCATCCTAATGCTTTAATTTTATATAATTCTAAAATTTTTATTTGATTAATATTTATTTGAGAGATCTTAATTAGATCTTATTCTTATTAATTAAATTTATTTTCATAATCAAAGTTGTTTTTGGGTTATTATTAATCATTTGAGTAGTTATGTTTAATTTCCTATTTTATTTTATTTTATTTTATTTTTTAAGAATTAAATCATTAATTTAATTTAATTTAATTAATATAATTAATTAAATTAATTTGTTTTAATTAATTAATTAAACTTTCGAAATGAAAGACCCCTTTTTTTCCGATCCTATGCTTCCAAGGGTCCGGGGGGTTTATTTGTTTGATCAGAGGAAGCCAATTTCCACTGATTTCACTCCCATTGTCCCTGTTGAGGTTTTGAGGAAATTTCATAATTGCAATGGCCTCTCTGATTTTTCTTTTATGATAGTTGTCCTCTGTTGCAATTACTTTGGCGTCTTCCAAACACACATGATGTTTGGTCTTGGACGAGTGCTCTGCAAGGGCTGATGTACGGGATCTTTCATTCTTTATGTCAGCGGCATGCTCTTTAAGTCTTATTTTCAGAGACCGACCTGTTTCCCCAATATAACTCTTGCCACATGAGCAATCGATCTTGTACACTCCCTTGAGTTGTCGTCGATCAATGTTATCCTTAACCGACCTCAGAAAATCATGAAAATAGCTAAGAGAATGGTTGATTTGACTAGGTTAGGAGGAAAAATGAGCCCATATAATTACCCATTTATGAGGCTAATCATCACCCCCCTACTGAAAGTGTTGCTCATCCTCCGAGCAACTTAATTCATCTCCTCATCTTTTATGGCCCTCGTGGCCTCCCTAGCATCCCATGCTTCTGATGTGGTCTCCTCTTCCTTGTCATAGAATCCTGCCTTCCTATCTATCTCTTCCCACTGCTCCTTCTCTTCTTCTTCTCTTTTGCCTTCTAGCATGCCTAGCAGCAATGGGGGACTCAATTTG
The DNA here is from genome assembly GCA_031772625.1 of Pinus tabuliformis. Classification (NCBI taxonomy): domain Eukaryota; kingdom Viridiplantae; phylum Streptophyta; class Pinopsida; order Pinales; family Pinaceae; genus Pinus; species Pinus tabuliformis. The sequence continues at coordinate 1,875,621,066 of CM062819.1, read as the reverse complement.
AGGCCAATCCAATTAACCTTCAGCTTCTGCATGGAGCTCTTATACATGGGCACTCTCATTAATGCCTCCCTCATTCTCATTGGGTAATGATATTCCCTGATCTGCAAACTGTGTGGTAAGGTGTTCCATCTCCTCATACATGCATGCACACAGTCATCCCCAAGTAACCTTTCCATATCCTCAAAGTGTGTTATGGCTTGTGCCTGATCACTTATATATCTAGGGTCAATTTGAGGATCTTTTTAGCTAATGGAAAAACCTGTGAACAATTTATGAAACCAACGTTTTGGACTAGCTAGGTAAGTCCATCATCAGCACAATGAGATCAGTATTTTGAGAAGAGAGAGGATCATTGGCAAGTAGGTTATGTGTGTTGATGAGTGCCATGGGGTCTGATGGCTCAACTCTTATCATTAATGGATCATTCTGCTCCTTTATCATCAACCTTCTTATTTCTGCTACCCTTAGCTATTCATGGTTCATCCATGAGTCCTTGGCCATTAGTTGCAGGTCCCGTAGCCTGTCTTTGGGGTCCCACACATTCATGTCTATGAGGGCCATGTTATGCAGGTAGAATTCTTCCATTTTTGCCTTATCTTCTTATGTGCTTTGGTCACACAGGTCCATAAACTGCTTGTAATCTTGGAAAGGCAATGTGCCTCTTTGTGCCAAAGTCTTGATCTGAAATTGCAACCATTGGTCCTTGAGATATAGGCCATAGGATTTTGCTAGTGTCCTATATTGCAATGCCTCTATGGACTAGCTGGCCATGCATGCTAGTTGGGTCTCCTTCCCTTGCAGCTGTCTTCTTAGCAATTCATTTTCAGTTTCAAGGTTGCTTCTTGTGATTACTTCTCTATGTCTGACAACACTGAACACTTTGCCCATTTCTCTGAGTTTGTTCTCCATATGGCCAATATCCTCAACTCCTTTGGATTTCACTATTTGCATCCACCTATGGGTCCTTATTCTTTCTTTCTCTAATTCAAATAATAGTGGAATTGCAATTTTTGTGGAATTATTATTCCCCGCTCAAGAAGATTGTAGTAGGAGCCAAGATTGGGCTGGGGATCAAGTTCTTGTAGCTTTGTTTCTTCCTCCTTTCCCTGTGGCTATCCTTCTACCTTTTTCTCAAGCTATTGGGTCTCCTGTAGTTTTGACAGTGTCTCCTGTAGAACTGTCTGTGCCTCCTGTAGGACTATTTTTGGGTCATGTAGTTCTACCTTCTCTTTCCATGTGGGAGATCTAGGAGTCCCCCTTTCATATGTGATAGGTGCCTTAGAAGGGCATTATTTTCCTTGGGAAGAGGGTGAATCTTCAATAATAATTGGCACTTTTGAAGGAGGCTGGGGTTTCCTTGTTTTGATTCTTGTGCTCTTCCTAGCCCTAAAATACATTGAGGTATGCCTCTTCCTCTTATGTTTTGGCTTAATTGGTGTGTTGAGGGCAGTGAGAGCAGCTGCTACCTCTCTTTCTAAAGTCTCAGGAGACACTTTTATCTTTTCTACCCCTTCTTCTCCTCCTTCTGTCTCTTTCTCTGTCTTTGTTTTCTCTGTTTCTTCCTACTCTGTTTCTTCAGCTTTCTCCTCCTCTATCTTGGTTTCTTCCTTCTTCCCTTCTTGTTCTTCTAAATCACCAATTACTTCACCTTCTCCCCCCTACTTCTCTTCCTCCTCACTGGCAGTAGGACTAATATCATAGGTTAGGGTATTTATGTCATCTTCAGCTCTCATGTTTCAGAAGATTTCCCATGCTATAGGCAGTGTAAATGTATGGAGGGCTTCTTCCACTAAAATTTTGATTAACCCATGGTGAGCTAGCTATTCTGGATTTCCTGCTTTTACTTTAGTATTGGAGTCAATGAGGGACTGCAGGAGGAAGTAGGGGATGCTGAGCTTCTGAAGGGCTAGAGTGTCCATGCCATACCTTAACTCATGAAGGATTCTAAAGTGGTAACCATAAACAATGTTGTACCTCCCCTCACTAGAAATATACTTGATTATTTGGTAGCTAACCTCATCCCAAGGATATGGTATGTTAGCCCTTCTTATGCCATTTTTTACCTTCTACAAGGGTTTCATTGTTTTGGAAGAAGTTTTTCTTGGCAGCCTCGCCAATTGTTTTTTCATCCTTACTCCAAGGCAACCCAAGAGGAAGGGTAGTGACCCTACTGATAGATTCAATGGTTATCTCCATGGAAAGACCTCTAAAGGTGGTAGTGGCATGTGTTCTGGTGTGAGGGACCAAAGAGTGGGCAAATTCTTGAGCAATTTCCTCATCAAACCCTCAAAATTTCTCATAAAAGTTCATCCAATTTGCTCTTGTGAAGATGTCCACTACTTGGGGATGTGCATGAAGCCTGGAGGAGTTGGTGGGCTCCTTCCTCATAAAACCTCCTGTCATTTTGTTTATGCTTCTTTGGGAAACCAAATCTGGAGAAGGAGGCAACAAGTTTTGAAGAAAAACAAAGAAACAGAGAGACTGTGTTTTTCTTAAGAAATGAGCATAAATTTTCTTTTTATTGATTCCACCTAAAGGCTTTATTTCCTCCTCAAAATTGAACCACTACTTGCATATTTTTATATTCAATGGGGGTATGCATAGAACCTACCTCCTTAGCCTGAGAATCATGCCCAAACCCATGTTTTCCCCCTTCAATATAACTCACTGACCCCCCTGCAGAAGATTGTTGTGTCCTCCTGTAGAATTCCTATGGGTGCTCTTGTAGAACCTGTAAGTGCTCCTGTAGAGAAGGCTAAGAGCAGGAATATGGGAGAGATCAATGGAGAATGATGGTTATGAGGCTGTGGGGGCACGAGGAGATTTGCAGAAGTGGAGTTTTGAGGAGAGAATGAAGGAAAGGGTGGTGATAGTGCTCGGGGAGGAGTATTTATTACTTTTTATCGATATTTCTGGTGATGGAGGGTGAGCTGGCCAAGTGTACGTTGGCCATATTTAGACCATTGGTCCCCACTTACCTTGTCATCATGGCCCTTTCCTCATAATCATCCCTCATGATTGCATCGAAGTTCACACTTCCTCCACTACCTGTCCTTGACATCTTTCTTGAGTTGACTGTACGCACATGTGGGTGACATCTTCAAATGAGTGGAGTCAACTAGATGAAGGTGGCCAATTTAACTAGCCACCTTTCCCTCGTTCAACCTCAACCATCTCATTTATGTGGCATGTCTTCTAATTACACAAATGCAAATAGAGGATCAAGTTAGTTACTTACCTGAGATCCGAATGCAATTGTTGTGAGGTGCTATGGACTTATCTTTCTTCTGCATGCCTTTGTTTCTTTTAATGCATGTTGTCTGCTTGCTAATGTGTGGTTGTGCTTTTTCCAGGTTCCTCTCTAGCTAGATCTGATCTTCAGGTGTCTTCTTGAACCTTCATATTTGCACCATCTTGTTGTTGATGCTAAATTTAAATGGGATCAGCTGCTACAGGAATTCCTACAGGAGCTCCTATCGCTGCTTCTCCTTTGAAATTTCAGCTTCCTTCTGTGCTTGGAGCTATGAGGATGATGCCATAGATGTAGATAGATATGGAGAGGTAATAGCTAGGCTTCAGGAGAGGTGGATGGTGCTGTGTCCTTTCTTATTTTTTATTTTTTTTTCTCTTTTCTAAAAAACTATTTTTTTGTGTTTTTCTTGACGAGGAAGAAGAATGATGGTTAGGATGTGATGCAGGCTTGGAAATGATGGCAAGGAGGTTTAAATATTGTAGGAGAATTTATAGATCTTTTATGAAGCTTCCCTGTCCCTAAAACTGTCTTTTATATCCATTTCTAGCTCTCTGTAATTCCTACAAGATCCTCTTATAGAAAACACATAGCATCCTATAGAAAACAGTTTTTGAAAAAGAAGCACAGTGAGGTGAAGAGAATACCAAGAATGATGGAGAAAGGTGTGGGAAGGTAGGATAGGTCCTGGTATTGGTTTCAGGGCTCCGTTGGCACCTTCCACAGCGTCCTATAGTCCTCCTGCAAACCTGCAATGCAACTGATAATTCATTTTTATTTTCCTCTTTTTTTTTTTTTGGAAAACAACTAGGGCACCTCAGGGAGGTTTTCACCCTAATTACCTGCCCTGGGCACCTCCAAGGGATGTTTTCACCTAGTGATCTTATTTTTCTGTCTTCTTTTTTTGACATCACTAGGCCACCTCAGAAGAGGTTTTCAACCCAATGATGGGACTCAAGCGCCTCATGGATGTTTTCACTTGGGTCCTTATTTATTTATTTATTTTTCTCTTGTCTTCAGTGAGTGGGTGAAGTGGAGGCTAAGACATGCTCCACTACCATCACTATATTATTCAAATCTTCAATGAACTCTTGCTTGGAGAGGGGTTTCTTGTAGACCTTCAACCGATGTCCATTAACAAGCATGGGATGCCTTCATCATCAATGGTTCTGATCAGAACTAAACCATTGTCATTGTATTTCTCCACAGTGTAGGGTCCCAACCATGTTGTCCTTAGCTTGCCCTTGAAATCTTTGTATGTTGAATCATAGAGTAGTGCCCAATATCCCTCTTGCAATTGCTTCTCCTTGATATTTTTGTCATGCCATATCTTTCTCTAAAGCTAAACTACCTCTGTATGGAGAAGGGCTTGCATTCTGTGTTCATCCAATCCATTGAGCTGAAGTAATCTTTCTTTCTATTCATGGCTGAGGTCTAGGTCCAGCTGAGCTGCCATCCTCAGGGTATTGAATTCAAATTATATTGGCAATAAATCCTTCTTCCCATAGACTAGCTAATAGGGTGTGAACCCTATAGTGGTCTTCCATGTTGTGTTGTAGGCCCAAGTGGCCTCAACTAATCTATTCACCAAGTCTTTTTTATTGTTGCTCACTACCTTTGTCAGGATCCCTTCCAGTGCTCTATTAGTGACCTCCACCTGGCCATTGGCTTATGGATGGTAAGGGGTTGAAGTCCTGTGCTTGATTCTATGATGTGTGAGTAGGTCATTAATCAGATTGGAAGTAAACTGACTACCTTTATCTATGACCAATTCTCTTGGATACCCAAACTTGTAGAATATGTTTTCTCTCAGAAATTCAGCTACTTTTTCCTCTGTCACTGCTTTGATTTCTTTTGTCTCTGCCCACTTTATTGGGTAATTAGTGCACACAATGATGTATTGCTTCTGCTTTGAAGGAGGGTTGATAGGACCCACAAAGTCCATGCCCCACTTCTCAAATGGCTCAAAGGTCACTTGAGGTTGCATGGGCATCTCATCCTTTCGAGTAGGTTTCCCCATCCTCTGACACCGATCACACTGGCTGGTATATCTCCTCACATCCTGATGAAGAGTGGTCCAGTAGTAGTCTGCTTGCAGTATCTTGAAGGCAGTTCTTTTTGCTGTAAAATGACCTCCACAAGGCCCATCTTGATAGGTCAATACGATGTCAAAGACTTCCTCCTCCCTAACACATCTTCTCAAGATCTAATCTGGGCCAAGTCTGAAGAGATTACCCCCAATCCAGGTGAAAGGGGCACTTTTCCTTACTATCCTACTCTTCTCTTTTGAGGATAGGTGTGGTGGAAACTGTGCTGAAAGCAAGTAGTTTTCTATATCAACAAACCATGAAGAGAGTACTGAAATAACAAATAGGTGTTCATCTAGCATTTGATCATCCACCATTCCTTCTCCACCTGCAGGCAAATTTACTCCGAACAAAAAGTCAGCAACAACATTTTCTTTACCATGCTTATCAATAAGGGTTAAATCAAATTGTTGCAGTAAAAGCAACTATCTAATAATGCGAGCATTCACATCTAGTTTGTTCAATAAATATCTAATTGCAGTATGATCAGTGTGCACAAAGGTTTGATAGCCTGTGATATAAAGTCTGAATTTTTTTAAAGAATGCACGACAGTTAGGAGTTCCTTCTGGGTCACTGTATAGTTTAACTCGGTCTTTCACAAGTTTTTGCTTATAAAGTATATCGCATAAGGCAACTTTTCATCAATTTGTCCCAAGGCTGCTCATATTGCTTTGTTCGAGGCATCTGTGTGAATGTGAAAAGGTTGGGCCCAGTTTGGGCCTCTCAGAATTGGGGTAGTCACAAGCTTTCTCTTCAAGGTATCCAGGGCTTCCTGACAGTTTTCCAACCATATAAACGTGACATCTTTACCTAAAAGGCCAAACAAAGGATAGGCTAGCTTGCTAAAATCTTTAATGAATCTCCGGTAATAGCCAGCTAAGCCTAGGAAACTTCTGACATCTCTCACTTTTTGAGGAGGTAGGACCCTTTGGATGATGGCAATTTTGTTGAGGTCTAACTGCAGTCTTTGTTGAGATATTGCATGACCTCGCACAGTCCCTTCAGTGATCAAAAATTCACATTTTTCTAAACTGAGGGATAGGTTCATCTTAATACACTTGTCTAGAAATTTTCCTAGATTAGATAAGGCTTCCTGAAAGTTAGATCCATAAGGAGTAAAGTCATCCATGTATATCTCTACTGCATCATGAACCAGTTCAGAGAATATACTCAATACCGCTCTTTGGAAAGTGGCGAGAGTGTTACACAAACCAAAAGGAAGGACCTGGTATGAAAAGGTACCCCAAGTGCAAGTGAAAGTGGTATTATCTTAGTCTTTTGGGTTGATTTGAATCTTATTGTACCCGCTAAACCCATCTAGGAAAGAGAAAAAAATTTCCCTGCCAGACCATCTAACACTTGATCTATGAAAGCTAAAGGAAAATGGTCCTTTTTAGTGGCTTTGTTCAACTCCCGATAGTCGACACAGATTCTCCACTTACCATTTTTCTTTGGCACTAGCACCAAAGGAGAGGCCCATTCGTTGTGAGAGATGGGATAGATGAATCCTGCATTAAGCAATTTCTGTAGTTCTTCCTTAACAATATCTTTGAGTGCTAGATTCATCCTCCTTTGAGGCTTCTTGACTAGCTTGCAATCCTCCTTGATGTATATATGATGAGTACATACTAAAGGGTGCACTCCCTTCATCTCCTTATAACTCTAGGCAAAGGCGTCTAGGTGTTTTCTCAGCAAGCTACACAATTCCTTTTCCTGGGAAGTGGATAGGGATGGATTGATTTTCAAGGTTCTTTCTCGGCCGTGCTCTATATTCTTAGCACAAAAAGAGGTGGAGTCGGCCACACAGAGATATGTTGAGGGGTTGTTTTGGGTTTCTCTTGCTATGTCTTCTAATGGTGATGCACTGGGAGGTGGATTCTGAATCAGATTTTCAATCATATCATCCTCATCTTGTTGTTCCCCCCCATGGCGATCCCTAATGCACAAAGTGGTGCAGAATAAATTTCATCCTCATCTTCCTCCTCCAACCAGAGAGGTAGGTCATGTTCTAACAAGGGTTGGGCAGGAGGATATATGATTAACTTCTTAGACATATGGCAGTTCTTTATGGTTATGTTCCCAGCTTGAAAGTTGATGTAGCCATCGGCAGTAACCAACCATGGTCTCCCTAGAATGAGAGGATACCCAGTGAGCCTTACCTTTGGTTGGAGAACTAAGAAATTAGCAAGCTACTCCCAAGAATCAATGGAGACCATCACATCTTCCACAATCCCCTCAGGGGTCATGGTGTAGCGGTCTGCTAACTATATCACAATCGTGGTCTTCCTCAAGGACCCCTAGAGGTTGAGTTTGAGCATTGTGCCCTTTGTCATCACATTAATGGTAGCTCCCAGATCAATCAGAGTGTGTGGGATCATAGTGCCATTGATGTTAATATCAACTACTGGGCTTCCAAGGTCCAAATACTTTGGACAGATTACCCACCCCAACATCAGGTCGGACAGTTGCCCTATGACATTGATGGTTGGGGCATCTCTCTTGCGCCTTCCTAGATGCCTAAAGAACTTCACTTTGATCAACCTATTGTAGATAGCCACATCTTTTATGGCTTGGAGAAGTGGTATCTTCACACATAGATGTTTCAATTCCCCCAGGAGTTCATTTTCTTTTGGGGTAGGTTGGATTGTCACAGATAATCTCTCAGGAAATGGTCGAATTGCTTTAGGTTCACTTTCATCTTTCTCTTCCTCAACCTCCCTAGGTTGAGGCTCGCTATCTGGGAGAACTTTCCCAGATCGCAAGTTAATTTCCTGCATCTCCACAGCATAAGCTGGGTATGACGGTTCCCCACTATATACTTGTTGAGGCTGTCTGTTGTTTGAGTTTAGATTTGGCTGGGTAGGCATTTGGGGTTGCTTTGGCATAGTAGGAGGCAACGGTTGTGGTTGGATAGGTGGTGGAGTCAAAAGAGCAAGAGGAGAGTTGTATTAGGGCCTCCATCCCTAATGAGATCCATTCCACTGAGGTTCTGGCTGAGCATAGGATTGACTTGAATGGGTGGTTGGGCATGATATGGAGATGTGAAGGACCAAGGAATAGGTGTCGACCAAAAAGGATGAGCGGGGGGGCCCAAGAAGGTATGGAAGTGACTTGGTTGGGGTTGTAGTATGCCTGAGATGTCCCTTGCATCCCCTGCTGATATGGTCTAGCCCCATGTGGCCTCCTTTGGTTTATGTAATAGAGCTATTCAGTGACTCCCTCAGCCCCTTGATATACAACTTTAAGTCTGGGTAAGGAAGGACACTTCTCTGTAGAATGATTTTCTTCAGAGACTGAACAAACTTCTGTAGAGTTCAATGGGTGTTCATTCCTAGGATGCCTCTTGGTGCACCTAGGGCAAAAAATGGCCAAAGCCCTTTCTTCTTCCTCTTGTTTCCTTCTGATATGCAAGGTATCCATTTGCATGGCAAGAGTCTGCAGCATCTCACTCTTGAAGTCTTCCAGCATGTGTTATAGACATTTTTGTGCCTTACAGCTCTAAGCATGAAATGTCCATAAACCAAGGGATCCTAAGTCCCTAAAAGTGTTGTTCCGACCCCTAGAGGAACAAGGTCAACAAATTACAGCTTCTCCCAGAAGTTCTCCACTAGAAACTGCTCAGAAACAGTCAAATCAGGATCATTTCAGCTGCTCCACTAGCTAGCTGCGTTGCATAGCACCCCAATACACTAGCTAGGTGCGTTGCAATGCACCTAAGTGCACTACCAGGGTGAGCTGAGCGGGAAATGACAAATGGCAGTGTCATTCCGCGAGGTGGACAGATAGTGGAAGCTTCCAGAATCTTCCCCAATGACACTTGCCTCACTGAGTTCGACCAAGGATGAGTAAGAGGCTCTCAGTCTCCAAGCGGAAGCAAGAACTGATAGAGAGAAGCCACTAGTCAAATCATAAGTTGACTCATCCTCTTTGCATACATCTATATATGGATCCCTCATCCCAGAGATCCAGAGGCTGGAATTTTGTACATTGCAGAGAATTTCTGTTGGTTTTGAGATAGAGATCAGAGTATTGGGTGATTTATGCTTTGTTGGAGGTGAAGAGGGGATTCCTTTGCTGGGGGGTTGATGTTGGATCAGGAATCATCGGTTGTAACTCCTACTGGATCTTCTTGTTCTATCAATAAAACTATTTGAGTTTCTCCTACATGCTTGTGTATCAATGATGCTTTGTTATATTTGCATGTTTAGCTTAAATCTAATCCTAAGCTATTTATGAATATAAATCCATGTCTTTGTGTAGTTTTCCTCTTCCGTTATCTTGCAGGAACTTGGTGAAGCTGGGCAAGTAAGGAAGCAGGTAGCTGGAAGCTGTCAAAGAGGAGAGAGATTGGATCAAAGGACTAGCGCAAGACACAGGTTGGTTCATCCTATTCCTCTTCGTTTATAGTTCATAAAGAAGAATACGAAAGTAGTTTTCTCTATTTGTTTCTAAGTTACTGTCACACCTTAGTGGGATAGGGGCATTCTGAGTAGACACTTTTCCCGTTAACAAAATGGCGACTCCACTGGGGATCGTGTCTAGTTAGTTTGTTTGTGTTTCTCTTGTTGTTTGTTTCATAAACACAGAAGTAGCAATCGAATTGCATTTGCCATTATCAAATGCAAAGTAGACACCTGCTACTTCAATCCATTCACTAGATTTGTTTATGATTTGAACAGTTGATTCACAAATGATCTGATTAACCTTTGTGATAGCTCTTGGACCTCCTTCAAATCCACCCTCTGATTGTGCATTACTGATTGCTTTTACTCGGCCAAAAACCATAGATTAAACTGCAAACCGTGACCCAGAACCCGGATAGAATTCTCGTTTCTGCCCCAGCGCAGGCTCTGTGAAGAGATTCTGCATTTCAACGCAGTTCCCGAGAGGGCTACCTACGCTGCAATTCAATTTCTCTGTGTAAGAGGTGCGCTGATCAGCCTAGCCCTGTGCAGCTAAGGTTCTTTGCTTCATTTTTTCAGTTTTGTCTCTGATTTTGCAGCCTGTGATCAGTGTGTGTCTGTTTAAAAACCCCTTTTCTTTTGCCTTAATTCCGCCTCCTTTGTACAAAAAGACTGTAGATGTTCTTTGTGTGTTTGTTACATCATTTACAGTTTTCCATTGAAAAATTAGAATAGTCATACTGTCGTCCTTGGATTTAGATCTGTCGTAAGTGTCGATTTTGATCTTAGGAGAAAGTTTATTTTTTGTTAACAGTTGATTATGCTTTTACTTTTGCCTTTGGTTTGAATTTGAGACTTTCTAGTGTCGAAACGAGTGTTTATTTCAAAATCATAAAGTGTCGTAATCTTCTCTACCTTTTGATTTCGAAAAGAAGCTTGTTTGTGTTTGTCACTTGAAAGCAAATTCAGATTTGTACATCAACTTTCTTTTTAGGCATCAATATTAAGAAAGTGAAAACAAATACATGCATATGTGCATTTGCATATTGATAGTCTGTTTGGCTTGATTTAGGAAAAGTGCATTTACAGTGTGCTCTTTGCTCTTTGAGAAAAGATTGTGTCTTTCTTTTCCCCTTGTAGCTAGGATTTTCATTGTTGAAAAGAGATAAAAGTTTGCTTATCATCTTTAGATTGCATTTTAGGAATTACATCTACATCTCGCGGTGATCCCAAAAGGCAAACTTATAAGAAAGATCAACTTAAAATAAACTGAATGAATCTAACAACGCTTTGGAACTTAATGCACAACATTTAGAGGTCTAGGCTAGAGACATATTCCGGTGTCGTAAAGCCTGGTAACTGTTGTCCTCACTAATGGTTGGGTGATTCCTCCACTTTGAGACGATAAGTGCCAGTATGGTCTTGTGCTCCCACGTACCGTCGAGTATATATTGGGAGACCCCTATAGGCTTAAAACCTTTTATCCATAGGAAGCTGTGTCGGCCGCCCTACTGATCGCAATGCACCGAACACAGCATTCGGGAAGATTGACTGTCGTACCGTAAAAAGTATTCTGCAGTTTTGCGATTGGTCTGGTACTCCCTCTACCTAGATCTCCAGAGCAGTCCCTTTCGTTCCTTTTCAGACTCCTTAACGGAAAAGGTCCATCTGAGCACTTGTCACTTCAAGCTCATTAAAAATCGAAGGAGACTAGAGTCATCTTTTGTTTTTTCTCGACTCTTTAAAATTGAAAAAAAAAGTTGTGTCAAAGCGTCTTAAAATTTATTTTAAACGGAATATTCATAACCTTTTCCTACGTTGATCTTAGGTTGAGAAAATGGAGTCTACCAACCAAGGAATTCCCCTTGGTGGAAATCCTAGTCCCTTCTCCTCTTGGGGAGATGTTGGTACACCCCATATGGCCACATTGTCGCTTCCAGGACTGACAATTGGCTTGCCAGTATGGATCTTCTCAACCAATATCGTTCAGAACACCACTATTCCTAAACAACCGAATCAGCAATTAGACGAGTCCAGAGTTGCCCACCAACCTTCTACTTCCTCTAATTCTTCCTCTCCCCCTTCCTCTTCGCTTGATGGGGCTGGCAAAGCCAAAAGTCAAGTTCCTAAGGAGAAGAAGGAGAAGAAGAAGAAAGAGAAGAAGAAGAAGGAGCCAAAGGCGAATGGGGGAAAACGAGTGTCGTCTAATGAAAATCCACACACTGCACCGACCAAGCCTAAATCGCCATGTGTCATTTGCAAAGGAGACCACTTTCACAAAGATTGTCCTTGCATCCCTCGGATACTATGGGACTGGTCTCCTCGTTTGCACAATCCGGTGTCATCAACCTCTGATGATCATGTTGAAAGCACACCGTCAACTAGCGAAAGTGAAGCCCTAGGACAAAAATGGAAAGCTAGATTTCCTTGTAAACTATGCGAAGGCAATCATGCCGTCCACCGTTGTCCCTTCTTAGACGAAGCGAAAAGATTTTTGGATGATCGTCCGGTTTCACCGTTACGACTTCCTCCTGGATATAAAAAACTCTTGCCAAGTCCATCGCTAGTTGAGAATCCAGCTGGCCCGCTCAAGTGGTCGGTTGAAGCGCCTATCATCGAAGATAAACCATCTGAATCCATACCAGACGAAAGTCAAAGGGTCGAGGCGGCAGTTGACCCGGTCTTGCCTTCAGAGGTTTTATCTTCGGATGATACAGTCACTGAAGAGAACAAGGATGACACCGTCCAAATTATCTTCATCAACACAGACTCCGACGAACATGGGGGCAATCTACCCATTCCCTTACCGCAGGAGGGAAGTTCGTCAGAGCCATACCCGGCCGTCTACTCGGTCCCACCTCCAAGCAACCTAGTTGTCTCCTTCGACTGGAATCAACTAGGCAGACCCCGTTTACCAGTAAGCATACCATTCCGAATTATCGTTCAAATATATAGAATGGTCATGGCTGGTACCATCATAGATGAGGGGGTTTCTGTGAGTATCCTTTCCTCTATTGCTTGGAAAGCGCTTGGTTCGCCATCGCTGTTGCCTGAGATGAGAAATCTGACAGGCTTTGATAAAGGAACCAGTCGACCTTTAGGGATCCTTCCCAATGTGCCCATAACATTGAGAGGGAATACAGTTCAAATGAATGTAATGGTAGTTCAAGGACCCTTGGATTATAACCTACTCCTTGGACGAGACTATATTTATTGCATGGGAGCCATCGTCTCCTCACTCTTTAGAGTAATGTGTTTTCTGCACGAAGGAAGAGTGGTCAAGCTCATGGACCAGCTTTCATTTCCCGGATCACGCATAGAAAATAGTCATATACCATCCCTAAATGGTCTCTTCACGCAAGAAATGTCTCAATCTCCAGTCCGTCCTCTCGATGAGCACGAGTAATTTGGAGGGATATGACTGAAACCCAGGGGGCATGCGTCCTGGTCTGCTTTGGTAGGGAAACTTCGGGTATAGGGTAGGTTTCCGCGGGAGAATATGACTAGTCTGTACCCCATCCGTGATTGGAAGAGGGGTTATTCTAGAACAAGATTCTCTTGTCAAAGTTATGTAAGTGGCGAGCACCGCCACTCACCTTTGTTTATCTTGGTAGACATCGCCGAAGAAGTGTTTTGTTGGCACCGCTAATAGAACAATCTTTGGGTGACCTGTAAGAGGTAGGCCTCTCCCGGTAAAACAAATGTTTTATTGGACTAAAGAAGGGGTAACCTTGAAACCATACTTTATACCTGGGGGCATGCAAACCTTTTGGAGTGCAAGCGAGGGGCGGCTATTTATTTTTTAAATTTTTAGGACCTCTAACCCTTTAAACTCGTAGGATTAGTCGTCACCTAACTTGCATAAAGAAAGGATGTGGGGCAAAAATCTAAAAGTTGTCATTTTATATGAGACATTCTTATCATATGACTGGATTAATCGAGCAGTTTTAGCACATAGTTCAAGCTCGTTAAAAAATAAACATAAGACATGAGCAAATGTTTCCACCCGCGTTTAAGCTCGTTAAAAAATGAACTATTCCCGGTAAATAACCACCGTGAATGAAGCATTTCAGCCATTAAAGCCTTGGTCGTGTTTGCACCGTCACCTCCACTTTTCCGTTGGCCGATCATTCACAGCCATTTGATTGTTTACCCATTTCGAGGAACAGCTGTGAAGATTGATTTCACTAGCCATCCTTGTGACACTGCCGTGATTGGAAAATTCCAACCCTTACCTGGAATCATCCGCTACCCTTTTTATCACTCGTTCCTCAAAAGACGAGTCTTCTTTAAGCTCTTTTCAATTGACTCGTAAAATATGAAAAGATTGCCGGGTTTTGGCCTTCCAACTCGTTAAAGCGACCGGAAGTGCTATCCCTCTTCTATATTTTAATCTTTTTGGACCTAAGGGATTATTGCACAAAATGATCGAGCGCTTGTTTTGTTCGGCTCGTTAAAACTATCGAAAATTCATCCCTTCTGTATTGTTTTATACTTTTTCAGACTTAAGGGATTAGATGACAAAAAAGGAATTTCGAAGTTACCTTTACGTACCTTTTCAGACTCTCTAAAAATGAAAAGGACCGAGTTATCTTTGTCGTTAAACTCGTTAAAAAGATTAATAGCGACAAACTTGTCTTTAGACGAGAACGAGTTTCACTATCGCTGGGCTCGTTAAAACATAGCAATGGGTTTTCCTGAAGGGAAAATTATAGAACAAGAATATGTTATCCTCCTCAAGCTTGACAAAAATAAAGAGGTACTGGTCAGCAATGACTGGGGAAAAATTGGGAAGAAACTCAAAGAATCTTTATTGGTAGCAAGTCGCTCTTGAACATGACACTTCCACTCCGTGCCTGAGTCAGGTTGGGTTGTTTCATTCACCTATCACATCACCATGGTCATGCCATACCATCCACATTTGGGGTAAATGCTACCGATCCATCACATAAGTGTCGCCGACATGTTCAAGAGAAGTCATCCAGAGAAGTCATCCGTGTCCCATCCACTACCATACATTACACTTCATTCTTTCATGACCGCCATCCTAAACCATATATCATCAGATTGTTTTCACCTCCATCAAAATCATTTGCTCCGTTCCGTGTCATCGATGTGGGATTCATTAAGGCCCTCCTTTGACGGATCGCTTCTTGTCGACTCCAGCTCATTATCCAAGAAGTTGATCTAGGAACACCCCCTTCAGTACTTTGAAGCTTGCATACCTCAATGGCAAGTTTCTCACTTCCGGTGACAGCTATACATCAATGACCTTCGACCGAAAGATTTTGCGTGGTGTTCGATGCCAAGTCCTTTATTCACACCACGTGAATTGTACTGCAGTACCTTGAGGGTCATCATCATTATCGGTGATTCCTCTCGCACTTGTTAACAGTTTACATCATTGACTGGTAATCAAGCGATGTCTTTCCATGTTCGAATTCAAAACATTTCTCACATGGATCGACTTGTACTTCGAGTGAAGATCGGACGAGATTGAAGACCCCGTATCTAGTTTCATCCATCTGGGCTGCAATATATATTCAGGAAAATAAATACCTTGAAATGTACAACATTGCAACACAGATAATCATCCTACCAAAAGGGATGATGGCTCTATCAAAATCATCAGTCTACCATCAGACGATTGTCTGTCCTATGTACATGAAAATGAATTTATAAAGCTGAGCATGGGAATGCCCGCCTCAGCTAGATCATGAAAACAATATGAAGATAATGTATTGTATTGTATCTTATTACAGGTCTCCTCCCAGTACTGAAAGAACTTCGGATCCTCCTAATAAAGCATTTCACCCGATAAACGGCCTCATACTTTAGGGGGCAACTGTTATAGACATTTTTGTGCCTTACAGCTCTAAGCATGAAATGTCCATAAACCAAGGGATCCTAAGTCCCTAAAAGTGTTGTTCCGACCCCTAGAGGAACAAGGTCAACAAATTACAGCTTCTCCCAGAAGTTCTCCACCAGAAACTGCTCAGAAACAGTCAAATCAAGATAATTTTAGCTGCTCCACTAGCTAGTTGTGTTGCATAGCACCCCAGTACACTAGCTAGGTGCGTTGCAACACACCTAAATGCACTACCAGGGTGCGCTGAGTGGGAAATGACAAATGGCAGTGTCATTCCGCGAGGTGGACAGACAATGGAAGCTTCCAGAATCTTCCCCAATGACACTTGCCTCACTGAGTTCGACCAAGGATGAGTAAGAGGCTCTCAGTCTCCAAGTGGAAGCAAGAACTGACAGAGAGAAGCCACTAGTCAAATCATAAGCTGACTCATCCTCTTTGCATACATCTATATATGGATCCCTCATCCCAGAGATCCAGAGGATGGAATTTCGTACATTGCAGAGAATTGCTGTTGGTTTTGAGATACAGATCAGAGTATTGGGTGATTTATGCTTTGTTGGAGGTGAAGAGGGTATTCCTTTGCTGGGGGGTTGATGCTGGATCAGGAATCATCGGTTGTAACTCCTCCTGGATCTTCTTGTTATATCAATAAAACTATTTGAGTTTCTCCTACATGCTTGTGTATCAATGATGTTTTGTTATATTTGCATGTTTAGCTTAAATCTGATCCTAAGCTATTTATGAATATAAATCCATGTCTTTGTGTAGTTTTCCTCTTCTGTGATCTTGCAGGAACTTGGTGAAGCTGGGCAAGTAAGGAAGCAGGTAGCTAGAAGCTGTCAAAGAGGAGAGAGATTGGACCAAAGGACTAGCGCAAGACATAGGTTGGTTCATCCTATTCCTCTTCGTTTATAGTTCATAAAGAAGAATACGGAAGTATTTTTCTCTGTTTGTTTCTAAGGTACTGTCACACCTTAGTGGGATAGGGGCATTCTGAGTAGACACTTTTCCCGTTAACAACATGTTTCCAATTTCTCCCTTAATGGATGAGTTAGAGGAAGAGGTACTGACTATGGGTTGACTCCCCCTACCTTTCTTTCTGGCTGCTCTAGAATGGTTTCTAAAAACAATCTTTATGCCCTCATAGGATAGTTGGTAGATATCTCCCCTGGCCAGTAGATGGAGGGTGTCTAAAAGATCTTCCCAAATTCCCCTGAGCAGGACCAACTTTAGAGACTCAGGGTCAAGTGTACACCTGGCCCTTTTGTAACCGAGTTGGAACCTTTCCTCATAATCTTCTAGAGACTCATCACTTCCTATAGTCATTCGAAAAAATTCTTCTTTAGTATCTTTTGACCTACAATAGTCTCGATACTTGTTGTTAAAGGCCTGTTGCATCTGAGCCCAACTTGTGATGTTATTGCCAAGTAACCCCTCGCGAAGCTGAATGGTTAATTGTTCCTGGCAAAGGTGAATGGAAGTTGACTGAAGTTGTATACAGAGGATCCTGCCCCTAGATAATTATTATATGATAACAGGACAATATTAGTACTCCAAATAGTTGCAAGGGAGAGCGAGACTATAAACTACATTGCTCAAAGAAGCGAAAAATGCATTAAGGATGTTGCGCTTTTGACGCAAGTGGTACGATCGAATAAGTTGTGACAGATGAAGCTATGATAGATGAAGCTACGATGGATGAGTTGTGCCACAGTGGGTGCTTCCCCACAGCCAGGTCCAAAATTAGTCATTAAAGTCATTGTTCATGATTTGATAGCAAAAATCCCATTACAAGGAGTGGGTATGTGACATTTATGGTGAAAATATTTAGAGAAATGCCGCCAAAAATGCATTTATGACCAAAAAGTGGAGGGAACGGTCAGATTTGAATTCAAAATTGCCTATAAATCTGGCATGTTGGTCTGCTGAAGAACACTTTAGTTTATGAAAGATTGGTATAAGCCCTCTTGTTCTTGCTATATGAATCAACAAGTTTGGGAGAATTGAGTTTCCAGTCCGACATTTGCGAGACTACCAGATTGGAACTAGAAGATTATTCTTGAATAAATGTATGAGCCAATAAGTTACAAAGGCGTTGTCTCTCAAACGGAAACCCCTGAAATTGCATTAACGAAAGCCATGCCCTTCGTGCCTACAGTGACGAGGTCACCTAAGCCAAAGCAATCATCTACTAAGGAAAAGAAGAAGAAACCACAATTTGTACTAGTGAGGCAGTCACAGAGGAAGAACCCTATAGAGGGTTGGTAGAAAGAAAGAAAGGACATGGAAAAGTAGCCGGAGGAAACCGTGGATTTCGACGCAGAGGAACTCTGTGATGGAGGTAAGGATTTGGGTGTTGATGAGGGTGAGCCTCTCACAGGTTCCCATCGTATATCTCTTTGTGGAAAGGGAAAGAGAAGGTAACCAAGGACTCAGATTTAGGAAAATTTGTGGTCTCTACGCCATTGTTACCAGAAGAAGTAGTTTTTGAAGGTGTGCTCTTGGCGCGTACCCCGATGTTAAATCTGGAGGGTTGGGATCTCGTCAACCATGAGATATTTCTTAATTTGGCCACCAACAGATACATGACCATGATTTACTATGAAGAGACTGGGGTCACAAGGCTGGAACTGATGAAATGGGTCAAAGGCGTCAAGTAGGCTGGATTGCTACATATGTTGTGTGTGCCACACTTCCACCGATCAATTATCAATACTATCTGTGTGCGCTAGTTGCCTGCATTGGTGCATGATGGGTGTTTGTGGTTAGTCTAACCCATCCCCATAACAAATATGTTGATCCATCGAATTACAAAGTTCCCTATAAAGGGGTGGACTCTGCCAAGGAGTTTGGAGGTAAGATCAAAGAGAAGGAGCTTGCGGATACGATGAAAATTGAGTTTGGGCTACTCAAAAATTCATGTGGGTACTCCATCCACTCAATTACATACCAGGCATTGCAGTTTTCCACTTAGATTTTGGTCAAGAATATTATGAGAAAATGTCTTGCAGATGAGGTTCCGGTGCCAATAATTTCATTGGCTGCACAGTGTGCAAAGGGGGCACAATACAACTGGGCACAGTACCTCTGGAAGGAGTTTTTAGCAAATTTCCTTGAAGCACAGGAGGAAAGCAAGGAATTTTGCTATGCTTGGCTCTTGCTGATAATTGTACTAGTTTCTTGGCGACTACTAGAGAATAGTCAGTTCCCTCTACAGGATGAAGAATTACCAAATTCATCAAAATTTGCTTCATTGTTGGCAACAAAGGATTCAAAGAGGAACATAGAGTCAAAGGTATTCTGGATATTGGTCAAGATGGAACTCCACACAGTCATAAGTTAGAGGCCAAGATTATCTCCAACCTTGTTTGATAAGTTGCGGACCTTCGCGAAATTTAAGGTTGACTTCCATAATGTTTCTATCTGGGTGAGGCGAGACCCTAAGAAGATATGGTGTAAGTTGCCATACTTAGTTACAGAGGTCGATGTGTAGGAAATCATAGGACTATGCCAAGCGGAGTGGTAGGAACCCATAGACCTTGGCACATGAAATAATAAAGGAGGAGAGAATACCTTCGCACTGACAATAGTTGAGCAAAAGAAGAAGGAAGCTGCGCAAGAAAAAATGCATGAGAGGGTCGCAAAAAATAAGAAAGACATTGCTTCTAAGGCAGCTACTGAAAAAGAGTGTGTTGAGAAAGAGTGCACCAAAAAAGCAGACATAGTGGAAGTCGAAGCATCGACTTCCTAGCATACTTAAGAATAGGAACAATCTGAGCAGGAAGAAGGTAGGCACGACCCGTAGAGTACCCATTTTAGGTTGTCGAAGTGCCAAAAGGAGACAACTTCCAACCCAAGAAGAAGAAAAAATCAGACAAATAGGCACACACGATCCAATCGTCCTCACTAAAGGGGACTTGGATGAGATAGGGTAGAAGGTCCGAGATATAACAATAAAATTGTGGCAACAATTTGACAAACAGTACATGAATACAATAGGGAGTGTCAAGAAGGATCTGTGTAAGTTGTAGATTCAAAGAAGCAGAATTCAGGTGAGCGTTTGACAAGCGAAGGGGGTTAAACCAAGCCTGTAGCAAGCAAGTGTCAGTGTCATGGAACTAGAATGGACTCTGGACCTCAGAGTCATTTCCTTGCCAGAAAAAACATTGTGCGCGTAGTCAAAGGAAGACAACGCCTAGCGTGGAAAGATCAAAGGAATGGGTATGAATTTAGCCATGCTGCCATTTCAAATCCTCCATGTGCTTCATCAGGGGGTATCGGATAAGATTTGTATTAGAGAACATTGTGTGCTATCAGTGATCAGCAAAGTTAAAATGAACAATGAACAGATCTTCATCCAGAATGTTTAGGCTCTTAAAGAAAAAGAATAGCTTGCAATAAAGCTAGAGCCTAGAAGCCGTAATTACAAAAGCATGTAACTCAGTACTAGAGCTACACATTCTGGAGGATGCGGTCGCATCAGCAAAGGTTCAAAAATTGGCCGTTGTGGTGCGACAGTCCAAAGAAGAGGTAGGCCGAGTTACTTTTGACTTTCAGATGAATATCTCAGAGCTACAATTAAAACTGTAGCCGACTACTCTACCAGAGGTCAGGGAGAACTGCAGTGCAACCATTAGGTAACATATGACTACCTTGAATAATGTAGTAACAAGGTCCAATTATATCTTTGAACATGCAATGGAGTTATAGACCACTTTGTAGGAGGACTCAAATTTGTAGAGATTGGGTACGTAGGTCAGAGAGGCATAGTAGAAGGTCGATGAGATCAAGGCGAATGCACATTTTGGTGCCAATATAGCACTTCACGTGCTTACATGAAATGAAGGTACTACATGCATAGGTTGAGTAGCAGTAGCAAAAAGAACAAGTTTTGAAGGCTTGACTTCAGCCATGGATAGAGGAAAAGTCCGTTTCTTGTACTTGGGTGAAAACCGAAGGCTCTTGTAGCTAAGTGTATGAAGACCTTGGTAAGTTTGCAGTTGACTGAGCAGGCCCCTGTAGCTAAGTGTGCAAGGCAGAAAGAATCTGTAACTAAATGCTAAATCTAATAAATGTTGTTTGGATCAAATCTAACATATGTGCCTTGTTCCTTATTTATGTTTCAGTTTATGCATCTTTGCTCAATGATTTGTTTTCTATGAATTAAAGTGTATTCACTGCGTTAAACTGGGGGATCTAAAATAATTATGCATGATAAGGGTAAGTAACTAACTACCTTTATGAAGTATTAGATAGATCTATTGTAATTAACTATTCGAAAAATGGTATATCTGCGTGAAGGCAAATCTAGGGATATGATTTATTGCGTGAAAGTAGTGAATCTGTACCTTTTATGCAAGATAATTATGATCATGTACCTTCGAAAGGATCTGAAGGTCATTCCGATAGAGTTGGAGTAATTGACAGTCGAAAGGAATATATTTGCGTGAAGGCAGATCTAAGCTATAGATCCTCGAGAAGACCATCACATAGGCCTTTGGATACAGAAAAATAGTTTTAGCATCCCCCAATACTTCTTAGGGTGATACTATAGACTGTGCTACATAGGTTGTTACCAAAAGGGCCAAAATTTAGGGTTTTGTTGGTTGGCACGAAAAAGGTTGAACATGTGTCAGGCCCCCTTAAGCCAACATCTATAGGGATAGCCTCATGAACTATAGTCTACCACGTTGCTAGTTATCTTTGATCTTCTTCCTACAAGTATACCATGTCAACTACTCTAAAATATAAACAAAATCAACATACCTTGGTATAGTTCAGGCGAGGATAGCTCATTTGCAATATTAACCATATTAGCACAATACATGTATATATAAACATAATCATATTACTATATAGATATCATTTCAACAACTATCTAGTTAACATACATGACTATACCATAACCATGACAATGCTTGCATAATGAAATATAGATACTAAAATGTATAACAAATGCATAATGAACATGCACTCATGATGACCACATCCAACAACAACACTATCATCTTCCACATGGTGAACAAATTGCAACAATGACCACCACCATGCATACACAACAAGCACATAGACCACAAACATAGAGAAAACATACATTACTAACATGTATGCATGACAAACACATTCCATTCATCCAATCCAAGTGGTGAGCCATTCTCTCATACCACTCTCTAACACCCTCCTCGCATATTTACCCAAGCTAACCAGTCTACTAGTGTAAGCATGTAACAAAGAGTTACTAGGATATGATTAAACTCCCTGAGTATAGTTAAGGAAGTGGATTGAACTAATCCAAACCAAACTGACCTTCCTAAGGAGCTACAGAACCTTTAGGAGCCAACCAACCCCTCTAGGTATCCAACCTCTGAGAGAACTTTATGTTTTGCTAAACTAGAGCCCTAGTCACTCTCATGATAATCCTTCGATGTGATTGAGACCCTCAATTTTATCCCATAGCAAGGCCTCCATGTGACTATGGCTTTTGTTAGGCAATTTTGTGCCAGTGCCCCCATATTTTGAGCCACATTTTCAGGGCTAGGACTCAATCCTCTTCCCAGAACTTCATGAAACTTCCTAAAATGATAAATAACAAGATTACAAGGCCTATCCTTGAAAAAAATTATGTCAAACACGTCATGGGCATGAAATATACAAGTCATATAAACACATCTAAGCATACAGACTTCATACTTATCTAATATTTTTCAATAAAGATCGATTCCCTCTTGTGATAGCTACATTATCATCTATTAGATCATACATTCAATTTTCATTTATTTACTAATTTAAACATGACGAGAACCATGACTAATATCTACCATAAAACCATGCTTATAACCAACATATAAACAACATAATAACAATAATAGAATAACCATTATAATCACCTAATAACAAGAACATTTATGTATAATACAGAAGAGGAAAAGAGATATTATCAACGTATGAAAAGTGAAACCAAGCCAGGGACTTCCACGTGCCACTCAACTATAGCTTGGGCTAAACCAAATATTTCTTTCAACCAATCACCCCGACGCCATATTCCAAGCATGAATGTGGGATTTACAACATAAAAACTTGGTCTTCTTAAGGCTTTACTACAATCCACTAAGGGATTCCTAGTCCCAAGCCCTCATCTATACAACCAAGATTTATCATAATCCTGCCAAGGAATTCCTAGGCCCAAACAAGAACACACACTACCAGGATTTACCACATTCCCACCATATACTAGTCTAGGGATCACTAAGCCTATATAAGCATGGATGCCCCCGAATCTCTCCACATAAACCGTGAGGAATTTTCCATCTCCACCTCTAGGCTTTACCGTATATCATTCCATTCACCAGTCTAGGATTCCTAGGCCCAACGAGACTCCACCCTATATGATTTACCATATATCCCTCCATTCATCAGTCGAGGATTTCTAGGCCTAATAAGAGCATACACAATTAGGCTTCCCTGAAATCCTACCTTCACTAGTCCAGGGATTCCTAGGCCTTGTGTTTGCTCCTAATACCACCCCACTCAATTTCAAAACGATCAAGAAATATAGCTCAACCAAATAAGAGAAACCCCATCACACCATGGCTATTCTGAAATAGAAAGGTAAGGTTGAAACCAATGTCACACTTGGAAAAACCTAGGCCACTGACTGAAAGATAACCAAATACATACATTCATGTACCATGCATGCCAACAATAGCAAGGAAATTATACATGAAAGTCGATACTTGCAAGTAATCCTGTTGTAGCCGCTTGATCCCACTCTTCCTTGCTTGATCTCTACTTCCCTTTGATTTCTTTTTCCTTCCTTATATTTTCTTCCTCCAATGCTAGAGTTCTCCAAAAATGTTCTAAGTTTCCAAGAGTATGAGAGAGAGAGAGAGAATAGAGAGAGAGCTCCAAAACTGAACTCACAAAAGGTTGTGAACTGATCCTCAAAAGACGTTTTATTAATGAGGCATCCATTTTCTTCATTTTCCATTATTTTCCTTCATTTTCGTCCTCCTGTGCAACCTGTGACCTTTCACCTTGCTTTTCTCCTAGTTTCCTTTATTTTCATAAATAAAAGGTCAATTAATGCCACTTTCCTTTTCAAAGTCTTTGCCATTTCCTTTTCCAATTTTCCTCACCCATAATAAAACAAATGAACACTCACAGTAGGATGTTTTACCCAACTTTTAGCTTGGAATAAGTTTCCCATGACATTGGTCTTTATTTTCCTTTATTAACTTTATTACATGGATTTTTCACCCGGGGTTGTCACAATAATCATCATTGTTCCCTGTAATCATCAAATCATCAACGTAGACAACTAGATATTCAACTGACTTCTGAGTCTTCTTGACAAAAAGAGTTGCATCATCTAGGTAAAAAATCTTATAATTTAACTTAAGAAGATGTTCGGTTAGTTTTTCATACCATGCATGGGATGCTTCTTTGAGACCATAAAAAGATTTTACCTATTTGCATACCTTATGTTCTTTCCCTTTAACAAAAAAACTCTCTTGGTGAAACATATAAACATCCTCCTACAAAACACTATTCAAAAAGGTTGTTTTTACATCAATATGACATATTTTCCACCCCTTTTGAGCTGCAAGAGAAAAAAAAATTATAATAGTTTCCAATTTGGTTGTAGGAGAAAATGTCTATGTGTAATGGACACCTTCCTTTTGATCATACCCTTTTGCTACAAGTCTAGCTTTCTATTTGTCAAGTGAACCATCTACCTTATATTTAATTTTATAAACCCATTTACAACAAATAGATTTGATGCTTGCAGGAGGATCCACTAACCTCCAAGTGCCATTTTTAATGAGAGAATAATACTCCTTTTGCATTGCTTCTTTCCATTCATAACAATCATGAGCTTCTTCAAAGCTTTAGGGTCGCTAATTATAGAAAAATTTAATTGACAGTTACTTGAACTTGATGTGTTCTCTCCTTTATTTTGTTTAGAAAATCTCTTTGTGTGAAATTCATAATATTTTATTGGAAATCTTTTGACACATCTTGATCTCCACAATGGTTTCTAAAGTGGTTTTGTTGGTGTTCATTAGGCTCATCAAGAACACTTTACGATCCTACAAAAACAATACTATCACCCAGTTTTTCTTCAGCAAAATCATCTTCAGTGGAATCATTTTCCAGTGGCAAGTTTACTAGTGGAAAATCCTTACATTGATCCACAAACTAATTTAGAATGGTAAACCCCCTTCAATATGTGTAACATCATTTTCAAATTCAAACTAAAAATTTTTAGATATAAATTTGTCCAAATGAGCGATTTGTTTATCAATAGTGGAAATATCTTTATTAGACTCAAGAAAAATAACAACTCTAGAAAGAATAAATTTCTTATTGCCTTCATCATATAACCTATAAGATTTAGAAGTATTAGAATATCCCCAAAAAATACATTTTTTACTTCTAGCAACCAACTTGTTTCTTTGTTGTTTAGGAATTAAAGCATAACATGAATATCCAAAAAATCTGTAATGTTGAACAACTGCAAGTCTATTAAACCACATTTCATAAGGAGATTTGTTGCTGATGAGAAAATAAGCACAACGATTTTCAATATAGGTTGCACAAAGCATTGCTTGTCCCAAAAACATCAAATTCACATTTAAAAAAAACATTTTTTATATGACCATGTTAAGTAATGTCTTGTTCATACATTTTGTAACACCATTTTGTTGTGGATTATAAAGTATTGCAGTGTGATGTTTGATGCCATTGTCTTTTAAATATGTTTCAAGAGAAGTACAAGTATATTCATCACCGTTATGAGTTCTTATAGCACTAATGTTCAATTGAGTTTCATTTTTTTTTCATTAAATGAAAAGATTTAAAATTTTGAAAAACTTATGATTTGTCTTTCAACAGATAAACCCAACACATCCTCGAGTAATCATCAATAAAGGTCAACATATATTTATTACCATTTGCAGTTACAACAACCATGGTTCCACATAAATTTGAATGTACGAGACCTAATTTTCTCAAAGATTTAGAAGTAGAACTATCAAAAGGTTGTTTGCAATGCTTCCCTAAAATACAAGCATCACATGGTGTAAGCTTCCTTAGAATTGTAGGAAGACATTTAATACCTTGTTGTCTCATAATTCAAACACTATCTTAGTTGATATGACCAAAACGAGCATGCCATAATAAATTCGAAGACAGAGTATCACTTTGTTGAGTCAAATGAGTAGAATTATCATGAGATTTCAATACAATAGATGATGTTCCTTTTAGTTTTAAAATTTTGTCTTCTTCAACACTAGTCATAACAATTTCATTATCAGATGTTCTATGTATCTCAATGATGCCATCAAATATATGTATTGAATGCCATTGTTTTTTGATCTGAATGAGAGAGATTAAATTTCTTTGAAATTGAGGAATATAAAGAACATCATTTAGAATATAATATGCAATTTCAGGTATCTTCAAATGAATAGATCCAATTCCTAAAGGCTTGACTTGTGATTTATCAGCAAAATAGACTACTCCATCAATTTGATTACTGAATGTTTCAAACAGAGCTATCCTAAAGGTCATATGAAATAACACCCCTATATCCAAAATCCAACTATCTTGCCATGAAGAAAATGTACTACTAAAAAGTATCATTTATGTTCAAATTATAATGAGGAACAACATAGTGAGCACACTCGGTTGGTTTTCCTTTATCTAGAGGTGTTTGTTCCTTTTTTTGATTAACTCGTTATCTGTTTTCATTAATATTTTCCTATGGAGTTATGCAATTAATAGTACTATGACAAATTTTTCCACGTCTATAACATCTTATGTTTTTTTTATCATATTGGAAACTCTCTTGTTTCTTATCTCCTTATTGTCTATCACCTTGATAACTATTACCCTCCCTGCCTCTAAATTTCTCTTACCATGACCTTTGCTACTCTTATCACTTCTAGCATAGTTTCCTCAAGATTTTTTTTGTGCAAGTCACAAACTTTCAACATTGGGAATGGGAAGTGGCTCTTTCTTCCCAAAGGCCTTTTCTCTTTTAGAGATTTCGCTTACTATTTTATCAGAATAAATTTCTTTCAATCAGCCACTAGCTTGGAGAGATTCCAAGTAGTGTGAACAAACAGGGTGAAGGGATTTAATGAAAGAAGTAAATTGTAAATCTAATTATACACCAATGGATTCAATATCATGAAAAATAACTTTTATTTCAGAGACCAACTTCATGTGATCATTATCTTTCATCTTCAAAATAAACAATTTCAATATTAACTATATAATTTCTAGTTTTGAATGAGAATCATAAATTTCTTTTAATTTATTTAATCCTCCATGTCTTGTGTTACTAAAATGTATATATATGCTTACCTCTTCAGTTACTGAAGTTGAAATCAATACATAAGCTTGTTTATCGTTAGTCTCCCAAATTGAAAGTGTTTTCTTGTCATAAGGCAATTGAGGTTCAATCTCTTTCCCATCTTTGTCTTTTTTTCCATCATACATATTGCTCATAAATCATTAAAAATGAGAGTGTTTTTAATATTTTGAAACAACTCATGATAGTTTTCTTTTCCACCAAGCACAACACCCACTAAAGAAATGAGAGAAATCATATTTGCAGCAATCACCAAATATTTGGAATCCATGAATTCAAAAAAATAATTTTGAACTTTTTAGTAAAGGGTAATGCATAGCCTATAATTCCTTTGTGTGCAAGATTTAAAAACCCAGAATATGATTGTTGTACAAAAAAAACAGATTAGATAGAGACTTTTGGGTGCTAGAATACGTATTTTCCATCAACAAAAATACATGTTGATGACAGTATAAGCATCTACATCAACTAACCCTTCCAAGTCAACAACAAATCGACAAATGATTATATTTGTACCCAACATTGCACACAATGTGTCAGAGAAGTGGACCACCACACGTGCAAACTATTAGCGGTTGATTAAAAGGTGCACATGTTATGTTTTTATGTTGCCTCATTAAAAGTATATGACCATCATACTCAAACTTGCCAATACAAACAATGCAGAGCTTATGCCAAGGAGTGCCCCCCATGTAGAAACCTTTGACTAGGGAATTGAAACCATTGATTGGAAATATACAATGGAGATATTCTCCATCATCACTTAGTGAAAAACCACATACCATTATTCAGTGCCCTTGAGAGGGGGAAGCAGTTTAGTGGGGTCCTCTCTGAGATGTGCATGGGGCCAATTGCATTAATGATGGCCAGCTAGGTGGCGAAATGAACGACGAGTCACAAGTTGCCACCAAGAAACTTTTGTGCACTTTAACCTACTATAATTTCTCCTTTCCATCACCATCTCATCACCTCTGCAATATTCAATTACTTCAACCAATAAAACTTAGAGGTTAAGACTTCATTGATGGCTTCGATAACATTGTACATAGACATGTCTAATAAACTATATGATGATTGTATTATGAAACTCAAAAACTTATGGTATGAGACCGCTGGTATTATGATAAAATTCTAGTATGAGACCATTGGCCTTTGTAACTTATTTAGTAAAAATAGAAACTAATTATCTAATCTACCTAATATTATACATAATCTCAAAGGATTAGTTTTAATAGAAGAAATACCTTAATTTGCTATATTGGTAGATGAAAACTTTTCTTGGTCTAGTCATGAAGGAAAAAAAAGTGGGAAAGATATAACGTGTTTTGTACACAAGAAAACAATAAAAATATGTCCTGGGACCAACCCTTGTTCATGAATAGGCTCCATGGAAGACAACCCCATGCAAAAGGCCATCTCGAGTGTGATATTGATACTGATGTACCTTTTAATTCGACTGTGAGAGTCCCTACAACCATTTCTTCTTATGCTTTTTATTGACTTTTAAAAATCCCAAGGCTTCAAGCATGTTTTCTACTATGTTTCATGTATATTTGGTTTTTGTTACCTTTGTTGTCACTGACTAGATAAGTGAGATGCCCTTCTCCATTGCATAGAAACATGGGGGACCCTGCATATGAATAGATGTAACAACTTTGTGTTCTGAATTTTGTTTGATAACGTAAAGTCTTTAAATTAAAATTAATAATTAATAGTAACAATAATGTTATATTTTTTATTAATAATTTTAAAAGGTTATCATTTAGATTTATACATATTTCATATAATACAATGCATAAAATATCTTTCAATGCCATGAAATTATATAAAATTCTAAATGATATTTGAACAAAAAGTTAAAACAATTTTGATACTCAGACATAAGTGTTTGTATCACTTTTAAGGGAAACGAAGGTTACATTGAAAACAACTTCGCAAATTAGATTATGACCGTGCAATACATGGGTTAAAATTACCTAATATATATTTCCAAAACATTACAGTAGGGGCACATAGAATGACTGCATGCATAAACAACATGAAGACAAGCAGTTATTGGATAGTATAAATTTAAATGGATGGGGATGAGGACTGTAGTTGGAACCTATATGCACTTGATTTATACCCGCGTCCCAAGTAGTTTGAGCAAGCCAAAGGTGATTACCATAGCCATCCACCATCCGATCAATACTCTCAGGGTTCCTTTCACCACGGGAGAATGACCATAGTAAGCTCCCACAGCACCGAAAGTTCTTAGAGTCATGTTGGAAATAATAATCCCAACCACCGCAATAAACATCCTGACAGCATCCATACTTGTCAGACGTATTTTTGTAGGTTGCGTCTCTATTTGAAGATCGAATGACTGAATCCAGACATGAACCATTCTTAAACTCAGCAAGGAATTTAAAGCAG
Source organism: Pinus tabuliformis (assembly GCA_031772625.1). Classification (NCBI taxonomy): domain Eukaryota; kingdom Viridiplantae; phylum Streptophyta; class Pinopsida; order Pinales; family Pinaceae; genus Pinus; species Pinus tabuliformis. The sequence continues at coordinate 1,875,591,664 of CM062819.1, read as the reverse complement.
TAAATGTAATTTGGTAAATAGATATGGGCAAGCATACATTCAGCGACTATAGCCCACACTCCAGAAACACCTGCGCGATTTTTATCACACTCAACAACATCATATTAATTTCACTCTGTCATGAATTAAATGTAAAATTGTATGTTGAGTTAAATATGAATGTAAAAATTCATTTTGATAGGTTAAAGAGTAAGAGGTAAGAAAAAAAAAAAGATCACAAGTCTCTGGGGAGAAAATGGTGGAGAAAATTTTGGTGGGCGCATGAAAACAATAGTTACTGTGTTTTACTGTGTTACTCCGCGTGAATGTAAATCAGTATAAACCTTAGTTTTTACTTGGTAAATGAGCTATAGCATGATGTGAATGTATTTTCATGTTTTAGAATTCAATACTAATCTTTTATTGTGTTGCTTCAACCTTATGTTGTTTATCTTTGAGTCTGTGTAATAGCTCCGCGAAATCCAAGTTTGTGAAATCCAAGTCTGTGAAATAGCTTGATGGTGCGCGAAGGTAGCTCTTTATGAAAATCATAACCCTTTGCCCCTCTGCAAAAATTAAATTTTTTAAATATTTCTAACATGGTATTGGAGCGAGTTAAATATTGTTAGTGTAAAAACAAGTGTTTTTACTAGCAGTAAGAATTGTTGTGAGGCCAGATTGTTTTTAGCATATTTACCAGCAAGTAAAAAGTTTCTATTATGCTCAGAAATGGAAACATCAAGAACAAGCTTGACTAATACTCAAATACCTCAGTTTAATGGAAAAAATTATGATTATTGGGCTATTACAAAGAAGACCCTGTTTTCTTCTCATGACATTTGGGATTTGCTGGAGAATGGTTTTCAAGGACCAACAGACATAGCAGCATACAATGCCTTATCTCAACAAGAAAAATATGTGTTAAGGGACAACAGGAAGAAGGATTCAAAAGCCTTGTTTTATATTTTCCAAGCAGTTCATGAAAGAATTTTCCCAAGGGCTGCAACAACAACGAAGTGAAAGCAAACATGGGACACCCTCCAGACAACCTACCAAGGCATGACAAAAGTCAAGACAACAAAGCTGCAAATGTTCAGGAGATATTTTGAAACACTTTGTAAGAAAGAATATGAGAGTAAAGACTCATTTTTTACACATGTAAGTGGGCTGGTTACTCAAATCAGGTCTCATGGTGAGACACTTGAGGAAAGAGAATAGTTGAGAAAGTTTTGAGAAGTTTGCTAGCAAGGTTTGAGGCCATTGTTGTGGCCATAGAAGAGGCAAAGGATCTCTTGCAATGCTTAGTGGATGAGCTTAATGCATCATTGGTTTCTCATGAAGATAGACCGAATACAGCAACAAGCTCCTCATTGGAGCATGCCTTCAAGACACAAGTATCATTTGGTCAAGGTCGAGGCAGAGGAAGATCATATGCTAGAGGAAGAGGAAGAAGCCCACAGAGAGGTCGAAGAAGCATCCCTTCAAGCTCAAATGGAAGAGGCAACAATCAATATCCAAGTCAAGGGCCAAGCCAAAATCAAGCACAAGGTCAGAGGTATGATAAATCTCAAGTTCAATGTCACTACTATAAGAAGTGTGGTCATTATGCAAATGAATGTAGAAAGAAGAAATATGACGTTAGTAACAAACCAAGTGTAAATTTCACAAGAGAAAATTAGAACCATAATAGCATGTTTTTAGCTTGTAATGTAGCACAAGAAAAACAAAGTGATATATGGTATGTAAATTTAGGGTGTAGCAACCACATGTCAGGAAACATACAAATGTTTTCTGATCTAGATGAAAGTGTGAAATCTGAAGTGACATTAGGGACTGATAGCAAAGTCCCTATCATGGGAAAAGGAATAGTTAATATCCTAACAAAGAAGGGGGAGAAGAAATACATCTCAGATGTTTACTTTGTCCCTGGTCTGAAACATAATATCATAAGCGTTGGACAGCTCATGCAGAAAGGTCACAACGTCTTCTTTAAAAATGATGTGTGCACAATTTTGGATAGGCCTCCAAGAAGACAGCTGATTGCAAAGGTTCAGATGACAAACAATATAATGTTTCCCCTAAATATAATATCAGATTTTCAAAAAGAAGGTGCACAAGCACAACTCTCAATGAACTCACAAGAAGAGGGAAGAAAAGAGGCAGCTGTCACACAAGTGAACTTTCAACCAGAGGTAAAAGATGAAAATTGGTTATGGCATTTGAGATTTGGACATCTCAACTTTGAAGGTTTGAATTTTCTACATAGGAAAGAAATGGTGAAGGGTTTACCACTCATAGAAAAACCAGACAACATATGTGAAGGATGTATGTTGGGCAAGCAACATAGGGAGACATTTCCAGCAGGATGGTCAGTGAGGGCAAAGGCAACTTCAGAGATTTTCCACTCAGATTTATGTGGACCAATGCAGACACAATCAATTTGTGGCAACCACTATGTATTAACCTTCATAGATTACTACACAAGGAAGACATGGGTCTATCTCCTAAAACAGAAAGGTGAAGTGTTTGAGCACTTTCGGCAATACAAGGCTCTTGTTGAGAAGTAAAGTGGACACTACATCAAAGTCCTCAGGACTGACAGAGGTGGTAAATATATCTCAAATGACTTCCTTTGATTTTGCAGGGAGCATGGAATTCACAAGCAATTTACAACAAGATATACACCGCAACAAAATGGTGTGGCAGAAAGGAAGAATAGGGCCATTATGGAGATGGAAAGAAGTATGTTGAAGGCAAAGCATTTTCCAAATGACTATTGAGCTGAAGTTGTCGCTTGTGCAACATATATCATGAATAGATGTCTAACCAAAAGCATCCAGAACATTGTTACTGAAGAGGCATGGAGTGGAAGAAAGCAAAATGTCACTCACATGAGAGCTTTTGGATGTGTGATGTATGCACACATCTCAGATGAGTGAAGGAAGAAGTTGGACAGCAAGAGGGACAAATGTATATTCGTTGGATATAGTGATGAATCCAAGGCATACAAGCTCTACAATCCATCAGCCAAGAAAGTCATAATCAACAGAGATGTGAAGTTTATAGAAGAGGAAGCATGGGATGGAAGTTTAGAAAAGAGAGTCAATGTCAAAACATGCATACCACATGAAGACAAAGAGGAATTAATAGCAGCAAGTAATTCCTCAACAATGACTCCCTCTACTCCTGTTCAAACGTAGCAAAGCAGGCAGCAAACAATGCCATCAACAAATAATAGGACAGTTTCGTGCAGCCAAGCAAGTGCTTCTCCAAGCACACCGTGAAGCATGACACCAAGTGACATGTCAAGCCCATCTTAGCAAGCACAAGAAGGCCAAAATTTAGAAATTTAAATGAAATTTATGAGCAAGATGAAGTTGATAGTAGCGCAGGTCTGAATTCCTTATTTGCATTATTTTGTCATGTAGATGACCCAATCTACTTTGAAGATGCAGTCAAAGAAGAAAAAGTGGGTTGCGGCAATGGAGGAATAAATATAAGAAATAGAAAGGAATGACACATGGGAGTTAGTGATCCTTCCGAAAGGAAAACATGTTATTGGAGTGAAATGGATCTACAAGACCAAAAGCAACATTGAGGGAAAAATTGAAAGGCACAAAGCAACACTAGTTGTTAAAGGATACAAGCAATAACATGGAAGAGATTACGCGGCGACGTCCGCACCAGTCGCGCAAATGGAGACAGTGCACACAGTTTTGGCGATTGTCGTGGAGCATAAATGGATAGTGTCTCACATGGATGTAAAATCAACATTCTTGAATGGAGTGTTGAAAGAGGAAGTGTATGTTGCACAATCGCCTCGTTCTAAGGTTGAAGGCCAAGGTGACAAAGTGTATCGGTTGAGAAAAGCTCTTTATGGGTTGAAGCAAGCACCGCACGCATGGTACAACAAGATAGATGCTTACTTTTTGGATAATGGTTTTGACAAATGTGAGAGCGAAGGTAAGATTCTCATTGTCATCTTATATGTAGATGATTTGATTTTTAGAGGAAGTGTTGATTTCCTCATCACCAATTTCAAGAAAGTCATAAAGAGTGAATTTGAAATGACTGACTTGGGGCTATTAAGATATTTATTGGGCATAGAAGTGAAGCAAACAGAAAATGGCATTTTTATCTCTCAAGTGAAGTATGTGGTAGAAATTTTGGAGAGGTTTAAAATGCAGAACAACAAGTCCGCACAAACTTCAACTGTCATAGGGTTGAAGTTGAGCAAAGAAGATTGCAACAACAATGTCAATCCAACATTATAAAAAAACATGATAGGCAACTTGATGTATTTGACCGCCACTAGGCCGTATATAATGTATGCAGTAAGTTTGGTGTCAAGGTTCATGTAGACACCCAAGGAGACACATTGGCAAGCAATGAAAAGGATTCTAAGGTATGCCAATGGGACAAAACAATATGACATTTTGTACACAACAACAAGTGATTTTAGGCTAGTTGGTTACACTGACAATGATTGGGCAGGCAATGTTGATGACAGAAAGAGCACGTCAGGATATGTTTTTCATTTGGGTTTTGGAGCCATTTTGAGGGCCTCCAAGAAGCAGCAAATAGTGTCACTGTCAACAATAGAAGCTAAATATGTCGTAGCAACAGCGACAGTGTGTCAGGCAATTTGGATGAGAAGGATGTTGAGGGACCTTTTTCATGACCAAGAGGGCATGACAACTATTTTCTGCGACAACACCTTAGCAATGGCATTGTCAAAGAATTCTGTGTTCCACAAGAGGACCAAGCATATTGATGCTAAATATTATTTTATTAGAGTATTGATTAACAATGATGAAATTGTGTTGCAACACTGTAGGTCACAGGAACAATTTGCTGACATCTTCACAAATCCATTTCCATGTGAATGTTTTGTTTATCTCAGAAACTGTTTCAAAATCGTCAATGGCAGCAATTGTGATTAAGGGGGAGTGTTGTAAATAATAATCCCAACCACCGTGATAAACAGCCTGACAGCAGCCATACTTGTCAGACGTATTTTTTAGGTTACGTCTCTGTTTGAAGATCGAAGGACTGAAGCCATATGTGAACCATTATGAAACTCAGCGAGGAATTTAAAGGAGTCAATATACTTTGGTAAATAGATATGGACAAGCATACATAGAGCGACTATTTCCCACGCTCGAGAAACACTTGTGCAATTCTAATCACACTTGACAACAACATCATATTAATTTCGCTCTGTCATGAATTAGATGTAAAATTATATGTTGACTTAAATATGAATGTAAAAATTCATTTTGATAAGAAAAAAAAACACAAGACTCTTGAGAGAAAATGGTGGCGCAAATTTTGGTGGGCGCGTGAAAACAATATGTTAGGAATGTAAATTAGTATAAACCTTAGTTTTTACTTGGTGAATGAGCTGCAGCCTCATGTGAATGTATTTTCATGTTTTAGAATTCAATACTAAGCTTTTATCGTGTTGCTCCAACCTCATGTTGTTTATCTTTAAATCTGTGTAATAGCTCTGCGAAATTCGGGTTCACGAAATCCAAGTCTGTAAATTAGCTGTGCGAAATTAGCTAGGCCATGCGCGAAGCCAGCGGTGTGAAAATAGATTCGTGAAAATCATAACTCTCTACCCCTCCGCGAAAATTAAATTTTTTAAATATTCCTAACAAGTCACGCTCGATAAAACAATGAAAACAATCACTCGAAATGACGAAAACGATCAAAACTGTTGGGAATTTTCTGGTAATTCCAAACAAAAATTGAACAGAGAAAAATGCTCTGTTTCTTAACACAACATAAAATAAAATTGTTTACTGAATACAGTGTTTCAGCAACAGAGTTTCGTCAACTGAGTTTCAGCAATGGTGTTTTAGCAACGCTCAAACTGAAGTTTCAGCAACACTCTATTTTTGACGCAGAGAAACTATTTTCCGAATACGGTGTTTCAGCAACACACAAAAAAAAACTTTGTATTCATTAACAATACTAACTGTCACAAAAAAAACTTTCTCTAACAGAGGGATTATAGTAGGAACGCTTCAGATGAAGTTCCAAAGATTTCACACTGTCTCTGTTTGCAAATTGACACTGCTGTGTCTGCACCTCTGTGCATTACAAACTCTGTCTTCTCCTAAAAAACATTACACTGCTGTGTGTAAAACTTCCAATACATGTGCGCTGCTACGTCACACATCACCTCTCTATCACTGTACTGTTGTGCATAAAACAACTTCTTACATTGCTCTCGCGCTACTGCGCATTACATTTCATGTTATCTCAACAAAACAAAATTACCCTTGTGCTGTTGCGCATTCCCTTGACATTCAACAACAAAAACTAACTTCACGCTGCTACGTGCTTCCCTTATATATGCAATTCTACGCTGCTGCGTATTCTTTGCTTTACATCCACACTGTTGTATGTATTACATTTAACCTGCTGGAAGAATTCTCCTTACATTCGCTACGGCGAGTTTCTCTTTTCATTACATACTCAACGAACACAAAAACATTACACACAAAAAAACCTTACATACGTTTACTTGTGCCCATACTCCTGTAAAATTAAAACCTTACCTACATTTACTAACCCCAGTACATTTCACTTAATTTCTTTAATTACTTCAGCATGGCAGTAAATTGATTCAGTCAGCCTTGCATACGGTTTTGTCAGTCATATGAAGGTCAAACAAAAAAAATTTACTTCACGTCAAATTTATTTGTTGCAGGCTTGTACATCGACTTTGGTTTCAGTCGGACAGACATCAACCTTGATTTCAATCAGACGGTTGTCGAACCATATCGCAAGCCATTTTTTGCTGAACTTTACGTTCCGGGAAAAACTGCTTTGGCAAAACTACTGTCCATGTGTTTGCTATTGGGTGTTATCGCTGCCATTTGAGAAATACCACCATCTCTTGAAAAGCAGTGCGGGGATGTCTATCTGGTTTTCTGGAAACAGTATGCAGTAGGGGAAATTAACATTTCAACACCCCCTTTAATTTCAACTGTTGGGTTATGAGTCATACCCAGACATTTCACCAAAAACTCAAAACTTTTCTATCTCAATGGTTTGGTCAGAATATCCGCAACCTGCTCCTTCTCTACTCTTATGACAGATTTAATTACATATCTCTCCCCTATAAGAAGATCCATATGATAGAATTCTACCAAGGTCTTCATCAAATCTTCAACCTCTTCCTCTGTCATATTCACAAGGGTGTTGGAAGTGAAGCCCATCTCAACCATCTTGGCAAGACTTACATATCAAACTCCATACTCTTTAAACAGATCTTCAAGGAACTTCAATTCCTTTCTCCCATTCATGGGTTCTATCCATTTCCTATCGTTGATTGCTTCTTCGAAATGAACAGGGTCATCAACATGACAAGATAAAGCAAACAAAGAGTTCATACCTTCATTTGCTGCTTTTTGTTCATAAATATCACTTAAATTTCTGAATTTCTTACCTCTTTCATTTGGTGTACAAGTGCTTGAAGAAGCACTTGAATTTCCTCCTTGTGGTGTGCTTGGAGAAGCACTTTCATTTCTCCTCAAGGGTGTCTTTTGTTTCCCTTGTGTTGGTGCTGCTGTTTGGGGATGTGTTTCAGCTATCTCCTCATCATTTTCATCATGAGACATAGAGTTTTTAACATTCACTGTTTTCTCTATGCTTCCATCCCAAGCTTCCTCCTCAATGAACTGAACATCTCTACTCACAATAAGCTTCTTGGTGGATGAGTTATACAACCTATAAGCTTTGGATTCCTCACTCTATCCAATGAAAATACATTTCTCCCCTTTGCTGTCCAACTTCTTCCTTAGCTAATATGGAATGTGTGCATAAGCCACACATCCAAAAACTTTCATGTGGGTGACTCCTTGCTTTCTCCCACTGAATGCTTCTTCGGGCACTCTGTTCATGACTACTTGATACAAAAAGCAGAGGGCTTTAGAATCCTTCTTCTTATAGCTCTTCAACAGATCTTTCTCTGCCTGAGTTAACCTATTAAACTCATTTTCATCTGCTGGTTCTTCAAAACCATCTTCAACAAATTCCCATAAGTCTTGGGAAGCAAGTGAAGCTTTCATAGTTATTTCCCAATAGTCATAGTTTTTCCCATTAAATTGTGGGAGATGAGTATTAAAGATACCCATGCTAGTGCTGGCTCTAGCCATTCTTGCACTCTTCAAAGTACTTGACTGTGTATTAAAATAACTGACTGTCTTCAACAGCAACACAGAAAACTAGCTTGAGAAATACCTTGGATTTTTTTCTTGACTGAGTCTTCACTCTGCTGGAGAAGCTGCTGCAGTAAGAAATGCTTCCTTCAGCTTCTTTGATGCCTTCAAAGGGCCTAGACATGCTCTGATACCATGTTGGGAATTTTCTGGTAATTCCAAACAAAAATTGAACAGAGAAAAATGCTCTATTTCTTAACCCAACAGAAACTAAAACTGTTTTCTGAATATAGTGTTTCAGCAACAGAGTTTCGTCAACTAAGTTTCAGCAACGGTGTTTCAGCAACGCTAAAACTAGAATTTTAGCAACACTGTTTTTGACGCAGAGAAAGTATTTTCTGAATATGGTGTTTCAGCAACACACAAAAGAAAACTTTGTATCCATTAAAAATACTAACTGTCACGAAAAAACTTCCTCTAACAGAGGGATTATAGTAGGAACACTTCAGATGCAGTTCCAAAGATTTCACGCTGTCTCTGTTTACAAATTGACACTGCTGTGTCTGCACTTCTGTGCATTACAAACTTTGTCTTCTCCTGAAAAACATTACACTGCTGTGTGTAAAACTTTCAATACATGTGCGCTGCTGCGTCACACATCACCTCTCTATCACTGTACTGCTGTGCATAAAACAATTTCTTACATTGCTCTCGCGCTATTGCGCATTACATTTCATGTTCTCTAAACAAAACAAAATTACCCTCGTGCTGCTGCGCATTCCTTTCACATTCAACAACAAAAACGAACTTCACGCTACTGCGTGATTCCCTTACATATGCAATTCTACGCTACTGCGTATTCTTTGCATTACATCCACACTACTGTGTGTATTACATTCAACCTACTGGAAGAATTCTCCTTACATTCGTTGCGGCGAGTTTCTCTTTTCATTAAATACTCAACGAACACAAAAACATTACATATAAAAAAACCTTACATACATTTACTTGTGCCCATACTACCGAAAAATTAAAACCTTACCTACATTTACTAACCCCAGTACATTTCACTTAATTTCTTTAATTACTTCAGCATGGCGGTAAATTGATTCAGTCAGCCTTGCATACGGTTTTGTCAGTCATACGAAGGTCAAACAAAAAACTTTTACTTCACGTCAAATTCATTTGCTGCAGGCTTCTACATCGACTTTGGTTTCAATCAGATGGACATCAACCTTGATTTCAATCATATGGTTGTCGAACCATATCGCAAGCCCTTTTCTGCTGAACTTTACATTCCGGGAAAAACTGCTTTGGCAAAGCTATTGTCCATGTGTCTGCTGCTGGGTGTTATCGCTGCCATTTGAGAAATACCACCGTCTCTTGAAAACCAGTGCAGGGAGGTCTAGCTGGTTTTCTGGAAACAGTACGCAGTAGGGGAAATTAACATTTCAACACTCCCCTTTAATTTCAACTGCTGGGTTATCAGTCATACCCAGACATTTCATCAAAAAATCAAAACTTTTTTGTCCCAATGGTTTGGTCAGAATATCTACAACCTGCTCCTTCTCTGCTCTTATGACATATTTAATTCCATATCTCTCCCCTATAAGAAGATCCATATGATAGAGTTCCACCAAGGTCTTCATCAAATCTTCAATCTCTTCCTCTGTCATATTGACAAGGGTGTTGGCAGTGAATTCCATCTCGACCATCTTGGCAAGAGTTACGTATTGAACTCCATACTCTTTAAACTGATCTTCAAGGAACTTCAATTCCTTTCTCCCATTCATGGGTTCTATCCATTTCTTATCCTTGATTGCTTCTTCGAAATGAACAGGGTCATCAACATGACAAGATAAAGCAAACAAAGAGTTCATTCCTTCATTTGCTGCTTTTTGTTCATAAATATCACTTAAATTTCTGAATTTCTTACCTCTTTCATTTGCTGTACAAGTGCTTGAAGAAGCACTTGAATTTCCTCCTTGTGATGTGCTTGGAGAAGCACTTTCATTTCTCCTCAAGGGTGTCTTTTGTTGCCCTTGTGTTGGTGCTGGTGTTGGGGATGTGTTTCAGCCATCTCCTCATCATTTTCATCATGAGACATAGAGTCTTTAACATTCACTGTTTTCTCTATGCTTCCATACCAAGCTTCCTCCTCAATGAACTGAACATCTCTACTCATAATAAGCTTCTTGGTGGATGGGTTATACAACCTATAAGCTTTGGATTCCTCACTGTATCCAATGAAAATACATTTCTCCCCTTTGCTGTCCAACTTCTTCCTTAGCTAATCTGGAATGTGTGCATAAGCCACACATCCAAAAACTTTCATGTGGGTGACTCCTTGCTTTCTCCCACTCCATGCTTCTTCCGGCACTCGGTTCATGACTACTTGATACAAAAAGCAGAGGGCTTTAGAATCCTTCTTCTTATAGCTCTTCAACAGATCTTTCTCTGTCTGAGTTAACCTATTAAACTCATTTTCATCTGCTGGTTCTTCAAAACCATCTTCAACAAATTCCCATAAGTCTTGGGAAGCAGGTAAAGCTTTCATAGTTATTGCCCAATAGTCATAGTTTTTCCCATTAAATTGTGGGAGCTGAGTATTAAAGATACCCATGCTAGTGCTGGCTCCAACCATTCTTACACTCTTCAAAGTACTTGACTGTGTATTAAAATAACTGACTGTCTTCAACAACAACACAGAAAACTAGCTTGAGAAATACATTGGATTTTTTTCTTGACTGAGTCTTCACTTTGCTGGAGAAGCTGCTGCAACAAGAAATCCTTCCTTCAGCTTCTTTGATGCCTTCAAAGAGCCTAGACATGCTCCGATACCATGTTGGGAATTTTTTGGTAATTCCAAACAAAAATTGAACAGAGAAAAATGCTCTGTTTCTTAACACAATGGAAACTAAAATTGTTTCTGAATACAGTGTTTCAGCAACAGAGTTTCGTCAACTGAGTTTCAGCAACGCTGAAACTGGAGTTTTAGCAACACTTTGTTTTTGATGCAGAGAAAGTATTTTCTGAATACGGTGTTTCAGCAACACACAAAAAAAACTTTGTATTCATTAGCAATACTAACTGTCACAAAAAAAACTTCCTCTAACAGAGGGATTACAGTAGGAACGCTTCAGATGCAGTTCCAAAGATTTCACGCTGTCTCTGTTTGCAAATTAACACTGCTATGTCTGCACTTCTGTGCATTACAAACTCTGTCTTATCCTGAAAAACATTACACTACTGTGTGTAAAACTTTCAATACATGTGCACTGCTGCGTCACACATCACCTCTCTATCACTGTACTGTTGTGCATAAAACAACTTCTTACATTGCTCTCGCGCTACTGCGCATTACATTTCATGTTCTCTCAACAAAAAAAAATTACCCTCACGCTGCTGCGCATTCCTTTCACATTCAACAACAAAAACGAACTTCACGTTGCTGCGTGCTTTCCTTACATATGCAATTCTACGCTGCGTATTCTTTGCATTACATCCACACTGCTGTGTGTATTACATTCAACCTGCTGGAAGAATTCTCATTACATTTGCTGCGGTGACTTTCTCTTTTCATTACATACTCAACGAACATAAAAACATTACATATAAAAAAAACTTACATACGTTTACTTATGCCCATACTCCCATAAAATTAAAACCTTACCTACATTTACTAACCCCAGTACATTTCACTTAATTTCTTTCATTACTTCAGCATGGCGGTCAATTGATTCAGTCAGCCTTGCATACGGTTTTGTCAGTCATACGGTTTTGTCAGTCATATGAAGGTCAAACAAAAAGCTTTTACTTCATGTCAAATTCATTTTCTGCAGGCTTGTACATCATTCAATCGAACGGACATCAACCTGGATTTCAATCAGACGGTTGTCGAACCATATCGCAAGCCCTTTTCTGCTAAAGTTTACATTCCGGGAAAAACTGCTTTGGCACAACTGCTGTCCATGTGTCTGTTGCTGGGTGTTATCGCTGCCATTTAAGAAATACCACCATCTCTTAAAAAGCAGTGCGGGGAAGTCTGGCTGGTTTTCTAGAAACAGTACGGAGCAGGGAAAATTAACATTTCAACAAAAACAAACAATAACGCATAGAAATATGAAAAAACATGATAATGGATAGATATTGGTTTAATATTGGCCTCGCCTATTCTTGTAAATATATATTTCTTGCTTTTTCAGATAACAAGAACTAAGGTCCATGGCGTTGTCAATGAACATACATGAAGAGAGTTTGCTTCCCTCTTGTGTGAAATTGCAGACTGATATTTAGGAAGAATAACAAATCAGAGATGGATTCAGGGAGCACGAAACTATATAAAGAAAACTATACCACGAAACAAGATAAAGAAAGAAAACTCATGTACAAACGTGGGCCGATATAATCCAGAGGCTTGTGTTCTCTACGCTCAAGGAGGTTGCTTTATATAGTGATTTTTAAAGGTGAACATGGCTTTTGATGTTATGAAAGGCTCAACGACGGAGCCCAAGAATTGACCGCCATTAGCATAGACAGTTTGTTGTTGCCCTTTTCATTTCGATACATGCAACAAGTGCATGTATTTTTAATGTTCAAGGATGCCGCATGTAAAGAGCGTGCTGGGGATTTATCCATTTTTTTTCAATCCTAATGTGAATATGATGTTATCTGAGAATCCTACAGGAACTATAGCGGGTACCTGTGGTTGTATAACTAACAAAAATAACTGAAGGTAGGGAGCTCCAGGTCGGTGAGTAGTATATTCCTTCCGATATTGTATGAAGCATTTACCAAATTTATTGTCTGCCATAATTTCATGGCTAAATACATATTGACATGATTAAAATATCGTGATTTGGATCTCATCTTAAGCGGATATACGGTTTACACCTCTTCGGACTCTAGATACAATGTTTATACGTCTTCCATTTTTTTTTCTCTGTTCAATAAATTCTAAAGTTACCTACAATGAAACACTGAAATCGTTTGCTTAGTTGATAAAACTAAGGTGATTATATAAATTAAATGAAGGGAAGTAAAACATATATATTTAAAATAATAAAAAATAAAATTTTTAATTGGTTAGATTTATTCTCATTTAATTATGGAGATTTTTAATTAGTAAATATACTTTGATATAATAAAGATGAATATGTTTGTAGATGTTCAACTAAAATTAATTAATTATATATCTATATCTATATCTATATCTAGTAAAAAAAAAAACTAGATTTTTAATCAAATAAATTTATTCTCATTTTATTATGGAAATTTTTAATTAGTAAATAAACTTTGTTATAATAAACATAAACATATTTGTTTTAAAAATTCATGGTACTGCAATAAATACCCAACTAAAATAAATACATGAGAAGTTTAATCATATATCTTATAAAATTTATAATCTTCATTTTAATCTTCTCCAAATTTCTCATAAAATTGACATTGTGGTGAAAGAGGATGAAGTAAAATCTAATCAATTTTAAAAAACTCAGCGTATGGGAGAATAAATAAAACTCTGTCAATATCCATAAATTTATAAATAAAACTCAGCCATAAATTTTCTAAAACTAATAGGAGGATAATGGAGATTTCACTGGACCAGAATAGATACTGTGTTTCAATCATAAATGAATTGATTAATGAAACTCCTAAATGGTGTAACAAGATTTCAAATCCTGCATTAGATATTGTAGGATATTATAGCATTCCTTATCATAAGCGTAATTATAGGCCACTACCCTTGGTCATATATAGAGGAGCACAAAGAAGATGATAAAGAACGAATTGATGCTCTTTCTGCATGGTCTATCACAAACATTCAAAAATATTTTCATAATCCATACGAATGCATTGTTGGAATTTAATTCCAACTGCAACAATGAACAGCTGTACAGGAATCTGATTTGCAGTAAATGTTACAGGCTGTTTGATGCTGCTAAGTCGCCTTTGATATTTTTGCACATAAATGTGCATTAAACTCACAGAATTGATTTCCCCTGCAGACAGCCGACTTGTTTTTTGATAGAAGCATCACCGCATTGTTGCATTAAATACAGAGATAAGAATTAGAAGATATTTTGTAATATTTTATTTTTTTATGATATGTTTTAGCATATAAATACAACACACAACAGTTCTATTTTGAGGTTAGAAGTAGATTGATAGAGAGCAGAGGAGAGCACGCAGCAGTGTGAAGAAAATACTTGCCAGATAGTGAAACGTACAGCAGTGCACAGCAGAAGTAGATGCAACAGCGTAGTAGAGAGCAGAAAGGGAAAAATGCACAGCAGTGCAGATATTTGAATGAAATTTGTTTAACAGATGTTTATCTATGTGGAACAGAAGCGTTCCTTAGTGAATCCCTGAGGAAGATATTCAGCAATAGATGTTGTGAAATTCCCTCTATATGAGGAAAACAAACCTGTAACAGTTAGTTTATTTTTAATAAATACAAGTTTTTTTTTCTATTTCTGTTACACCAGCTACAGCATTGCTGCAACACCAAACTACGTTGCTGCAACACCATTTCCAGAGAACGAATTTTTCTGTTTTTCTGTGTCAAAAAATAGTGTTAAAACAGAGTATTTTTCTTTTCTGTCTGTTATGAAATTTATCAGAAAATTCCAACATGGTATGAGATCTGGTCTAGGCACTCAGTGAGTCAAAAAACAGAGCTTGTTTTTCACTGTAGGAGCTGTAAGAAGCTTGTTGAGCAGATTTTTTCCAGCAGAGAAAGTTTTTTCTTGTTTTCAAAATACAGTTAGTATCTTTTCTTTACCAATACAGGTTAAGATGGCAGATGTTGGAACAGGTTTGACAAATTCCCAACTGCCACAGTTTAATGAGAAAAATCACAGTTATTGGTCCATAACAATGAAAGCATTGTTTGCTTCTCAAGGAATATGGGAGCTGGTTGAAACCGGCTATGCCGAACCTGCAGATGCAACAGCACAGGCTACTTTGACAGTAGCAGAAAGAGACCAGTTGAAGAGTGACAAAAAGAAGAATGCCAAAGCCCTCTTTTTCCTCTTCCAATCAGTACATGAAAGTGTTTTTCCGCGGATTGCAGCAGCAACAAAATCTAAGGAGGCATGGGATATTCTCAAAACTGCCTATCAAGCCATGGAGAAGGTGAAGACTGCAAAATTGCAGATGTTGAGGAGAGACTTTGAAAATCTCAGCATGAAGGAATATGATACAATAGATTCATTCTTCACTCAGGTTATTGGCTTGATAACTCAGATAAGATCTCATGGTGAGATTCTTGAAGATAGAAGAATTGTAGAGAAAATCTTGAGATGTTTACCCTCAAGGTTTGAATCTATTGTGGTAGCAATAGAAGAAACAAAAGATCTCTCACAGTTCACGGTAGGTGAGCTGAGTGCTTCACTTTTGTCTCATGAACACAGACTGAGTAGAGGAACAGATTCTTCATTTGAGCAAGCATTCAAGACTCAGATGTCTTTTGGCAAGCATTGAACTGTGAGAGCAAATAACAGAGGTCGTGGAAGAAGCCAAAATAGAGGCAGAAATTATCCTGCTAACACAAGCGGAAGGAGCTGCAATCAGAACCAAGCTGAAGGTTCAAGCAAACAGCAAGCTCATGGACAAAGGTATGACAAATCCCAAGTCCAATGTCATTATTGTAAGAAATATGGGCACTATGCCAATGAATGTAGGAAAAAACAAAGTGACATGAATAATAGGCAAAATGCTAATTTTACAAATGAAGAAGATAAGAACCCAAAGAACGTGTTGTTAACATGTAACATAGCACAAGACAAACAAGAATATTTTTGGTTCTTAGACTCAGGTTGTAGTAATCACATGACTGGAAATATTGCAATGTTTGCCAATCTGGATGAAAATGTGAAATCTGAGGTAACAACAGGGACTGATGATAAGATAACTGTCAAGGGTAAGGGCAGAGTCAGTATTCGAGCAAAAAATGGAGAACAGATGATTGTGCCAGAGGTATACTATGTACCTGGTCTGAAATGTAATCTTTTGAGCATTGGACAGCTCATAGACAAAGGTTACAACGTGTTCTTCAAAGATGATTTGTGTACTATCAGAGACATACCTCCAAGTAAGAAGATCATTGCACAGGTGCAGATGAGCAGCAATAGAATGTTTCCTCTCAAACTCAGGGCAGATTTGAAGGAAGGCAGAACTATTGCGGTTGTAACACAAGAAGTCTTTCAGGAACAAGTGAAAGATGTGAATTGGTTGTGGCATTTGAGATTTGGACATCTCAATTTTGGAGGCCTGAATCTGTTGCATAGAATGGGAATGGTAAAGGGATTGTCGTTAATTGAGAAACCAGACAGCCTTTGTGAAGGCTGCATCTTGGGCAAGCAACACAAAGAAAGCTTTCCAGCAAGAAAGAGTATAAGGGCAAAAGCACCCTTGGAAATTGTTCACTCTGATGTGTGCGGACCGATGCAAATACCATCATTTGCCGGAAATAAATATGTTTTAACCTTCATTGATGATTACACCAGAAAGACATGGGTGTATATGCTGAAACAGAAGAGTGAAGTGTTTGAGAAATTCTGCCACTTCAAAACTCTTGTTGAGAAGCAGTGTGGGCATTATATCAAAGTGCTCAAAACAGATAGAGGAGGAGAGTACATCTCCCAAGACTTTCTGCATTTTTGCAGAGAGAATGGCATACAAAAGCAGTTCACCACAAGATATACACCTCAGCAAAACGGTGTTGCTGAAAGAAAGAATAGGACCATTCTTGACATGGTGAGAAGTATGCTGAAGGCAAAACACTTGCCGCATGAGTATTGTGCAGAAGCTGTTACTTGCGCAGTTTACATCTTGAATAGATGCCCAACTAAAGATGTCATGAAAAGAATACCAGAAGAGGCATGGAGTGGTAAAAAACAAACTGTCACTCACATGAGAGTATTCGGTTGTGTAGCATATGCACATGTACTTGATCAGCTAAGGAAAAAGCTTGATAGTAAGGGGGAGAAGTGTGTCTTTATTGGCTATTGTGATGAGTCAAGAACATACAAACTCTATAATCCATCCACCAAGAAATTAATAGTAAGCAGAGATGTGCAGTTCATTGAAGATGAAGCTTGGGATGGAAGCTTGGAAAAAACAGTGAATGTGAAGACAATTGTGTCTCATGAAGAAGAAGAGGAAGGGACAGCAGCAAATAATCCTTCCTTGGTGGCTCCTCCTACACCACAGCAAGTTCAACAAACCACACCACAAGCTGGAATTCGAACAGCCTTGAGAAGTCAAGGAAGAACAGTTGTTGTTACACCACAAACAGCTGTTGCTGAAACACCACAGGGATCAGAAATACCCTCAAGTTCGGATGGAACTCCAAGCACACCAAGAAGACCAAGATTCAGAAATCTGAGTGAGATTTATGAACAAGGAGAGGTAAGTAACAATACCGGTCTGAATTCATTATTTGCTTTGTATTGTCATATTGATGACCCAATCCGTTTTGAAGATGCTGTAAATGAAGATAAATGGATTGAAGCAATGAATGAAGAAATTGGTGCAATTGAGAAGAGTAAAACATGGGAGTTAGTGGATCTCCCTGAAGGCAAAGATGCCATTGGAGTTAAGTGGGTCTATAAGACCAAAAGCAATGCTGAAGGTAAGATTGACAGGAACAAAGCAAGAGTTGTTGTGAAAGGCTACAAGCAGCAACAAGGCAAAGACTACGATGAAACCTTTGCACCAATAGCAAGGATGGAAACAGTTAGAACAGTGTTGTCTATTGCAGCACAACACAAATGGAAGATTTATCAGATGGATGTTAAATCTGCATTCCTGAATGGAGTGTTAAAAGAAGAGGTTTATGTTGATCAACCTCCAGGATATGAAGTTGAAGGCCAAGAGCATAAAGTTTGTAAACTGAAGAAAGCTCTTTATGGGCTGAAGCAAGCTCCAAGGGCATGGTACAGCAGAGTAGATACTTATCTGATTGAGAATGGGTTTGATAAGTGTGATGGTGAACCCACACTCTACATAAAGCAGAATGACGGTAATATTATTATTGTTGTTTTATATGTAGATGATTTGATTTTTACTAGCAATGATGCTTCTCTCATTGCTGATTTTAAAGCAGTCATGAAAAGTGAATTTGAAATGACTGACTTAGGCTTCTTAAGATATTTTCTTGGAATTTAAGTAGACCAAAGTGAAAATGGTGTTTTCATTTCTCAAGATAAATATGTAGAATCAGTGTTGAAGAGATTTAACATGCAGAACAGCAAAGCAGCTGTGACTCCAACTGTAGTGGGGTTGAAATTGACCAAAGAAGACAGCAGCAAATATTTTGATCCAAAACTATACAAGAGCATAGTTGGCAGCCTTATGTACTTGACTGCAACTAGGCCGGACATTATGCACGCTGTGAGTTTAATTTCCAGATTTATGGAAAGACCGAAAGAGACTCATTGGCAGGCAACCAAGAGGATTCTAAGGTATGTGAATGGAACGAAGGGGTTTGGTATTTTATACTCCTCTTCTGAAAGTTTCATGTTGACAGGTTACACTGACAGTGATTGGGCTGGAAGTGTTGATGATAGGAAAAGCACATCGGGATATGTGTTTCATATGGGATTGGGAGCCATCTCATGGGCTTCCAAGAAGCAACCAGTTGTGTCTTTTTCAACAACAAAGACAGAGTATGTGGCAGCAACAGCAGCAGCATGCCAAGCAGTATGGCTGAGAAGAGTTCTCAAAGACTTGTGTCATGAACAAGAAAAGGGCACAACGATTTACTGTGACAATAGCTCAGCAATAGCATTGTCTAAAAACTTTGTTTTTCATAAAAGAACAAAGCACATAGATACCAAATTTCACTTCATACGTGAATTGGTTAACAATGGTGAGATTGTTTTGCAGCACTGCAGAATAGAGGATCAGCTAGCTGACATCTTGACAAAACCATTAGCAAAGAAAGGTTTTGATCATTTCAGGAAATGCCTGGGTATGCAGCAGTTGAAACTAAGGGGGAGTGTTGGAATTTAATTCCAACTGCAACAATGAACAGCTGTACAGGAATCTGATTTGCAGTAAATGTTACAGGCTGTTTGATGCTGCTAAGTCGCCTTTGATATTTTTGCACATAAATGTCCATTAAACTCACATAATTGATTTCCCCTGCAGACAGCCGACTTGTTTTTTGATAGAAGCATCACCGCCTTGCTACATTAAATACAGAGATAAGAATTAGAAGATATTTTGTAATATTTTATTGTTTTCAGATATGTTTTAGCATATAAATACAACACACAGCAGTTCTGTTTTGAGGTTAGCAGCAGATTGATAGAGAGCAGAGGAGAGCACGCAGCAGCGTGAAGAAAATACTTGCCAGATAGTGAAACGCACAGCAGTGCACAGCAGGAGTAGATGCAACAGCGCAACAGAGAGCAGAAAGGGAAAAATGCACAGCAGTGCAGATATTTGAATGAAATTTGTTTAACAGATGTTTATCTGTGTGGAACAGAAGCGTTCCTTAGTGAATCCCTGAGGAAGATATTCAGCAATAGATGTTGTGAAATTCCCTCTATATGAGGAAGACAAATCTGTAACAGTTAGTTTATTTTTAATAAATACAAGTTTTTTTTTTTTCTGTTGCTGTTACACCGTCACCGTTGCTGTTACACCAGTTACAGCATTGCTGCAACACCAAACTACGTTGCTGCAACACCATTTCCAGAGAACGAATTTTTCTGTTTTTCTGTGTCAAAAAACAGAGTGGTAAAACAGAGTATTTTTCTTGTCTGTCTGTTATGAAATTTATCAGAAAATTCCACCACGCATGAAAATCATTGCTAATTTTTCTCCAAAAGATAGAATATGAAAAAAATGTATATTGGAAAGAGTCAGGAAATGCTAGATTCATACAAGTAATATCAATATTGCACATCTAAGTAAAATTCTTAAGCTCTTCACCAGCTTAACAGTTAACACGACCAATTCTTAAGCTCTTCACCAGCTTAACAGTTAACACGACCACTCAGAGGCAAAGAAAAAGAAACAATTACCTCTAGAACTAGGTCTGACCCGATTCAATCGGATGATGAATGCCAAATTCAGGTACTTTCGTCAACAACTCCAGCGACACAACTTTGCTTTAGAAATCAAAATCCCATTCGTCGCAATGGATTTTACTTTGTTTTATTTTGCAGGTAATATTTTAATTAAATAGTTGTAAATATTTTAGTAATATTTTAAAATTATATATATATATATATATATATATATATATATATATATATATATAACTCTCCTATAGCAGAAAGGGGGCAGTTGATTTGCAAGAGGATAATTAGTTAGAGGATTTTCATATCATTTAACTTTGATCATTTTGAAGACTTGAAGGAATTGTTTTGTAAACCTCATTATTTTTCCATGGATCACCATGTGTGATATTTTGTTACATGAATCAACGTTTTCCATTGACTGCAAGATTGAGTTTAATGAATTATTTCTTCATATGTATTTTAGCATACTTGTTTTTATTGTACAATTGAAATGATTATTCATGTTTAAAGATTTATTTCAGTTTTGTATTATTTTGAAGTGGTTAAAATCAATTACCCTTTTTTCATAATATTCATTGTCAAAATAGAATTTTCTATCGAACCTTTTGTTGACCTAACGAGTTTGTTTTCAAAAGAAACCGATATTTATCTGTCATTCTGATCATTTTTGGATAACCTGGGAGCTTTTGATAGAGTCTATCTTATGCCATGAAAGTGTGTCATTAGCATATTAGTGTACGCGTTCGTGCTTTTATTTGGTGCAAGGTACGAACTTCATAAAAGGTTTTTGGTTATGAGTATCAAAATATTTAATTCAATTTTATAGTTAAGATATGTATTTGTTCTTCACAATTTATTTAAGCTTTGTATTATTTCTAAATTTTTAGATTCATTATCTATTATTTGGTACTCACGTGGATTGTTTATTGATTGACTCTCTCAATTACTTTGTATTGCAATGGATCTTAAATTGGAATTTCATATAAACATATTTACAAAATCACGAAATGTAAAATTTCCCTTACCTCTCTTAACAGAGCATAAATTTCCTAGGCGGCTTGGCAGAGCCCACATTTCAGTAACACGACTGTCATCTCCAACCCCATCATTGATCCATAATGCGGCAATTCTTCCATTTGTCGATGTTGATAAGAACATGCTTTCATTACATCAATGGTCTGAAATATTAATAAATATTTAGAATAATTACATCAATGGTCACGAGTCTGCAATATTAATAAATATTTAGAATAATTACAACAGATTAGTAATAGAGTAGATTAGGATTAGGTAAGTAGTGTAGGTTAGATTAGTTACACACAACCTTCCTTTATACCAGTGAGTAACACCACATGAAATGAGTAAGGGGTAGTTTGACCTCAATGCCAAGAAGATGGACCAGAAGGAACCAACCACCTGACTCCTCAGTGATAAAACAAGAGAGATAGGATATATAAACTATATATTAACTTGGCTCTCTAGGCGAGATACCTCGAGAATGTACAAACACTCATACACACACTCTATATCCCATTGAGTCAGATGAGCTTCAAATATATAGGGTTTCACAATATCAAGTGGTTTGAGCCACTCCCTATCAAATAGGATCTCCATCCTATTCTAAAGAATCAAACACTTAAAAGTAGAAATGCTAACTTTCTCCATTAATGCTAACACTCTCCCTTAATGAAGAAAGGGTTCACTAAAAAAAAAATCAAATGACATACGACGCCTGCTGTTCTGAGTCTCAACGAGGCTTACAATGGTAAAAAAATAGAGCTTTCATTTTTGTCTTCTTGCAGCAGAGCCTATACTTGTTCATTTGTGCATGAAGCTTCATCTTCACTTTCTTTGCCATAAGAAAATGATGGAGCTTCCCCTCCATTTTACGTTTTCTCCCCCTCCGGAGCAACACATGAATTGTTATCCTCCTCTTCGAGTATATACTAACATTCTTTGCATTTGATGTTGCAAGTTATTGGGATTCTTCAATTGATTCTTCTTGTCTCCCAATATCTGCACAAAAAACAGTGTTAGATTTATAAAGAGGACCACATTTTCTTTTATCTTCCTAATCCTTTAGCAGAGCTTTCATTTCTACATCTCTCCCTACTCCATCCCTTTCTGTTGTCATAGTTATGCCTTCAGCCTCTTCACTTAGTTTGGTTGCTACAGGCATGTTCTGCATTTGATCTGTATGTGAGAATAGGACTTCCTTCTCACCATACAGTAATTCGTCAATATGATGCTTTTCAATCATCAAATTGATCCACTTATCATGAGGTATATAATTCTAATCAAACTTGATTTCTGCATCTAGAAAACTTGTAGGTTCTACAATAATGGATGTGTTTTCATCATCACAAGTTTTAGTTAAAGACATACATTCATCACCCATCATTGCATCTTCAACTTCACAATCAAATATGGGATCATTTTGAACAATAATATCTTCAACATCATTGGCCTCATTCAAACAATATTTCATTTCTAAAACATCCCATAAGAATTTTGTGCTAGGAATCTCTCCATATTCATATATTATGCTAACTATAATGTTGTCATCTAATGCAGATGTTCTAAAACTTAATGCTGATGCATCTCCACTATCATTAATAACACCTTCAACATAACCCAGCAAATTTACCTTCCATAATATTGTTTTAATTTCATTTGCCCATATTTCATAATTCATACCTGAAAAAAAAGGTAAATTTAACCATTTAATAATCTCACCAAATTCCAAATCTGCATCTTGATCAACCACTGGTCCATTAGCATCAACCTTAAACACATCACTAAATTCAGCAAAACAATATTTTTAATTTATCCTTTGATGCTTTCTCCTTAGTTTTCCACGAGACTCTTTCAATTTACTTTGAGGACCCATTTTATCCCCTATCAATTTTGGATCTGGAAATCGATCCACCACAGTCAAATTCTCCACGAACACTTGGATATCTCCACAAGCTCTATGGCTCCACAAACATATCAAACAGTATCCTCTTCAGGCAAATACGCCTCTCTAGTGGAAGTCTGAATGCAGACACCACTCCACACACACCTCCTGACGCGACAACAACTTTGCCCAAATACCACCTCACAGCTCCAACGAATAGCCTTCCCTAGTACAACTCCTTGCCTCTTTCATAGTAAAAAATAGTTGTCCTGGTTCACTAGAACCTCAAACTTCAACGACGAATTCACTGGTTTCAACGGTTTTAATCACCCTTTCGGTAGAGGACACCACCGATACAACACCAGTGCCACTAATTCACAGGCTTTCAACAAATGTAGTGGTTCTTTTATTTCGAACTTCAGCTCCAGCTAAGGAGCTCCACGATCACTGCATCCCATAGAGTGATCTTCGAACAACGCTCTGTCCCATGCACAGGTCAAACGCAACTTCCAGAAATTTCAATTCATAGATGACGTAGACCTTTGTAGTGCTACAGGACTTCAATTAACATAATCAATCTCCCAACAGCTTCGAGTGGCGTCGTTCACCAATGGAGCTCACAAAATCTTCAATTATCGGAGAGCACGTTACTACGATTTTAGGGTTGGCTACACAGGTCAACACCATAGGCATATCCATTGTTGAAATGACCCATGCCAGATTTGCCAAACCACCGGCAATATCAACTTCAAGCAATAGGAAGAGGCGTGATCTATTGCATCAAGGATCCCAATTCTTCCACTCTCTCACAAATAGCGTTGAAAGGGCCACCAATCGATCCATATCTGTCACTCTCCTCTTGTCAACGCCCTACCTCCTAAGATCAAATTCATGCCTCCTCTATCTTTCTCCCACACCACAAGCAAGCTCACATGGTGCAAAGGCAATACAATCGAAGTGGTTGAGCAAAACAATGCAGATGCATCCGTGACCACTGCAAGATGAGTAAGTGAAAGCAAAGCTCTGGGAAGTCTCCTTATTCTAATACACTTGCAGCGTCGAAGGCAAACCTAGATATGTCTTGGATATCTAGAGCAGTGTTGCCTCATTAATGGCACCGTGACAACAAAATTGCCAATGTCATTATGAGGGAAATCACTTCCCACTTGAATTTAGGCTCAGCTCCTAGTAAGTGTCGCTCATGCAACCCAGGTATGCTTTCTTTACCATACACTTTTGTAAATAGAGAATTCTCTTACGTTTAGTGCTACCAATGCATGCAATGAATTCTAGAGTGAAACGTCACAAATTCGCTGCAGCCCACCTAGATCCACTGGTCACATGGGCTACTCCACCTCCACTGCTCCTACACTTGGCGCACGCACGCAACTTCACGATTTGTTGCCAACCGGGCCATATCACACCTCTTTTTACATAGTAGCCTCCACACTCATCAATTGACCACGATCTCCACGGTCACCGATTCAATCTTGTCATCCCTGTCACTTATACGACCATTCCACTTGTGTGAATTTGAAGAAATACAGTGCCTAGGGAAAACCATGATCTTGCGACAATGGCTTTGGCCACCATGTTGAAGAAAAGATACACAACTTCTTTCTGCAGTCTCAGCCTCTATTTGCAAATCGCACTCCTTTGCAAATCTTCCAGCAGTCCCAGCTTAGCCTTCCCAACAGAGGCAAAATACTCAATTTGCGGCTGCACTTGCAATCAACAAGCAACACACAATGTCACTGCATCGATGGCATGTGGGGATCTCGACCTCTCATCTCTTCCTCTGTCTGCAGGTCATGCGGGCAGATCACACCTCCTGATCCGCCACAAGCATGCCTCTTGTGGTCTTCTCCATGACCTCCAATCACCTTAGCGGCCTCAAGCGTATCCACGCAAAAGGCCTTTGGCTCTTTCTCGCAGAGGCTCTATCGCTGGCAACAGAAAAGATCCTCCACGCGGTGAGTTATGATGTGAGCAGCTTTTGCAAATGTTCACTTCCTCTACCAAAATCTTGAAACCACTGTGGATTCTACAACAAAATCGGCAGAATTCACTTCCCAGTATATATAGAAGAATTAGATTTTCTTTCCCTCAGATGCATTGCAATAGCCTCCTCACCAAATGACAGTCTAGTAAGACGTCCTCAAACACGCAGCTTAATATAGTCAGCGCGATTTACCACCGAGGACTCGCGAAGGTCTTCGCGACTGTACATCACATATATGCGACTATCGATTAAATGAAAAATGTGCAAAAGGGTAGCAGTGGGATCAACGCATTTAGCCCTCCAATCCAAGCGATGATTTCACCTCAGTCGTGCTCTTCACTCAACTTACAGGATCGACAACCCTGAAGCTCTGATACCATGATAAAAACAGAAGAGACAAAATATATAAACTATATATTAACTTGGCTCTCCAGGTGAGATACCTGGAGAGTGTACAAACACTCATACACACGCTCTATATCACATTGAGTCAGATGAGCCTCAAATATATAGGCTTTCACAATATCGAGTGGTTTGAACCACTCCCTATCAAATATGATCTCAATCCTATTCTAAAGCAACAAACACTTAAACATAGAAATGCTAACTTTCTCCATTAATGCTAACACTGAGTAAGTGGAATCTCCTTGAATAAATGGGGTTCGACCCAGACTAGCTTGGTGCATACAAGTTTCAGGTCACTTGACCGGTGCACTACTCAAAAGAAGAGCTTTCCACCACCTCCCAAATAGGCATTGTTCGAGCCGGATTTTTGGCATGGGCACTTATTTATAGGTTTAGGTTTAAAATGTTTATTACATATTAATTTGATATAAAAACCCCATAGTATTTTTTCCACTGCGAGTTGGGGATTGTAAGTTAGTTAGGGGTTTTGTTACATGAGCTAGGTTTTAAACATAATGGGACCTACATCCAATGTCTTAGGAGAGGGTATGGGAATTTTGATGTATGCATTATCACGAGGGAGAGAGGAGGATGAAGTGTGGATGTACCAAGAAGAGAGGGAGTTATCATGTTTAGATGTTACTTGTGACATTTTAACCATTTTTAACATTTCTTTAAGAGGTTTGAACCTGAGATTTGATGGGATTAAAACACACCGAAATGATTGATCCGGACACCTCTCTCCACACACATAGTAATTGTAACAACAAATTTCTTAAGATAAAAATAAAAATTGACTGATCTAGTCCTTTTTCTCCACATATATATATCACTTATTATAAAAGATCAAATCTATTATAATGGTTACATTTTATTAAGTATAGAGTAGATGTGTAGATATAATGTAAGTATGTAAATAATTTTAAATGTCGGTTCAATTAAAAAATAATAAAAAGTTAAAAGTGATATTCAAGATGAGTGTAAACATGAGTATAACCATTTTAAAGTTGGTTTTATTAATCATAAAAAGTTGAAGTAATAAAAATAATTAAATTCAATTTGTTATATTTTGATTTTGTTATTAACTTGTAAATAGGCTTTGCTACAATACCATGGGTCCATACCATGGCTTATCAACACCTCATGCTAAAATACCATAACTTATTTCAAAACAAAATATTTTATAACAATATGATAATAAAAAGTTCAAAGTGATATCAGAAATGAGTATAAAAATTGTGTAAACATGAGTATAAGCATTTAAATGTTGGCTTGATTAATAATAAAAAGTTGAACAAATAAAAAGAAAAAAATTCAATCTATTATATTTTGATTTTGTTATTAACTTGTAAATATGCTTTGATACAATACCATGGGACAATACAATGGCTTATCAACACCACATGCTAAAAAACCATAACTTATTTCAAAACCAAAATATTTTATAACAATATGACAATATTCTTAACTATAGGCTATGTTAGAATACCGTGGGTCAACACCATGGCTTATCTATACCAAATTCCCAAAAATCATAACTTATTTCACAATCAAAATATTTTATAACAATATGGCAAGTTCCTTAACCATATATACATACCCTCAATTTTCCATTGATATTGTGAACTTGTGAATATGCTTTGTTACAATACCATGGCTTATCAATACCAAAATTGTTATAATACCATGGATTATCAATACCAAATGCTAGGAAAGCTTAACTGATTTCACAATCAAAATATTTTATAACAATATGACAAGATTCTTAAACATGGATATTCACCCTCACTTTGCCACGAATATTATTAACTTGTAAATAGGCTTTGTTACAATACCATGGTTTATCAATACCACATGCCAAAAACCCATAACTTATTTCGCAATCAAAATATTTTATTTTAATTTCATTTTATAACATTTTTTTAATTGAATCTAAAAGGAAAAGAATTATAATTACTTTCGAGATTTATCTAAATCCTCTATCCTCACTTATACTAGAAAATATTCCCCTAAAAAATAAATCAAGGTTTTAATAAAATTAAAAATGAGAATACTTTTATATATAAAGATGTGAAATTTATATAATATAAATAATATTATTAATAACTAATATAGATCCACCTTAACCAAATATGCAAGTCACCAAAGAAAGAAAATGACTAACAATAATAGAGGAAATATATTGCATTATTTTTTTAAGTTTTTCATTATTCTATTTTCTTTGACATGATTTAAAATAGGTACTTTCTTAAATACAATACAATGGCATCAAACTTAAGAGATAGAGAAAGGGGGGGAGTGAGAGGGAGGGAGATAGTGACAAAATTGGAGGGTGGGCAGAGAGAGGGAGTGGGAGAGAGCGGGAGAGAGAGGAAAGAAGAGAGAGAGGAGGGAAGAGAGATAAGGAGAGAGGGAGAGAGAGAGATGTTGGAGGGGGAGGGAGAGGGAGGAAAGCATAAAATACATAAAGAGGTAAACATGGAGAGAGAGAGGGAGTGACAAGGGAGAGATAGAGAGAGAGAGAGAGGGAGAGAGAGGAGGCAAGAGAGAGAAGAGGAGAGGAGAGAGATAGGGAGAGAAGGGGGAGAGAGAGAGAGAGGGAGACACAAAGATAGAGGGGAGAGAGATAACGGAAAAGGGAGGGAGATAGTGACAGAGTTCGAGGGATAACAGAGGAGTGATGAGGGGGGGTAGATAGAGGGAGGTGGGACAGAAAGGGAAGAGAGGAAGGAAGAGAGAGAGGTCTCAAGAGGGAGAAAGAGAGAGAGATGGAGTTGGAAGGGGGGAGATATGGAGGGAAGAAGAAAGACATAGAGGGAGAAAGGTTGAGAGAGATAGGAAGTGACAAGGGAAAGATGGAGAGATGAGTGTGGGAGGAAAGGGAGGGAGAAGGAGAGAGAGAGAGGGAGAGAAGGTGAAGAGAGAGAGAGAGAGAGATAAGGGGAAGAGAGAGAGAGAGAGAGAAGGTGAAGAGAGAGAGATATATATAAGGGGAAGAGAGAGAGAGGGAGAAGAAGGGTGAGCGAGAGAGAGAAATAGATGTGGAGAGAGAGTGTGTATACTTGGGGGGTGATATAGAGAGAGGGAATAAGAAAGATACATAGATACAAATATATATATTATATAATATTAGATAACCAACCTAGATCCATTTTAATCCGAGATCTATAAGTGTCAAGAGGGATCAAATCTCTTGGGGTGCAAAACTTTCCTCAAATTTTGCACTCAAGAAAGGGGTTTGCACCTCGAGAAATTTGATCCCTCTCGGTGCTTGATAAAACTGTGGTTAAGATGGATGAAGGCTGGTTGTAATTTGATCCCTCTTGGTGCTTGATAGATCTGTGGTTAAGATGGATCTAGGCTGGTTGTAACAATAAATTTCTTATGATCAAAACACAAAATGATTGATCTAGTCGCCCCTCTACACACATAGTAATTGTAACAACAAATTTTGTATGGTTAAAACATTTCACTATAAATGAGAAGTCTATATCATTATGTGTTAAACATAAATATAAAAATTTAGAAACATTTACACAATTTATAAATTTATATATATATAATCAAGACTCACTAAAAAACGTAAAAACTTTTGATATATATGTCACTTATTATAAAATATCAAATTTATTAAAATGACTATTTTTTATTAAATATAGAATAGATGTATAATTGTAATGTAAATATATAAATAATTAAATATCAATTCAATTAAGAAATAAAACAAATTGAAAAATATAACATGTTTGCTTCACTAGAAGACTATCTCAAGTAGAAAGGCATCTCTCATGTGATATTAATATCAAAAATCACACACCTATTTCTGCTTTCGAGTCTTAATGTTTTTTAAATCTCGTAACATATTTAAAGGTCAATCATGTTTTGTATTGTGTTTCTAGTATATTTCGTTTTTTCTACTTTACTGTGTCTAACAAAATAAGAGGGACGAATAGAGACATGACAAACTTCATATCAATAAATGTAACAACCCTATGTCACGAAGAATTTTTGATAATATAAAGTTTTTAAATTTCAATTTAAATTTAAATTTATTACTGATAATATTTTTGAAATGTCCTCATTTCGATGTTAAAAGCTAGCGATTTATGCTTAGTGCCTATACTACAATTCAGAAATTACCTTTCAATACAATGAAAAAATAAAAGAAAAAGGTGAAAACAATTTTCAAAATCATACAGCTTTAAGAATTGTCTCACCTTTAAAAGAAACGAAGTTTATAACAAAAACAAATTCGTAGATTATATTACAACCGTGCAATACATGGCTAAACATTACTTAATATATATTGGAAAATCATTACAGCAGCTGCACATAGAATGACTGGATACATAAAAAACATGAAGACATGCAGTTAATGGCTAGCATGAATCTAAATAGGTGGGGATGAGGGCGATATTTGGAACCTATATGCACTTAAATTATACTCGCGTCCCAAGTAGCTTGAGCAAGCCATAGGTTACTAACATGGCCATCCACCCTCCGATCAATACCCTCAGAGTTCCTTTCACTATGGGAGAACGGCCATAGTAAGCTCCCAGAGCACCAAAAGCGGCAAGGGTCACGCTGGACACTCCTGCCACAATTCCAACTCTCACAAGGTAATTGGTGATGAACGCTGCGGAGAGTAACGGAACCACTCCTCCCACACCAAAAGCCAGGGACGATGCAAGCGCTGCTTGGAAGGGGTTCGGAAGGCTCTCACCATCATCATCTTTTGAATTTGCAGATGTAGCCGGGCTTGGTGTTGTAATTGTAGTGGGAGATGCAAAGGGTGAATCGCTAGCGAGCTGTTGAACAAGCTGAAGTTCTATGGACGTTTCCTCAGCCAGCTTATTTGCTTTTATTTTAATGTCAGAGAGTTGGGCATCACGTTGAGCATACACAGAAACGAATTCCCCAATGGCCATGCTGCAAGCACCAGCCACCAGAGCCGCCAACCCTGATACGACCACCGTCTTTTTGTTTGGTTGCACTGCTCCCACTCCTAGCATTAACGATGCCGTGGTCACCAATCCATCGTTTGCTCCCAGCACAGCTGCCCGAAGCCACAGACCTCTTTGTTGAGAATCTTCTCTCGGTTTTTCTATCCTTCCCGTCTTCTGAAGCGTTCCTTGTGGAATCGAAACGCTAACATCCAGACCTTCGGTTGATGGGGATGAGGATGGGACAATTGTAGCCATTTGGCACTGAAATTGTTACTTCTGTAATCACTGAAAACAATGAAAACGATCAAAACAAGCAACAACGGATAGAAATATGAAAGAAAAGGATAATGAATAGATATTGCAAGTTTAATATTGATCTGGCCTACTACTGTAAATATAGATTTCTTACCTTTTGAGATAACAAGAACTAAGGTTGAAGGCACTGTCAATAAACATTACATACCTGATGAGAGTCTGCTTCCCTCTCGTGTGAAATAGCAGACTGATATTTAGGAAGCACAAAAAATCAGAGATGTATTCTGCAAGCACGAAACTATATAAAGAAAACTATACAACGAAACTATATAAAGAAAGAAAACTCATGTAGAAACGTGGGCAGATATAATCCCGAGGCTTGTGCTCTCCACACTCAAGGAGGTTGCTTTATGTAGTAAATTTTCAAGGTGAACGTGGCTTCTGATTTCTTGAAAGGCTCCACGGCGGAGCCCAAGAATTGACCGCCATTGGCGTACACAGTTTGTTGTTGTCGGTTTCATTTCGGTACACAAAACAAGTGCATGTATTTTTAATGTTGACAGATGCCGCATGTAAAGAGCGTGCTGGGGATTATCCATTTTTTTCAATCCTAGTGTGAATGTGATGTTACCTGCGAATCCTACAGGAACTATAGCTGGTATCTGCAGCTGTTTAACGAAAAAGGCAGGGACATCCAGGTCGGTGAGTAGTATATTCGTTCCAAATTTATTCTGTCCTACGTTCCTGTTAAAACACATATGTTCATTACTAAAGTATCGTGATTTGGATCTCATCT
Source organism: Pinus tabuliformis (assembly GCA_031772625.1). Taxonomy (NCBI): domain Eukaryota; kingdom Viridiplantae; phylum Streptophyta; class Pinopsida; order Pinales; family Pinaceae; genus Pinus; species Pinus tabuliformis. Next base: position 1,875,560,170 of record CM062819.1, on the reverse strand, counting down.
TAAACAGATATACCGTTTACACCTCTTCCCACTCTAGATATAATGTTTATACCTCTTCCAACTTTTTTTTTCCACTGTTCACCAGATTCGAAAGTCAGATACAGTAAGAGACTGAAAACCTTTGCTAATGAGAAGATTTCTTTTGTTGGCCCGGACAACTCAGTTGGTAATCTGGAATATGTGAAATCTTTTAAATCTAAAAGATGTTGGTTCAAATCTTTCTGTTGCGACCAGGGTTAGGGAATTGTTTAAATTTAGGAGAAGGTAAGTTTACTAGTAATTCGTGTCGGGCAGCATATAGTTGATTATTTTGAAGTCCATAAAAACAAATATTTATATTTGTTTAGTTGATAAACTAAAGTAACTATATAAATTAAATGGAGAGACGGCATAATGAGTAACAAAAATATATATATATATATATATATTTTAATTAATCAATTTATTTTAAAAAAATAACTACTTTAGGTATAAATATACCCATTTTAATTTGGTTCTACTATTATAAATATTATAGAAATTAAGCCTCACACGTCTCTTCCCAAAATATACAAACCTATCACTGTAGGAAAAATAATAACAAATTCAGTGTGACGCATGACCATTGCGATATATACTTTTAAACAAAAGAGTGTGGGAGGGCACGCGCAATAAGCGTGCCGACCATGAGCAAGTGGATAGAAAATGTAAGGGCCGACGTCACGATCTACGTATTTGTAGTACAAGACATCGTTTCCGCTTTGATACTTCCGCTATCTGCAGCAAGTCAAAGCACGTAAAATACGAAGATATGTCAGCTGGTAGCTTAAAATGAAACATCAGTACCATGAATACAAACCAGAACCCTACTGGCACGAATAATAACCTAGGCAGTTTTTATCCGCTGCATTCACATGATTTTTCTATCCTATCATATGGATCCAGAGCATCATATGGATCCCACGCAGCAAGTCAAAGCACGTAAAATACGAAGATATCTCAGCTAGTAGCTTAAAATGAAACATCACTACCATGAATACAAACCAGAACCCTACTGGCACGAATAATAACCTAGGCAGTTTTTATCCGCTGCATTCACATGATTTTTCTATCCTATCATATGGATCCAGAGCATCATATGGATCCCAGAGCAGAGCAATAAAATATATATATGTTTGCCATATATTTTATATATATAATTTTAGCTGGTTTTATGATTAAAAGTATGAATTTTCTAATAGATTTAAAATTAGAGAGGTAAAATATGTATGTTTTTTAGATTTAGCAATTATATTACTATTCAAAAAACAAAAAAATTTATACACCAATAATAATGAGTGGCTTGACAATAATTTTAAAATTACATAATAATAATATTTATTTATTCGTTTATACATTATAAACTCATGGTCTTCAAAAGCACATGAGTTTATAATGTGTGGCTGTAGGATCACTGGCCGTCATTCAATGCTTAACGTAACATACATAAATTTATAGATCAAGAAATAGCAACACATGACATAAAATATGGTTGCAGGGCTATGGCGGTAGATTTTCTACATAGTATTCAAATGCAAAAACACTACCTCAAATAGTGGAAACAAATGGTCCTCCAGATTAATATGATTGCCAATTCAAATTGAGAAAACAAATAATAACCTTAAAAGTGATAATGTTGAATGAGTATTTAGTTGCCAATCCCGTGATTCCATGAACACAATATTGTCGCATTATTACTCGTGTTTATAGTTTTTGCTTTTTACAACAATTAGAATGATAAAGTATGTGATTCAGGAATTGTGAGTAATTTAAATACATTATATCTCTATTTTATTTTGAAAATTTCAATTAAAAAATGTAATATTTAATTTGTATCAGATTTTTTTTTATTTAAATTATTGGAAAGGCTGAGATATGCACTTTCAACAAAGATGCTCATGTACTTGTACCCCAGAACAATATTTATATGCATGGTAGTGCAAATTAATGGTTTTCTCTTATGATGTGTTAGTTAAAATAGAAATCTCGAAAAATAATAATTAATATACTAAACTCATATTAATGGTACATATGTACATTTTTAGATTACTGTGTAAGAAACTGAAATGTAAGAAATTGAGTTAGCTTCCACGCTAATTTATGAAGTATGGGTATATCCTACAAGATCCCATTCTTTTGAGAATTATATGTAACTTTTCCTCAGATATACAAGTGTACATGTTTGCATAACACATCACTTAATATCTAAAATGGTAAAATATTTTCAAACACATTTGTGAGGTTTTACATAATAGTTTATTTTTGTAAATCAAAATATATAAAAAAAAAATTATTAATGTAATATTATATATATTTAAAATTAAAAAGAAAATAATGTAGTTATACAATAATGTGATGAATCATTATCCATAAAGTTAGTGTCTTAATTTTATTTTTTTTATGTGTAAGTTTGTTCTTTATATAGATGAGTAATGGAACCAATTGATCTATAAACAAAAAAAATTGTGGATATTTCAATTGATATTTCATCACAAAATATTTCATAAATATATATTTAAAAATTTAAAACCTATATTATTAGGATTTTATTTTTCTTTTAATTTTTGGATGTGTAGTTTATTGTTAATTTTGTATGCATTCAAATTAAAATTTTGTAGAAATAGAGAATATTGAAACAAAAACTCACAAACCATGATTGGACAGAAGATACAACCTTAGAAACTCTTTTGGGAGGAAACCCAATTGGAATGTGAGATCGTTATGCTCTCTTTCTCTGAATAGAAAATGGTTATGTGTATATAAATTATGGTATGCGGCCCATGGGAGACTACAATGCACAAACCCTCTCTACATGCGCTATCCCCTATCCCTCTCAACTACTTTTGCTCATCTAGAGAACAAATGGACTTGAAAATAATGAAATCCCTTTTCCTCCTAGTGGTGATAACCTACTAGTGGTTTGGTTTGACTACCTCAACTCTTAACGAGAGTTAAAATAAAGAATCTTTTAGAGTCTTCTTCACTATAAGAATGTGGCTATCTATAATATCCCTGCCATAAGCTACCGTAAAAATACTCGTAAAATGAGTGTTATTGAATAATTAAATATTATTAATTCTTATTTTGATATTACAAGAAGAATATTATTCTAATTCTTGATTATAAGAATATTACAGGAATTAATTCTTAATTCTTATATTGAGAATAAATTATATCCTTCTATCTAAATAAATTATATTTCTAAGTTTATGTATTTTTGAGTTTTCGAACTAATGAGTCATAGTTTTGTAAAAGTTATGGATAAGTGGTATTTTTTCCATAAGGCAAAAGAAAATATACCTTGGAAAAAGCATGAGAGATTTATGGATGATTTATTGAATAATTGTAGAATTTAAAAAAATATGATTTATGTAGTGATTTGTGGATAATTTATGGACCGATTTTAGGACGTAGGAAAAATCTTATTTATGGAGTGATGTTAGGATTTAGGAAAACACTGATTTATGGGTGATTTATGGAATGCTTTTAGATTTAGAAAATCTATTACATTTTCTTAATTCTACTTATTGTAAGCTTATGAGAAAATATGAGAACTGATGATAGGATACATGTAGAATGGAGCCAAGAGAGAGGAAGGAGATATTTCAAGCACGCATTAAAAGAAAAGTAACTATGCTCCTTGAAAGTTATTGTGTTTTCATATGGTGCATGAAGAAATAAGAATCAAATTTATTTGCTTCAAAAATTTCATATGATAGAGTCAAGATTATTTTCTTGGGAAAATATCCATGTAATTTCATGCATAGAGGAATAAGTGTTTTGCTCATTAAATTATTAAAAGATTTTTATGTGCATTGAATTCCTAAAATATTTTCTTGGCTATATAATTGTGTGAGTTGCATGAGTTATTGGAAAATAGGGTCCAAATATGACTTTGTATCTCCTAAACTGTGATAGACTTGTAAAAATTTCAAGAGGTTTTTGTAAATCAACCACTTCTCACCAAAATCATCTTTCATATTTTAAAATTGAGTTTTTAGCTTCTTGAAAATCATGTCAAAAATGGATGACTAAAATAGGAAATTATTTAATATTTAAATATAGAAAAATGGACTGCAAAGACTCATTCAAATATTCCAAACCATGACACCTGTGTAAAACCTAAGAGCAATGTTTTGTAACTAACCCGTTTTCAACAAAAACATCTTTTGTTTCTCAAAATTTCATTTCCATATGTTTGGAAATGTCGCCCAAAGTTGATGGCTAAAACCAGAAAAATAGAGTAAAACAAAGTGTCGCCATTTGATTTTTTAGCACAATAAGAATAGTTCTTATGTGCATATAGAGATAAATATTGTGTTAATATTATAGAAAAGAAATAAATTAATTGCATTCACAAACAAATAACTATTAGTTTAATATTTCTTGAAATGAAATAAGTTATTCACATGCACAAAAATAGAACAATAATATTGATATTTCTTGAAAAGAAGTGAGTTATTCACATAGAAAAAAATAGAACAATAATGTTACTAATTATTGAAAAAGAATTAAGTTATTTCATTTAAAAGGTTGCCAAGGATGTTCTCATGATGCATATGCATTAGATTTTTAAAGAGAAATATTGGACTCTTGAAGAGAATATGTGCTTATGTGTATAGGGATAATATCTAGTATATTTGATCTACTCGAAATGAATATGTCATTTTACATGTATGGGGAGCTTGAGTCATCCAGAAAGAGATAAGTAACCTTTTTGAGAAAGAGTTCACATAAAACCTTTGCATAAAAGACATTTGGTTGTGTTATTTGAGAAGGATTTGTTATTCATACCATTTCTTGAGGAAATATTACAAATTTGTTTAATGTGTGAAATGGTAGGAAAATATTTTCTATTGCATGCATAATAGCTAGTGAGTTATCTAACTTTTGGAAAAGGAATAATCTATGTGTTAGATTCCTTGGAAAATAAATATATATATATTTGTATGCAATGAATTATTTATTGTGTTAGAACTCTTCAAAAAGAATAGAAGAGAAAAACATGTCCTTGTATGCATTATTGAATTAGACTCTTGGAGAGGAAAACTAGTAATCACATTATTTTTTATTTTAAGATTCTTTTGCAAGATTCTTTAGAGAAACGTATACACTTGCATGCATAGAAAAGTATAGTTTTGGTATTGTATTTCTGGTGAAAAGGAAAGTACAATCACATAACATTGATTGTATTCGCCTTCTTTTAGGAGAAATAATATTCATTTTCACATCTAAAGGGATTAGCTATGGTATTAGTTTTCTTTTAGGAGAAGATTATGTATAGTTATTGGGCTGGATATTTTGTTAAGATGAAAGTGTTTCTTTGCATGCCTGAGAGAATAAACGTTATGTGTTTGATCCCTTGGAAAAGAAATGTGTTTCTCTTTCCATGCAAGATTTATTTGTTTCCTTTGGAAAGAAATATATGTTTCACATGCAAGAAGAATAAGCTATCATGTGTTTTTATGTTGGAGAGGACAAATAGTTGCATGCAAGAAATTATAACTCATATATTAACTTTGTTTCGAAGAGATCTTGCATTCTTATACATAATAGCCATTGTGAATAGCTCTCCTATGGAAAATAGGTTTTTCGAAAAGAACATACATTCACGTGCATAAGTATAGAATCTATTGTGTATCCCTTTGGAAGAAAAGACATAATATTAGGCACAAAGAAAATTGCTTGTTGGGATATTTCTCTAGTATGTCACCTTTCCTTTTGAAAGAATATGAAAGTGCATAAAAGATTATGTTAGTGTTTTGCTAGAAAGATGACGCTTGATAGTGATTTGCTTGTTACTAATGTATGTGCAATGATGTTAAAGATGACATTTCCTAACATTATGTTTATGTTTTATGCACGCGCATGAATAGATGTTGAAGTGTCACCAATAAAGTTTGATTATTGCTTAATTAATATTTTATGTTTTATTTGATCATGATATCAAGTGTGTTGATGACTAGAACGACATGAAAATATGGTTATGTGTGCAAATGATAATTCACATTTAACAATGTGGCGGTTAAATATTTGTTGGTCCACAAAGAATTAGGAATGAAAATTGTCAGATGATCCACTCATGGGAATCACTAGGTTGCAAAGACTTAATGTTCACGGCTTCATGGGTAAACTATATCATGGTGATTGTAATAGCTTATAGCTAGTTATGCTTCAACTCAGATGAAATTCTTTATAAAATTTTAAACAATGGTTAAGGGATGGACTCGCTTACAAGCCGTTGAGTGAGAGATGAACACCCCCACGAGCATTTAATAATAAAATTAAATGTTTGTTAGTTTTCATACTATGGGGTTTCTAGGGTATATCGGGGTCTAATTGTGATTTCTTGTTGTCCCTTCCTTACAAGATGTGATGATTATATTATCAAGAATGTGATTAAATAACTAAGTTAAAACAATCAACGAATTGATGCATATTTTATTTTTTTGACACAATCGAATATTGGTTATATTGAAAAAAAGAACAAGGAGCATTCTCCTATTACAATTGATGAGGTTTGGATTCAAGTAGAAAGATGAAAATGGGAGCGCAATCCCTATTTCTATGCTTGAAATCCAATGTTCTATGCATTCCTTTGTCTAGCTTGGCATATTGCCTTACATACTATCCTAAAAGTAAAATAAACTTGCAGAACATTAAATTATTATTCGATTTTTTAGTATTGATTGACTAACTGCTCCTGTTGAGAGTGCTGCTTCTTGTTTTGCTGAACGGAGTTTTCCCCTTCCTGGCTCTGAGTGATTGACTTGATATAGGCTATGGCTTCCTCTAGGTGCTTACATTTTTTTTTGAGTTATAGTATTTCAACTTTCTAATTATCAATGTCTCTCTATTGATAAATGTTGTCCCTTCTCATTTCTGACCCGAGTTCCTGGAGTGCATCATTGAACCTGCTTATCATGAACTTATTTCCCCTACATGTGGGACATCCGTCATCTTTTGCAGCTCTTTCTATTGGGTTGCATTCCATTTTGATCCACTGATTTTCTATATTTTTTGTAGATCTTCTATTCCTCTGGTGTGTGCTCTTACTAGTCTTGCTGTTGTCTTGAATATCCCTTCTACTGATACTATCTTAATCTACTTCACTGTTTTTTGAAGAAAGTCCTTCCTTTAAAGAAATATTTGGCCTGAAGAAACCTGTCACCACTTGAGAGAGAGGGATGCACAGCGACACCCAATCTAGAATAGTGGAGATGCATAAAGACAAATTTGAAGAGATGCTTTGTAACCAATTTGATGAGATGTCTATTGGACTCTTAGCGATGGGTGAGTGGGTAGGAATGAAGAAATCATAGTGGGAAGACAAATGATTCTACGGGAGGTGTTGAAGATTTCAGTGACAGGATGACTCACTAATAGTTTTACACAGGGAAATGAAGATGCATAAGAGAAAGCTATTGCAATTCAGTGGAGAAATACACAGGATGGTGTGGAGAGCGCTATGCTTGTTGATGAGCACGGAGTTAAGATTTATGTTGCAGTGATTAGGGATGAGCACTCGCTCACAATTTATGGATGCACATTTTATTTGAGACTTGACACTGATATGATGGATAACAATGTTAGTGATACGGAGAATATCTATATCATCCTTGGCCTACGCGCTTGGGATGGAGGCAGATATGTTTTGGATTTTCTGTTTATAAACCTGTGCGTGCCAATTGAGTACATCTTCTAACATATCTACCTCATGATCTTCTAATGTACTCTCACAGTTGTTTTGATTTTTCTCATACATTTTTCCATTGTTTTTCTCTTTCCTCATGAAAAATGAAAACTTTATGGGATGGAACTGAAGTATATTTCTTTATTTTCCTTGATTCTTCATGGTTCTCTTTCGGTTGTTTTATTGGCGAGATTATCAGCCTTTTTGTTATGTTCTATCAGAACATGTTTAAAGCTGACCATTCCTAACCCTTTTATATTCATTCTTATTCTCTTGTAGATTCTGTTCATAGCAGAATTATTAGGATTCTTGCTTTTTATCATTTCTTCAATAAAAATTGTTGAATCTCCTATTATTATAGGATCTTGAATTGTTTTTTTTATTATCCTTGAGCCTAATAGTAAACTGTAGGCTTCAACTTTGTTATTTGTGGTTTCTCCTGGGCCCCATTCATAAGTGACAATCTCTTTCTTGTTTGGATCACTTAGCAATCCTCTTGCTCCTACTTTCCCTCAGTTGTTTTTCGATGCCCCATTGAAAAGAAGAATGAATCTATTTTGTTTTTTTCTCCACTCTTTGAATTATTTTTCACTCATCCTTGGTTTCCAATTTCATCTTGTAGGAGCGTTTTTTGGTCCTGCTTTCCCAGTGCTTTCCAATATAGCTTTCCCAATCCAATCTCTCTCCTCTTGCTGAAGGTTGTTATGGTCCACTGCTGACATCCCTTTAGTGTTTAAGATTTCAGAAACTAAACCCCAAGTTTTTGATAAGATTCTATTTGTTCTTGGCTTTTGATCTTTGAAGATGCTTTTATTTCTAGTTAGCCAATCTTGCCAACACAGAACTGCTGGAAGGATTTCCAAAGCCTCTTTATTGTAGCCTTTTTCTTTGTAGAGTAATGGTAAGTCTTCTCCCATGCTTTATAAAACTCTGAGAAAGTGTTTGTGAAATTTAAACTAACTTCCAGTGGGCTTGAAATCTGCTTCCATCATTCTCTGGGTATCCTACATTCCAGAAAGAGATGTTGTATGGACACTTCTTCTACCAAGCACATGGAGCACATGGGGGGACCTTGAATTCCTTTTTTTTCAGTAGTTAGAATTTTTCCTTCGAGAAGAGTCCATATAAATGCTTTTATTTTAGGAAGGCATTCAGTCTTCCATGCCAATTTATAGAGGTTCCCTTCCTGCTGATTTTAGTGATCATGAAGTTCTTTGTACCTTGTTTTAACTGTGTATCCTCCTCCACTTGGATCCTGAACAAAATTGTCCTCTTCCTCAATACTTATGGGTGCTACCTCTTTGAGATGATTCTTTAATTTCTCTCATTGTCCTTTCAAATTTAAAGGGATTGTTGTGGTTTTCCACTCATGCCAAGTTTGTTGATCCCATGTTGATATTGAGTGAAGAGTGTTCAGCCCTCTTTCTGTCATCCATCTTTGTATGCCTTGGAGGTCTAATTGGAGGTTTAGAGGCTCTTTTCCCATGATTCTATCATCCTAGATTAACACCATTTTCCCATTTCCCAGAGTTTTATATATATGATTCCTGACTGAGGGGATTATTTTTTGAAGAAGTATCCAAATTTGCATGCAAGGCCTCACGAGGATGCTGTCAGTCAATAACTTTTTTCTAGCTTGATTCAAGTATTTTGTGGCGAGATATTTTTCCACCAACTTTCCTTTTCGGTTATCATTCTCCATATTATTTTCATTCCTAGTGTAGCATTCATTAAGCCTGGTAAACGAATGGATAGACCTCCCTGTTTGTATGGTAGTGTGACTTGATCCCACTTGACCAAGCTGAGCTTTTTGCTCTCTTGCTTCCCTCATGCCAGAGAAATATTCTTATGATTAATTCCATTTGCTTATGTGTGCTTGCCAGAGCCAAAATAATCGCATACTGATATATTGGGAGAGCTGAAAGTAGTGCCTTTATCATAATCACCCTGCTTGCCATATTACGGCACATCATACCCCATTTTTGTATTTTTTTCTTTCATTTTCAACTTGTTTGCTCCATACTTCAGCCTTCACATTCTCTTTAGCTATTGGGATTCCTAAATAGATGAAATGTGTCCATCTTTCTTGTGTTGGAATCTCTAACATTTGTGAGATACTCTGCATTGTTCTTGATGGTGTGTTCAAACCATATATTATGCATTTCGAGTTGTTTAAAAGCCCTCCGAATACCTGAAGAAAGTCGTCCGAAACTGTTTTAAATCTTCTTGCTATTATACTTGATGTCCCTCCCAATAAAAGGGTGTCATTAGCAAAAAGGGAATGATTGATACGTTTGAATCTTGCAATTTGGATACTTGTAATATTTCTCTTTTTTGTTTTTCTAATGATGCGCTTAGCATTTCAACCATTATAATATATAGGAATGGAGAGAGCAGGCATCCTTATCCCAACCCTCTTGAGCTCTGAAAAAGGTTTCTTGGTCTTCCATTTATTAGGGGCGCTATCCAAGGGGTCGAAATGCAAGCCTGTATGGTATCTATTATGTCATGAGAGAACCCAATCTTTTTAAGAACTGTTGTTAGATATGTGTGGCTAACTCTATCAAATGCATTTTCCATGTCTAACTTTATGATAATTCCTTTCTCTTTCCTTTGTATGCTTGTGTGAATAGCTTCCTAAAGAACAATCACATTGTCAATGATTTGCCTGTTAGGGACAAAACCTCCCTGATTTTTAGAGATTATTTCAGGGAGGACTTTCTTGATTCTATTGGCTATTATTTTTGTGATAATTTTGTAGGAGGAGTTACATAGAGATATTGGTCTATATCTGTTGAAAGTTGTTGGATTGGAGTCCTTTGGTATCAGAGCCAGATAAGATCGTTTGGTATTTCCTCCCATTTGTTTTTTCAAGACATTTTTAATCATTCTCAAAAAATCTTTTTTTATGACATTCTAATGCTGCCTATAAAAGGCGATTGTGAAGCCATCTGGCCTCGGGGCCTTGTCTAGATGAAGACACCATATTTCTACCAGGACTTCTTCTTCAAATATTTCTTTGTTCATTTCTGAATTTTGCTCATCATTTATTCTTCTTGAATGTGTTGTAAAAAGTCATCGTGGTCTGCTAGATGTTCATTTGTTGTGAATAGATCTTTGAAGTGGTTATGAGCTGCTTTTTTTAATTACTCCGCTCCCTTTATTTCTTGCCCATCCACTTTAATTTGGTCTATCTCATTTCTAGCTCTTCTCATTTTCATTGTGTTGTGAAAGAAGGAAGTATTTTTGTCCCCGACATTCAGCCAGAAGCATCTGTATTTCAATCTAAGCTCATCTTCTTCTTTTCTGTTTTCTTTGAATATTTCCTAAAATAATTCCTTTTCTTTCAAGTAGTCCTGCTTATCCTCCTCTTTGTTTTCCTTTTCTTCTTGCATGCTGTCCATTTTTTTGGAGCTCTATTTTTCTTACTTTTTTTTAAAATTCATTCTCTCTTGCCCATATTTTTAGCTTTATCCTCAAATATTTTTTTTTTGTTTCCCATACATAATGGGGTGAACTTGTCATATTTTATGCCCATCCCTCTTTGATTTGAGTTCTGAAATCTTCATTGCTGTCCCAGATTGAGTTGTATCTAAAAGGAAGAGGACCTTGATTGTCCATTTTGCCGAGTATGATTGCTACCGGTTTATGATCCGATGTTGTTGTATGTATAATTTTGGACTTGACAGAAATGTATTCCGCTGCTATGTTTTCATGAACTAAAATTTTGTCCAACCTTTCCTTTATATTACTCTTTCCCACTCTCTTATTACTCCAAGTGTATTTCCCATTATTTAGCGGAATGTCAATTAAATTGTGCTGCAAGACTTATCTTGACGGGTCCGCATGATTAGTCCCTCCAAATTTTTCTTCTGTATTTCTAACCAAGTTTAGATCACCTCTCAAAGTTATTTTCCCATTTCAAATTTTTGCGAGCTTCTTTCACTCAATTCCAACATCGTTATTTTTCCTTATAATGGTTTGGAGTGTATATGTTGATGAGGTTGTATTTTTCCTTTGTGATGATTTCCTTTAAATCAGTTTTGATCCAATGCTTATCCATTTTTTGATTTATCATTTCCCATTTCCCTTTTTTCCAAAGGGTGCAAATTCCTCCTGAAGCTCATGTTGCCTCTACCACTAGTCCTTCATAATTTGTTAGTTTTTGTATCATTTTTCCAGCTTCTTGACTGTTTGTTTTGGTCTCCTGAATCATGAAAATGTCTGGCCCTTATTTCATTAGAATGTCTCTTGCTTAATTTACTTTATAAGTTGTACCCAGACCACGACAGTTCCAAGAGACCACTATCATTATTTTTTGATTTGATGGTGTGTGATACCCTTCCATCTATACTGATTTTTTTTCATGGTTTCATAAGCTTTGCACAAGGAAAGAGTCCATTGGTTGCTGAGTGCCTAAAGCCATCTCCTTTCTTGCTGATTCATCCCTTATTTCCTTGTTAGATTTTCTACCTGCTTTTTTTTATGTTCATTTATTTGTAGGGTCTCTTTCAATTGGTTCCTGGTTATAATACAGTCCACCAAGGGAGGGGGAAGGGGAGAACGAGGGTTTGAAGGAAGGGAGGACAAGATTGGGGGGCCTTGGGAATGCGAGGGGGATCAGGGTGAGTGTGGATCAAGAGAGTCTTCGAAGGGCCAAAATCGGTTTGAATTTATGAATGGTGGAGGGAAGATAATGGAAGGAGATGGAGGAGAAGTTTCATTTGTGACCCGGGGCTATAAAGGTGGGGGAGGTGGTTGCTTGTTGGTAGATTTCTTCCTTTTAACTTGTTCCCATTTATTTTCTGGTTCCTCGGCACTTTCATTTTCTTTTTCTTTAGAACATATATTTGCAAAATGACCATATTCGTGACATACCTTTCAATTGAATGGGATTTGTTCGTAATCCAGTTGTTGTATGTGAGTCCATTGATCTACCTTTATCTTTATCGCTTCTAGGAGCCCTTTTCCTAGATCCACTTTCACGCATATTCTAACACATGCATTTATGTTGTCCTTCAATTCACATCTATCTATATATTTCCCTATTGCATTCCCTATGGCCTTTACTAACTCATCTCCCCAGCAGTGTATAGGAAGATGGGGTAACCTGACACACACTGGTACTGCAATGGGTACATCCATTTTAGGATCAAAGTTTGGAGTCCATCGATTTGAGTATAATCCTCTGGTATCCATGAAGTATGGACCATTCCTGAATATTAGATCTCTATCTTCTTTTGTTTCAAAATAAAAGGTGTAGGATCCTCTTCCGAAGAACCTTATTGAGATTCTCCCATTGATGGTTGAGCTCCAATTTCTTTCGACCCATTTTTGGACCGATTTGCGTGACAGCCATAGCCCAATGAACTGTCCAACTAGACCATGTTTAGTAAGGAACAACACTTCTCTGCACGGGAGAGTAGGGGGAAGAGAGATTTTTGGGATATCATCAAGATCTTTGAAAAACTTGTTTACTGTTGGCACGATTATTGGAGGTCCTATTGCAGCTACAAGAGAGGCAAACACATTGGATTCATCTTCATTTCCTTGGATTCAATCTCGAGGTGGTTCGCCCTCATCTAGACGATCCATTTGCTCTGAGATCTCAACAGAAGGAGGTTGTTGAGTGGCGGCTACATGCAAGGCGAGAACCAGCTAGGTCACGCAGAGAAATAGCAGGGGCGTGTGTAGGGACTTTAAAATGGTTTAATATAAGATATATTTAAGGAATCGATGCATAGTTATAGAAGTAAATTTAAGTTAATATGCTACAACAAAGGAAGTTAATGGTTTTGTAACTCACTATAATTTTACTAAATATTTATCTATGTAACAATGATGGTTATCATAATTATCATTGAGGGAATATAGAAACTAATTTAGAAAGTTACACATTGGTAAATGCTGAGAACATTTACTAACTCCATGCATTTTCTTGCAAGGTTACCAGGGGATGTTACAAGTGGCATCAGAGGAAAAGGTTGCAACACTGCACCTTTTGGGAATCATTAAGAAAAAAATTAGTGGTATGATGCTTGTGGGGATCATCTCACGTATGATTCTAATTGAACTTGTAGTACACTACAATTAACACATGATGCATGATCCATTATTAGCGACCACATTAAAGGGTAGAAAGCGATAATGTTTCTTTAAAATTTGTGCTCATGACATTTGAATATGTATGTGGAGAAAAGACAATAAAACCTCTAATGCACCTATGAACAATATTGAACACTCACTAGTTATAGTGTGGATTAATTACCAAACCTTGCATGCATATTATTATAACAATGATTATGGTGCATAAGAAAAAAATGACTAAAGTTACAATGCACTTCTTATAAATAATAAATGCATGTATGGTTTGTGTGATAACTAAGGAATTTATAAGTTGGGGTTGACCATGAAGAGGACAATGGAATGTTGTAAAAATAAATAAAAACATTGAAAGAACCTCTTTAGATGTTGAAAATGAGCAATGAGTCAAGTAGAATTCATATAGTGAACTTAAATTCAATGAAAAGCTCATAGTTGCATAATGTTGGGTTGTCTTTCTTCATGTAGAGTTGTAGATGAAAATTTGCATTCAATGTGTAAATGAGATCCAAAGTTTTGTTGTTTTAAATAATTGCATCACTGAGAGTTTTGGATGCGATTATGCTCAATATCGGGTGGTATTTGTACCATATGGCCATGTAACCCCACTTTTATTCAAAAAAAGTTATTTTTAGACTCATATTCCATAATCTAGTCGATTTTACTAATTTCTCTCTACCTTGTAGGAATTGTAGATTGTGTTGTTTTACACAAATATTACCATGGAGGATATTACTATGATTCATGGTATTTTGTAAATTCTACTTTCGTTGTCTCTCTGATAGTTTAAATATATTTATGGCAATTTATTTCATGTTCGCTGACTATTTGCTAAAATGCCTCAATGCGGTAGATCGCATGCTTGCAAACTATTGGTTAAAATACCTCAATGGTTGTAGATTGCATGTTTGCAAATTATTTTTTTAAATGCCTCAATGGTCATAGATTTCATGCTTTCAAACTATTTGGCAAAATTCATTAGTGGTTTTAGATTAATGATTTCAAATTGTTTGCCCAAAAATCCCCAATGGTTGTTGCTTACAAGGCTGCAAGTGGATTGTAAGGAAAAAAAAATCTGATTTTGTGTCTTATTATCCAATGGGACTATTATTTCTCTATAATATTGATGGTTGGTAAGGCGGGACCTTGCAGAAATTATAATTCTATCATATGTAAGATATTTTAATGCTTTTTTCTAAGTTGCATGATTTTTGTTATGTGGAAATTTGGAATGTACACCATCCATATGAAATGTAATGATTTTTTGTCAATGTACTTTTATAAATTGTGGGACCGATGTTGAGGATAAAGTATGGATGCAAGATGTACATAGATGTTCCTTTGCTTTAATGATAATATCCAAATGGACAATTATGTAAATTACAATGGACTTTTGAACACTAAATTATTATTGGATTGAATGGCTATGGAAGCCATGATGGGATTGATGTGATGATGTAACATTTTATTTGATTATTGAGTTATGAATACATTATTTGGGATATTATGGAAATAACTCTAGAGATTTATAAGACTTCTTGCTAATTTATGAAAATCTATTAGTGGTTCATTCTAGGTTGGACATTCCCTAAGAGTCTCCTAAAAATCGCTAGGAGAAAATAAGTAAAAAAGAGAATATTAACATAATGGGAGAGAAATATTATGTTAATCAGTTATTTGGAGAGAAATACTAAGTGGAGTGGAATAAAGTACAGTGAGGGAGAAATGTGTACTTTAAAGAAAAAGAAAAGATTCTTTTTTGTAAAAAGTAAAATAAAAAAGCATAGGCAAAAGGTTGTGAGACCTTAAAGTAGGGCATTGCCAAAAATTAGCTAAGAAGAAACCACCAAGGAATCAATGAGGTTGTTTATTGTAGTGGCAAGTAGATCTTAGCTTGGTGGGGAACTATTGGAGATAGTTCAGGGTTGGGTGGACTATGTTTGGTTCCTGAATAATTCCCAAACATTAACTATGGTTAGATGAAATTCTATATATATTTTTCTATTGATTTCAAAATCATATAAATATGTTCGATGTTAGAATAGACAGTAAGTAGCATGTCTCTAAGTTGTTGTATGTGTTATAGTTATTCACGCATGATCTATTAATTTACCTAAGTGACATTTTTGATGAAATATGTTGTGTTTGTAGGTTTGTATGAGAAAACAAACATGTCAGAAATGAATTATCTATATGCATGCATAGAGGAAATAAATTGTTAATGTATGTACTTATGATTTAACTTATGATGAAAATATTCAAACCAAAGGAAAATGGATGGATATAAATGCCATGAGTTTGAATTTGATTGAAATTACTATGGGATAGAAAGATAGCAATTTGAGAACAACAATATTAGGAAAGAAAGACCGGTGTAACCCCTAAATAAAAGACAACATCCACTTGATACAATTTTTTTATCATTTTGATGATTAGAGGGCTAGTGCTCTCTGAGTACTTGTGGAAGTATTATGATTAAAGTATTATTTGACATTACATAAATAATTGACAATGATAAGTATTTCATTTTATAAATATTATTGATGCTACTTATTGAACATAAAAGTCCTTCACTCTGAAGGGAAAATATTTCATTTATTGTTTTTTAGATTGTTATATTATGAAAGAAAATTAATGTTCCAACAAGAGAACAACACCAACGACAATGTTCTCTTCAAGGGGGGAGTATGTAATATCCCTGACATAATCTACCATAAAAACACTTGTAAAATGAGCGTTGTTGAATAATTAAATATTATTAATTATTATATTGATATTACAAGAAGAATATTCTTCTAATTCTTAAATATAACAAAATAACAAGAATTAATTATTAATTCTTATATTTTGAATAAATTATATCGTTCTATATAAATAAAATATATTTCCAAGTTTGTATATTTTTTAGTTTTAAAACTAATGAGTCATAGTTCTAGAAATGCTATGGATAAGTGATATTTTGTCCATCAAGCAAAATAAAATCTACCTTGGAAAAAACATGAGAGATTTATGAATGATTTATTGAGTGATTGTAGAATTAAATTAAATATGATTTATGAAGTGATTTATGGATTTGTTTTAGATTTAGAAAATCTATTTCGTTTCCTAATTCTACTTATTGTAAGCCTATGAGATAATATGACAATTAATGATAGAATACATGTACAATGGAGCCAAGAGAGAAGAAGAAGAGATTCCAAGCATGCATTAAAAGATAAGTAACTATGCTCTTTGAAAATTATTGTGTTTTCATATGGTGCATGAAGAAACAAGAAACAAACTTATTTGCTTGAAAAATTTCATATGATATAGTCAAGATTATTTTCTTGGGAAAATATCCATGTAATTTCATGCATAGAGGAATAAGTGTTTTGTTCATTGAATTCTTAAAAAAACTTATGTGCATTGAATTCTTAAGATATTTTCATGGCGGAATAATTGTGTGAATTACATGAGTTATTGGAAACTAGGGTCCAAATATGACTTTGTATCTCCCAAATTGTGGAAGATTTGTAAAAACCGAAAGAGGTTTTTGTAAATCAACCATTTCTGACTAGAAGCATGTTGAATATTTGGAAAATGAGTTCTTAGTTTCTCGATAACCATGTTCAAAATGGATGGAAAATATAATAAATTATTTAATATTTAAATCTGGAGAAATCAGGTGCGAAGATTCATTCTAATATTCCAAACAACGACACCTATGTAAAAACGAAGAGAGGTCTTTTGTAACTAACCAATTTCAAACAAAAAAAAATATTTTTGTCAAAAATTCATTTCCAGAACTTCGGAAATTACGCCCAAAGTTGATGAGTAATATAGGAAAAATAGAGTAAACCAAAGTGTTGTCATTTGATTTTTTAGCACAATAAGAATAGTTCTTATGTACATATAGAGATAAATATTTTGTTATTATTATAGAAAATAAATTAATTTATTTCATGCACAAACAACTAAATATTAAGTTTAATATTTCTTGAAAAGAAATAAGTTATTCGCATGCACAAAAAGAGAACAATTATGTTGATATTTCTTGAAAAGGAGTTATTCACATGCACAAAAATAGAACAATTATGTTAGTAATTCTTGAAAACGAATTAAGTTATTTGATTTAAAAGATTACCAAGGTTGTTCTCATGACACATATGAATTATATTTTTAAAGAGAAATATTTGAATCTTGAAGAGAATATGTGCTTATGTGCATAGGAATGATATCTAGTATATTTGACCTACTAGAAATGAAAATTTAATTTTACATGTATGGGGAGATTGAGTCGTGCAGAAAGAGATAAGTAACTTTTTTGAGAAACAGTTCACATAAAACTTTTGCATAAAAGACAATTGGTTGTGTTATTTGAGAATGATTTGTCATTTATACGATTTCTTGAGGAAATATTACAAATTTTTTTGATATGTTAAATGATAAGAAAATATTTTCTATTTCATGGATAATAGCTAGCGAGTTATCCAACTTTTGGAAAAAGAATAATTAGTGTGTTAGATTCCTTGGAAAATAAATAAATAAATAAATATCTATATATATATATATATATATATATATATATATATATATATATATATATATATATATATATATTTGTATGCAAGGAAGTATTTATTGTGTTAGACCTCTTCAAATAGAATAGAAGAGAAAAACGTATCCTTGTATGCATTATTGAATTAGATTTTTGGAGAGGAAAACTAGTAATTGCATGATTTATCATGTTAAAGATTATTTTGGAAGATTCTTTAGAGAAACATATACACATGTATGCATGGAAAAGTATATTTTTGGTATTGGATTTCTGGTGAAAAGGAAAGTATAATCACATAACATTGATTGTGTTAGCATTCTTTTGGGAGAAATAATATGCATTTGCACACCTAAAGGGATTAGCTATGGTATTAGTTTTCTTCTGGGAGAATATTATGTGTAGTTATTGGGCTAGATCTTTTGTTAAGAGGAAAGCGTTTCTTTGCATGCATGAAAGAATAAATGTTTTGTGTTTGATCTCCTAGAAAAGAAATGTGTTTATATTTCTAGGCAAGACTTAGTTGTTCCCTTTGGAAATAAATATATGTTTCACATGCAAAAAGAACAAGATATCAAGTTACTTTCTATTGGCGAGGATAAGTACTTGCATGCAATAAATTTTAACTCTTATGCTAACTTTGTTTCAAATAGATCTTGCATTTTTATACATAATAGCCATTGTGAATAGCTCTCCCGTGGAAAAGATGTTTTTGGAAAAGAACATGCATTCATGTACATAAGTATAAAATCCATTGTGTTAATCCCTTTGGAAAAGAAGACATAATAGTAGGCGAAATGAAAATTTCTTGTTGGGATAGTTCTCTTGAAAACTTGTTATGCATTTTGAAACACAAGAACAATATCTACTATGTTAGCTTTCCATTGGAAAGAATATGAAAGTGCATGAAATATTATGTTAGCATTTTGTTGGAAAGATGATGCTTGATAGTGATTTGCTTGTTACTAATGTATGTGAAATGATGTTAAAGATGGCATATCATGACATTCTATTTACGTTTTAGGCATATACACAAATAGATGCTAAAGTGTCACTAATAATGATTGATTATTGGTTAATTAACATTTTTTGTTTTATCTGATCATGATATCAAGTGTGTTGATGACAACAATGACAACAAAATATGGCGACTTGTGCAAATGATAGTTCAAATTTAACATTGTGGTAGATAATGATTTGTTGGTCCATGTAGAATTATGAATGCCGACTGTCAGATGATCCACTCATGGGAAGAACTAGGTTGCAAAGACTTAATGCTCATGGCTTCATGGGAAAATGATATCATGATGATTGCAGTAGCTTATAGATAGTTATGCTTCAATTTAGATGATATTTTTTCTTTTTAACTTTTAAACAATGGTTAATGGATGGACTACCTTGCGAGTCGTTGAGTGAGGGGTGAACACTCCCACAATGTTTAATAATAGAATAAATGTTTGTTGGTTTTCACTCTACGGGGTTTCTATAGTATGTCAGTGTCGAATTGTGATTTCTTTTGTTCCTTCCTTACATGATGTGTTGAGTATATTATCAAGAATGTGATTAATTAACTGAGTTAAAAGAATCATGAAATCAATGCATAGTTATAGCAGTAAATTTAAGTTAATATGCTACAACAAAGGCAGTTAATGGTTGTGTAACTCACTATGCTTTCAGTAAATATTTCTCTATGTAAGGATGATGGTTATTCTAATGGTAATTGAGGGAATATATAAAGTTATTTAGAAAGTTACACATAGGTAAATGTCGAAAAAAATTCCTAATGCCATGCATTTTTCATGAGATATGGTGGATGATGTGGCATCCATTCAAATTATGATGGTGCAAACAGGAAGATCAATTTCTAAGTGGCATAAATTTTGCATACAAAATCTTAATGAGACATTTTTTACATTGTTGGAAATACCTTTGTGTGTAGAATATGAAAAATAGGTGTGGCACTAGAGAGGAAAATTTTTACTCCCAATCAACATTTTTTGATGCCTCAAAATGCTCCTAGAAGGTTTCATATATCAATTTTCCATATTGGGTCTTGCCATTAAAAATGGTCTTGTGAGCTAATTCCTAAACTTTTTGCACTGTAAAAGCATTGATACGGATGAAAAAAATATAATGATCCTACTCGTATCATGTGTCACCATTTTGGGAGGATTATGGTCCCAAACGTCTTCTATAGAATGAGGTGAGGTAATTTTTCCTCCACTTTCTCCCGAGTGTACCATTTATCTTTTCCTGGAAGTTGTCCTTTTAAATAAACCTTCCAAAGGTCATGTTGTCCTAGTCATGTAGTTCTGTAACTCTTTTTCAAAATTGTAGCTTTTTCCAAATCTACCTAAGCATCTAGTGATAAACGTTCTATAGAAGGTAGGATTTGTTCTTTTTCCTTAGCTAATATGGAACAGTCATATAGCTTCAGAATCTTGACATTCAAGATTCAGTAAATGTGCGTGTATGGGGGTAGACTGAGTTAATAACCATCATCTCCCACCTTTTCAAGTATCTCAGATGGTTCATATATATCCTATGCGGTGAAAAAAATTGTAGAAAAGATAAGGAAAATCAATCCCATACTATCCATCCTCAGTTGCAATATATGATGGCATCATCTATACAAATCTGACCACTAGAGAACCAAGATGGAGGAAGTGTCAACTATATCAAGTTAAATCCCTTAGAAGGAAATTTTCAATGTCATGGAATGTGTAGGTGAGTGTGTCTAGCACATTCCTCCGATAATTTAAGGCTTGGATGTTACATGGTCGGAAATGCATCCACCCCTCGTCTAAGAACTAAGGCCAATTCCCTAATAGGTACCACACCATAGTGCTAGATAGATAATTTTCATCAAATAATCCTATCAAGATTTCATGTCACATTTAATATGCACCTTACCCCTTGCCATAATAGTGCATATCAAGTAGATACAAAATTTATTAAAACAATGTACATCATGTTGCTCATCATTAGATGTCTCGACAACCCCTAGTCTCTAGCATGGATCTTTGCTATCACATAGTCCCTTTCAACTTGTAGGTTATTTCTCATCCAATGATATACATAACAACAGAAAATATATAGATATATGGCCATACTATCCTGTTATTCGGTTTGGTATCCATGCACCGATTTTTTCAATTAATATTAGCATGATGGAAGTAAATAATATATCAAATAAACCATAACTATGATAAGCCATACACTACAAAAATCACAACCAAATACGTCATACAGAAGATAAATCATAAGTGTCTCTTACTTGTTGGAATTCAAGAAGCTTTTCGAAAAAATGGACCACATCACGCTTCATGCCTCACCAAAGAAAAAGTTCCTCCATGTCTTATTACATCTTCCTTATGCCAAAATATGCACAATGGAGTTATCTATGTCACTCCTTAAGGATGGTTCTTCATATAATCTCTTCCTTAAGAATGTAAAATCTCCCTTGAAACCTCAATATTCCATTTAGTATGAGGGCATAGCCCTCAAAATTTAGTTTTATCTACTTCCCACTCTAAAGCGCTAATGAAACCTTCAGATACCGACGTTCTTCTAATATTTTTCTCAAAACACACTCCCTCAAATAAACCCTCAAGGTTAATGTGGAGAAGGTCCATGGTCTCCTACTTAATTCATTGACCACCACATTCTCCTTTCCCTCTATGCACAAAATCCTCAAATTGTAATCACTAATAAATTCACTCCAATTGCTCTACATAACATTCAGATCCCTCTGAGTGAAGAGATGCTTTAATATCTCATGATCATTTGTTAACTCAAAAATTCTCCTAATGATGTATTGTCTCCAGAGATTCAAAGCTAGCATCATTACTTCTTATTATAAGTCATGGGTAACATATAACTGTTCATGTTTCTTCAAATTCCATGATACATAAGTTATTACTTTGCCTTCTTGCATTAACACAACTCATGATCATGTTCTTGAAGCATATGTGCAAATTGTGAATTATTTCTCCATAGGATTGGTGCATTGGTTAGTAATCTCTTTAGTTGGATGAATGTTGTGTCAAATTAGTCTATCCACTCATACCTAACTCCCTTTCACTATAATGTGTTAATGGGTTTCACAATATTTACCGAGTCAACTTAATTCTCTTCTCATGAGATCATGTTCTCGAGGTAATGAATTTTCTTCCTAATAATGATAATTTTGACACCTTTCCATATAACTCACTTTCCCTAAAGCATGTCAATATAACCATTAAGTGCCTTTAATGATCCTTTTCATTCCTGGAATACTTGAAATTATCATTTAGAAATATTTGCACAAGGTTGTACAAATACTTCTAGAACATACCATTCATGAGAATCATGAACACTACTAGTGAATTGGTTAGTCCAAATGGTTGACTACAAACTCATGTTTTCCAAACTGAGTTCAAAAAAAAATTGTGATGTCTCTTTCCTTAACTATCAATTGGTGGTATCTAGATGATAGATTTATTTTTTATAAAATCGTTACTCTCTTCATTTGATTGAAGACATCATCTATTTCATGCATCGGGTACCTACTATTTACCATGGCTCAATTGAAGTCCCTATAATAAATGCACAATATTAAGGAACCACTATTCTTCTTGATGAAAATCACCAACGCATCCCAAGGTGAAATACCAAGTCTAATAAATCCCAAATCCTCTAGATAATTTAACTGAATCTACAACTCACAATGTTTTGGAGTCATTGTCCTATAAGGTGTCTTGGATATTGGCTTTGCACTAGGTTTTACGGTGATTTTTAAAATGATATCCCTTGTAGGGGTTAATCCTGAAAAGATTTTTTGGGAAAACATCCTCAAATTCTAAAAAAATTGAGTGTTGATCTATGGAAGGTCCCTTATCATTACTTATGATCTTCAAAACTTATAATTTGTTGCCTTTCTTGAGGAATCCTTTTACCTTCATCATGGATATGAATCATAGAGCCAATCCTCTCCTAAAACCACATATCTTAAATAACCTACATTCATCATCTAAACAAATCACCTTCTTTATGAAACAATATGCCATAGCTTCATTAGTTTTTGGCTAGTCCATAGTGATAATTAAATCATATGTCCCCGGTGTGGTTATGTATGCCTTCAAATTTGTTTTACAAACACTGAGTTTTACCTGAAATATGTAAAACTTAGGTCTTATTTCTTGTTTTACCCTAGAAGTCATTTCAAATCTTTTAAAGTAAATATTCTCATAGGAATCCAACCCACCATTTTCTAATGTACCTAGTGAAATGAAACTGTAGCACCAGAATCAAACAAAATATTAAATTTTAGATGGTTTATCATAACTGAGGTTTCGACCACGATGCGTTGGTGTTGATCTTGGTGGTTTTCAACCACTACATAAATCTAGTGGTGGCTGCTTGCTCCTCCCATCATTATGTTTTCTTCTTTACAATAGTTACCCATTTATAACTCAAGGTAGTCATGCTGGTAGTTAGGCCCCTCACATCCCCAACTAGTAATATGTTGTAAACTAAACAAAATGTTGTCGGGCTCTTTGGAAAAATATTATTCCCCTTATTATCATACCCCTGGTTATAGTTCCATGTGCCTGAATTTGAATTGCACAAGTCCCTAAAATTGTCAATGAATTTGCGATGGTAGCCATTGAAATCCCCACTACCACTATTTTAGATACAACCATGTTTCCATATGGAGATGGCCTTGAAATTATCGCTTGAAGAAGTTTCGAGGGGCCTTCCTCACAAACCTTGTCTATTGTGCAAAAATGACTTTATTCTCCTTTCAAGTTTAGGTGTTCTTCTACATAGTAGGTATTTTCTACAAATTCGTCAATTGACGATGGTTTCCATCTGAATCATTATGATAATATTAAGGTTCAATCCATTAATGATGTGATCTTCCCAACATTGATAAATATCCATGTAGGAGACATATATAACCAATTCCATGAATTTGATCTCATATTGTTCTAGCATGATGTTTCCCTGGAACAAACCATGGAAGGCTCCTACTTGTATTTTTTTGTAATATGTGGATATGTACTTCTTCCTTAACCTTTCCACAAATAACTCCAAGGTAATTTTGTTACAAGTTTGGTGTAATTATCACTCCAGGTTGACCCAAAAATTCATGTTGTTATCTCTGAGCTAAAATATCACTATCCAAGCCTTTGAATTGGTACTATACTTTATTAGTGTGAACCATCATATCATTCCATCCAACCAAGCTTTTCCTTCCAACAAATTTTGGGAACTTGATCTTCTCGAGCTCCCTAGTAATGTCCTCTCTTGGAAAACCTCTATCAATTTCCCTCAATCCTGTAGGGTTGTCTAGCCCTCATGGAGGGTGCTCTACCTCCACTTCAACTGTTTGGTACCTTCTTAAAGTCTCATCAATTGTGTCTAACACACACAAGAAAATATCCAAATCTAATGGTGTCAATTTAGTTTTTGGAAGAGTTGGTCCTTGTGTTGACACTCCTCGAACTCAATTTTCTCACATCCTCACCATTTTTTACACATCCTCACAATTTTTTACTCATCAGATACCTACATGACACACAAGGTACACTAGTGTAGCTTAGGTAATTCTCTCCTCTTACTTTGTTCACAAATGTATGCAAAATGATATGACTAAGTTTTCATTTTATTATGCCCATAAATGAGCATTACTAATACTCAAAATATCATCATGGATCTATTGAATCCTCTCATGTGTGAGTTGTATATAACATACTAATGTTCTCCTAGTACTGGATAGGTTAGCACTATAATGCACCTATCAGTAATTCTCTTACAACTTCCTAGCACCATATTCCTTTTGCAATATTAATTAATTAGTGAATAATTGTCATGAAGGTTCTGACATAATTTATTAACTCAAATTTAATTAATTTAAATCACATTTAATTAATTATTTTAATTATTGAATAAAATTATATATATATATATATATATATAATTCAATTCAATTCATTTTTTTATTTTTTATTATTTTATTTAATATTATTTTAATAATCATAATTTAATTTTATCGCTGTATTTAAAAACATATTAGATAAGCAAGATTTAATACATAAATTAAATAATAAAACATATCTAAAAATATATTAAATAATATAATAACATAAATAAAAAAAATAGATATAAAAGAAATAAAATAATAAATAATAAATAAATATAATATAGAAGGGTCCTTCCTCTAGACATCTCTTTGGAATACCTAGACAAAATTGAGTAGAAAAGATCATGTAATTGCAACTCTTTTTAATAATAAAAAATAGTGTTTTCTCTTTCTCGTAAAAAATGGGGCCAGGGATTTGGATGAGCCCACACATCTCTTGCAAACCAACACAATATGCAGGTTCAAGCTACGAA
This sequence comes from Pinus tabuliformis, assembly GCA_031772625.1. Classification (NCBI taxonomy): domain Eukaryota; kingdom Viridiplantae; phylum Streptophyta; class Pinopsida; order Pinales; family Pinaceae; genus Pinus; species Pinus tabuliformis. The sequence continues at coordinate 1,875,534,443 of CM062819.1, read as the reverse complement.
AACAACCTTCCCCTCTCCATGTATGAAAACCATAAACAAATGAATAACCCATAGCATGAACATTCATGAAGGGTTGAAAGAATTGTTTATGAAGATATTAGACAACCAAATTCTACGATCTTGAAGGAATTAGCCTGCAAATTGGTGTGTCCTATGATCAATTTTCCTTCACATCACCAGGAAACTTGAGATATCAAACAGTTGCATTGATTCATTTCTATGTCCATATGTGGTTTGTTGGGTTGTAGGCCGCATTAGATTAAGATTTTGGTTTAGGTTGAATTCCTCATTTTTCTAAAAGGAGCATAGACTTAACCTTTCCCTACACAATACTCTCCAAAGAAGTAGCAGGGACTTGGTGTAATTTCAAAAAAGCTTTATCCTTTGTGTCTAGATTCAGGATTGAAGCACAAATAGTTTTGTTAATAGGGATAAACTTTAATTTGTAAATTAAATTATGAAATTGTTGTAATATTTTACTGTTACTTTCCTAGATATTGTGGATATTATTCTTTATATATTTCTCTATATAATGTATGGAAACAAAGTTCCACAGGTTCATATTTGGAGAAGGAAAAAAATACTATACACCGATAATATAACCATAACCTTTAGTGATGTATTTTCTTTAGTTTTCCTTTCACTCTACTTAATGAACTCTTTGGTTAAACCCTATTTTTTCTTGTTTAGCCTTGATTGGTGATGTGACATTGTGTCATATTTTTTATGAATATTGTTGATTGTCTCATATGATTATGGTATCTCTGCCAATTATGAGAACATTTATATAATTTCTTCATGTCACTTCTTACGCGTAAGACATGAACCCCATAGTGAATAATGGTGTGATTTATACTATGTACAATGTTTCATTTTATATGTTGAAGCTACTACATGACTAGTTGTAGGGGTTCTTATGGTGGTATAGGGTACCATGCAGAAGTTGAGATACTCCAAATTTTCATTTTTTGTTAAGTATAAGTCATTATTCTAGGATATTCTACTTAAAATTTGAAGGCTTGGATATGAAAATTTTAATGACTTGTAGTTTTTCCTCAATCCTATAGCATCCCTATAGAACTAAATGGAATTTGAAAAATTTTCTTGTTGGTGAACAATTAGATGGAAAATTTTCTTGAGTAGATAGGGTTTAATCAAAAGTTATTAAAAATGAACAAGGATGAATATGGAATGGAAAGAAAATATAATGATATGGAAGTGAAAATGAAAATGATGAGATAGCTATGGTAATGTATGGAATGGACTAATTTTTCTACAAAGTGAAAATAAGTTCTTTGATGTCCTTGCAATGTTTTTTTTTTAATTTATTTATATCCTTGTACTTTATACTAATATGATTTATGCTTCTCTATTTCAAGTTTTTCCTATGGTAGGTTATTCAATTACTTATAATTTCTTAACAGCTAAATTAGAAACTATGCATGTCATTTGGAGCTTGTGAACTATTGTGCATCGTTTATGTTAATATAATATGTTAAGTCCTAAAGAAATTGTACTATTAATTAATTTATTTATTATGGAGTGTAGGTGTTATTTTTTTGTGTATCCTATTGTGCACTACAGATATTATCAAAACTTTTGTACTTACAATTTTAACATATGATTATTGGTTACATTTCAGGATCATTGTTATTGATTGTTGTATTTTGACATATTGAATTAATTAATAATGAGAAGCACTACCAATTAGTTTTGTAGACCCCATAGCCAGTAGGATTCAAGCATGTAGCTAATTAGTCATAATTGCATAATGAATATTCTTTTTCTTTTTACTTTTTGGCATGCAAATCAGTCATAATAGATTTACATGATTCACAAGGTGAAAAATCATTATTTGTTGTAATTGCATATTTTAGATTTGATAATTATATATCATTTATAGGTTATAAATGTCTTCAAAGTTTCAATTATAATTCAGTATTGAAATAAACATATTGAGTATCTTATACATAAGTATTTTTCCTTCCACCCACTTTTCATAACTTCCATAAACATTAGGTAGGGACCTACAACTTCGATGCTATTTTGTTTGTTTTGTAAGAGATTTTACAAGACTTTACAAAGTTTTATAATTTATTGAAAGTTGTAGAATTTACAATCTATAAAGTTTCAAGGTCTAATTTTTTAAAGGGTGTTAGCTCAATGGAAGAGTGTCTACTTTGCAAGAAGAAGGTTGGTGGTTAAATTCCATTGTGCCCTAATATTGATATGAAATGGGGATGATTAGTTTTTAGTGACAGAGTCTCTTTTGACCATCACTAATAAGCTCATGATGACATCTTTTGACCCTCACCAAATATGAAACGGTGACAGTCAAAGAACCACACCATATATATGTATCAATAGTAACGACCATGAAAGGTCCATCACCATAAATTGTTGTCGTTCATATGAAATGGTGATGGTTAATGAATGTTGCCATATATATGCATTAATAATGACGACCATGAAAATTCCATCACAATAAATCATTGTTGTTCATATGAAATGGTGACGGTCACTATCCAACATTATAATAATTATTCATGATGGACCTTGAATGTCACCAAAACACCTACAGTTTTGGTGATGCCACCTTTGGTGATGTTCATTTTTTTGGTGACAAAGGCTAATATTTGTCACCATTGCTTATATGAAACGGTGACGGAGGCTAAGATTCGTCACCATCGTAGATATGAAATGGTGAAGGTCAACTATCCGTCATAATAGATCATCATTGGTGATGAGCGTTGAATGTCACCACAACACCTATACTTTTGGCGACACCACCTTTGGTGACATACCATTTTTAGTGATGAAGGCTCTTTTAACCGTCATCAATGAGCTTATGGTGACATTTTTTGACCCTCACTAATGACCTTTTTTCTTGTAGTGAGCCTTCCCACTTTAATGTCATCATTCTATTCTTTAATTAATAGGTTCCTATATATCTAGATATAGATACAGTATTTATACAATAGTGCAAAAGTTGCAATCATTTGTTTTGACATGTTTATATATGTATTTTTTAAGTAACACCAATATTCATGCATGGTTGTAAAAAGAGAAAATTCGGACTCTAGTGAATATCATCTTTCCAATGACAAAGTACTTACATCTCTTTGATAAATTCAAAACCTAAATATGTAGTAACTTATTATTTCTTTCCTAGGGAAGTATATACTTATAATTCTTCAACATAAGAAAACATCAAAAAGTGAAATAAAATAAATATAACAAATTAACATTACAAAATGATCTAGTTTGATTCACCGATTGAATCACACTTGGTAATTTCACACTTTTTACCTCCCGGCATTGAGTTGTAAACCTCCAGTTCACCCTAGTGCTCTGATGCTCTTACGAGGGTCCCCCTCTTGTTCCCCCTCTCAAGTATTAAATACCAGTCCTTCATGATAAATTTTCCTTTTAACGTCTTTTTGCCTTTGTGGACATTCTTACCCACTTGCTTAGGATTTTCTATAAAAGCTCGCCTTTCTCTCCCATGGTGCTTTTAGAATTTTCTAAGCTTAGCATATTTCTTGAGCTAAGAAATTTAATGGATCTTCTTCTCCCATCCATTAACCTTATCTAGAATTTCACTATATAATTCTTGTCATGAAAAATTATTAAATCTCATTTATCAATGAGATTTTATTCGGCAAGAATCTCCTTTCTTAGTATATCATTCCCAAGTGGTTTATTTATGTATTAATAATTATTTACACAATTATTCCAGTATTCTTCACGTATTTCTCGCCATTCTTTATTGTGTACTCATTCTAACTAACACTATATTTCAGAAAAATGGACGGATATTACATTCTCCTCCCCTTTTACTAACATTGTCCTTAATGTTCATTGTCCAGTTCTCCATCCAGAACATTCGTGAGTTCTTTTATTTTTTTTATGTTATGCATTTCTTATTCCTATGGCCAAGTATCCCCTTTAAAGGTTAGATACTTCACTAATTCTTCATCTCCAATTATTGTTCGAATACATCACCCAATCTCTTTTCCACTTTACGAGGAGAACGAAGTTATATTCGCAGGTCCTTCCCCTAGAAATCAGTAAGTGATATTATACATACCTTCATAGGTATCAATGCATGAAAATATTATAACTATAATATGACTATAAATGCAAACTGATAAAACTGATAAACTGCTAATTCCTCCACATAACCCACAATTTGTGGTGTTATTTTGAACGTGTTCCCATTTTCATGATACCGAAAAATATAAGATGTAATTCCCTTGATATTAGTGAGAGTTCCTCTTTTTGGTTTTCATTGCTAACCATTTTTATAAATGGGTCTTGAGGGTTTCCTTCTTGTTTTACTTTGCACAATATTTTCAACCTGAACATATATATTCTCCACATTTTTTTCATGCTTCTCTCTTAGCTTGCCTGTACATATGCGACCTTACATTATGTATATCTCATTTGCATCCATAAATTTATTGTGCTTTTCATCTGCATCCAACACATATTCATACACATTTGAATACAATTAGTGAAAACAAAATGATATAGCATTGCCATACCTGCAGATGAAATTCAAAATACATAGTACTATGTCCGCATTGCTCCCATAAGGGTAGGCTTTATGAAGGTACTATTTGTAGAATTCTATAGAATTCATATACTTACATTAATTGTATCTATAATATTTTAGTCATTTCTGGTTCCATTACCACTTCTAAGTAGACTTAGCTATGTCTTCCCTTGACTACTTTCCTAAATATTCACTGTCATCAATACTAGTAATCAAATATTTCATTGTCCACCAATTTTCATGCTTGATTCCGCATAATGTATTTCACATTATGTTACTCGTTTTTCCTTTCTTTATTTCCTTATACATATTTCAAATCCTGAAATTGTCTTTGTGATCATTTCATCCTTAGTATTACTACTAATTCCAAAACTTTCTTAGTCGTTTTTAGCAACTAATTCACTTTATACTTGTTATTTTAATTTTCTCATATCATTATGTTGATGTCTTGCACCTCTAGGCAGAGAAGATTCTACATATGGTGACTATATTTTATTAATTTCATCCCAAAGTGATTGAATCAAATTTCTTCTGACCATGCTGCCACTTATTTTCTTGCACACATGTTGACATTGGTTACACTCCACCCTACTATTATTTATGGGTATCTAGGTATTTACCTTCAAGGAATTTTCTAGTTCCTTAGTATAGGAGGCCACCCCTGTATCTATTTGTTATTTTGATACAACAATTTCCAAATCTTATCAGATGTTTTTAATATTTACATTCAACAGAGCCTTGGTAGCTTCATGCGAAGCCATAAATGTGTAATATTTATAACATTGTTACTATGTGCATCTGTTTTCTTGGTAGTTGATCTAATAATGAGATCTAAGACAATTAATAAGGTTTTATAGACTCGTGCATGGATTTGTCTATGTTATTTTATGAAATGGATCGATAAGATTGCGAAACACACAGACAATGAAGCAATAAACAAAACATCATAGACAACACATAACATAGAAAATTTAATAAGGAGTTCACCCAATACTCTTGGACTACATATCCTGGTCCAGCCTTCAGTGGTGGCCTCTCTATTATGTACTTAGGCAGAGTTTTTACAACAGTATGAGCTTAGTTTGAGACTCAATACACAATAGATGGAATAGTAAGAGTTTTCTTGAACCTCTCAAGCTTTCTCTGAGTACATAGACTCTCTAAATCACTCTCTATCTCTGTCTCAACTTTGTCTCAGCACTGCCTTCAATACTACCTGTCTTTTTTTCTCTCTGTCTGTGGCTTTAAAGCCAATCTGGGCTGCGTTTCTCCTTCCTGGTTTTTTTTCTCCTGAGCCTCTATCCCCCTGAATCCCTCTTCCAACATTACACAATCTTTTCATAATGCCTAAAGGGGAGGTGGCCACCTGTTTGGCAATCGTAAGAGTGCCTCGGTCCCTTGAAATCCTTCAGAATTACAAACGCAGTCATTTTCAATTTTACACAGGAAAATGCATGCATAACTGTGAAATGCCGCCAAAAAATAATTCATTTCTAACTTCAAAAGTCCTTAAACATGATCTATTCCCCTATCGGGTCCGCCTATAAGTCGCCATCGCATGTTGCAACGACCCTGCTCCAAAGTTCCCCTTTGTATTTTTGAAATGTGTTAAAATCGCGAAAATATATTAAAATGGTCTTTCTTTGGACTTGAACCAATATGTAATAGCCTTAAGGGACCCTTTAGGGTCCGGCTTATCGCATCGGCCTTCATCCTTCGCATTTCATTTAATAACCGAAAACTGCAAAAATGCATTAAAATTGGCTTTTCCGCAGACCTCAAATCTTATGAAATATTACCGATAAGCTCGTCGAGTTTGGTTCATCGGATCGCACATCATGGTTGCTTTGATTGTGATATCACAATCGGTCATCGCAATAACCCCTAAGCCATTCTAAGTGCTCCTCCGATAGTGATTCTGTGATGTAAAATGGGTCGTCGATCTGTATGCTTAATCGATGGTCCAGATTAACTCCACCAATCGTCGTCGCAAGTGTCACGTGGTCTACACCGATACCCATTATTTGCCTGTGCTGATTGTGATTGTTGATTCGATCTGGACGGTTGATCGGCCAGATTTGACGGCTACTGTGCATCCATTGTTCCACGCCTCCACACTCTATTTTATTCATGGTTTTCTCTGGTTTTTACCTCCCGATAGTGTTTTTGAGCCATTCAAAAGGCTCTTGGCATGCGGTTGAGTTGATCTTTGGCATGATTTTTCAAGTTTTTAAGCCTTAGAGAGTGTTCTTGGATCCATTTGGGTCACGCCTTCCCACTAAAAATTCTTTTGGACCACCAAAAGTTGGTTTTCAAGAATCGCTTAAGTGAGGGTACAACTGCCTCACTTGCCCAATCTCTATCCATTTTGTAGTGCTGGGTTTTGAACCTTTGAGTCCAATTCTTAGGTACTCAACATCCCCTCTGCACGTAGTTCTCACCTTCCTGTCTAGAACTGTATCTTCTTGTAACTCATTGAGATATTCAGGCAACAGATCATCAATATAATGCAATTGAATTTGCTCAGGATCTTCAATTAATGAAGGATCAAACAGTCTTAAATTTTCTGCATTTACTACTGAATAGATGTGCATGTACGCTGGCAAGTCAAGGCAGAAGGCATTCTCACCAATTTTCTTGAGTACCTTAAAAGGCCCATACCTTATTGGCTTAAGTTTCTTTCCTTCACCTTGCATTCTGTCCTTGCTAATATATAGCCAAACTTAATCACCAACTTGGAAGCTATGCTCCACATGATGTTTATCATGCCTTACATTGTACTTAGCTTAGCTCTTTTCCAGCTGTTCCTGCACTGCTTGATGAATTTCGTGGATTTGTTCAATGAACCTAGTTGCTTTGTCCACGTCACTATGTCCAGCAACTGCTATGTCTTTTTCAAATACAAAATCCAAGGGAGACCTTGGTATAAAACCAAAACAGGTCTCAAAAGGAGATCTTTTTGTAGAAGAATGTTTACCATGGTTGTAAGCATGTTGCACATAACATAAATGCTCATCCCAAAGCTTGGGATGCTTGTTGCAATAACCCTTGAGCAACTGGATCACTGTCCTATTGACTACCTCTGTTTGGCCATTTGTTTGTGGGTGAAAGGTTGTGCTATTCTTTAGTCTGGTGTCCATCAATTCCCACAGACTTGACCAAAAGTTCCCAACAAATCAGGAGTCTTAATAATATACTATGGAAGTGGGTAACCCAAAATGCACCAAAACATGTTAAAAGAACAATTTCGCTATTTGTCCTACTATAATTTTCTTATTACAAGGTATTAAAATACACAGTTTGCTGAACCTATCCACAATAACATATAAATAGTCATGTCCCTTTCTAGATTTTGTCAATCCCCCAACAAATTCCATGGAAACACTTTCCCAAGTACGGGAAGGAACTGGTAGTGGAGTGTACAAGCCTAGTTTGCTATTGTTGGGCTTACTTTTAGCACACATGGTACACCCTCTTACATATCTAGAAATTGTTTCGCGCATTCTTGGCCAATAGCAGTATCTTTGTAGTTGTGCATTTATTTTACTTACACCAAAATGACCTGATATCAGAGAAGTATGTGCTTCCCTAATTATGTTGACTCTTTCAGTTTGTGGAATGCATAGCTTTCCCAAATGATATAAGAGTTGGTCTTTAACATAGTAATCCAATTCTTCTACCTTTTTGCCATTACTTAAAGCTGCATATACATCTTTAAAGTCTATATCTTGAGCATATTGTTCAATGTAACTTTCATGCATGACTAAGTTATGCTTAAGTATAGTAGATGCATTTATGATTGGTCTGGACAACATATCTGCAACTTTATTGTGTATGCCTTTTTTATATCTCATGACTAAAAGGAACTGTTATAGGAAACCCATCCAGCTATAGTGTCTTGATTGTTGCAATTTAGTTTGTGAGTGCACATACTGAAGTGGTTGATGATCGGTATGTATAATTGTTTCTTTGCCCATTAAGTAATGTTTCCACTTTTTCACACTCTAGACTAATGCATACAATTCTTTATCATATGTAGGATAATTAACTACTACAGAATGAAAAGTCTCAGAATGTTAGCATATGTGTTTACCATGTTGCATCAACACTGCCCCCATGGCATAGTCACTAGCATCGGTTTCAATCTCAAATGGTTGTTGAAGATTTGGCAATGCTAGTACTGGTGTTGTACTAATTTTTTCTTTCAAGGTGTCGAAGGCTTTCTACTATTTGCCTCCCCACTGAAGCACCTTGTTCAATCCTGTTAAAGCGTGTAAGGGAGCTGCAATTAAGGAAAAGTTAGCAATAAACTTTCTCCATTATTGTGCTGCTCCTAGGAAGCTTCTAACTTCTGTCGCAGATTTGGTTTTAGGCCAGTTTACAATGACTGCAACCTTAGAGGGATCTATCTTCAATTCATCACCCCCTACAATGTGACCTAAATAATTCAAAGATGTTTTACCAAATTCACATTTTGATAATTTGACATAGAGATTTTCTTTCTTCAAAACAACTAGAGTCTGGTTTACATGCTTCAAATTTTCTTCCCATGTTTTAATGAAAACAGGAATGTAATCGAAATATACAATTACAAAATCATCAATAGAAGGCCTAAGTACATCATTCATAACTCTCATGAAAGTGGCAGGAGCATTAGTTAAGCCAAAAGGCATAACTAGCCATTCATACAACCCTTTCTTTGTTTTGAAAGTAGTCTTCCATGCATCTTTCTCTGCTACTCTGACCTGATGGTAACCACTACTGTTGGGTAGCGCAAGCCCCGTGGAACGAGTACGGGGTGTGAATCTCGGAATTCTGGGTAATAATAGGGTAAAAGACTCTACGGAAAGCGCGGAGCGCGAACTATAGTAGGTTGAGTCAAAGGGTAGTCCGCCCAAAAACAATGTAAAGAAACAGTAATAGAGTCGGCCCGTAGAGGGATCGCAGGCCAAGGGAAAGTATAAATAGAGTGAGGCTCAATAAGGGAAAGTAGTTCTTTTGGAAGATGGAATGTAATGGGTTCTGAAAGGAAATAGCTTGAAGGCATCTGTAAGTCCAAGTTGAGGGAGTAGGGTAGAAGGTAGAGGCTCTGCAGCTATGTGTGCAGAGGCTAGGAAAGTCCGTAGCTGTGTGCGTGGACCCCTGCAGTTGAGTGTGCAAGGTGGATCTGGATGTATTGTTGAAGGTTGATAATAAAGACAAGTTTCTTCTAAATTCTGTGTTGGTTGCGACTTTACTATTTTATGATAAATGAACTGCTATGATTTCTGCATTTGCTACGGTTGAATTCATGTGAACTAGATTAATCTTGATGTGTGAAGTACCAAAAAGTAATAAATTTTTTCTTGAGGACCGTTTTAACTAAATCAAACCAGTAATAAGTGATTCAATCTGTAATAAACGCGATAAGAGTATTCTGATCTGCGCGGATCTAGCATAGTGGGAGGTCGCAAAACAGCGCAGGAGCCCCAAACCACATCCAAGACATTTGCAGTGTGTGGAAACCTGGTTCCAACACCCTCCCCTGCTACCTCAGGTGAGACTTTAGTCCACGGTTTGCGGGCGATTGCCGAAAGGGCCGGTAGCTATGGGATTTGTTTAGCTAAATAATTCTTCCGAACTTGGGTCAAGCCCATATAAGCCAACAAATGGTTTCGTTGTAGTCTAGTTGGTCAGGATACTCAGCTCTCACCCAAGAGACCTGGGTTCAAGTCTCGGCAACACATCGCTAGCAGGGGATGTACCAGAAAAAAGGGAATGCAAAGTAGAATTGGCCCAAATGTTTTCCCCCCGCCTAAGGGTAGGATGGCGTGTTACAACAAAACAACAAAAGGTTGGACAGATGGCAACCATGGGTGGAGATGCAGTTAATAAGTTGCCTCTAATGGTTCTCGATGAGTGGGATCCGATAGACAACAGCTAGGGTCTTGCAAAATTGCAACACAGGTTGCAGTGGAACATGCGAAGAGAAGATACGTCAGTCGGAAAGGGCTACAGTGGTACCAGGAGGTCCTGTATGCGGCTCCCTTGCTCGTGCTAAAATCCTCGGAGGGGGTGTTCTGTGTTAACTGAGTAGAGCAGAATGAGCATCATCGGTTATGAGATAGGGTAGAAACACTGAAGCTAGAAAAGAATTGTAGGAGACAAAGTAGGCGCAGCCGAATGACGAGTGCCACTCAACGAAAGGAAAACCACGAAGCAAACACTGAGCGTCTAGCCACGCTAGTAAGTGACTCCAGATGAGTCACGATGATTGTGTTGGGGGACTAGTAGGTAGCATAAGTCTCGCGGAACAAGTATGGGGTGCGAAGCCTAGAATTTTGGGTAATAATAGGGTAAAAGACTTCGCGGAAAGCATGGAGCGCGAACTATAGTGGGTTGAGTCAAAGGGTAGTCCGCCCAAAAATAATGTAAAGAAATATTAATAGAGTCGGCCTGTGGAGGGATCGTGGGCCAAGGGAAAGTATAAATAGAGTGAGGCTCTATGAGGGAAAGTAGTTCTTTTTGAAGATGGAATGTAATGGGTTTTGAAAGGAAATAGCTTGAAAGCATCTGTAAGTCCGAGTCGAGGGAGTAGGGTAGAAGGTAGAGGCTCTGCAGCTATGTGTTTAGAGGCCTGGAAAGTCCGCAACTGTGTGCGTAGACCCCTGCCGCTGAGTGTGCAGGGTGGATCTGGATGTATTGTTGAAGATTGATAATAAAGATAAGTTTCTTCTAAATTCTGTGTTGGTTGCAACTTTACTCTTCTATGATAAATGAACTGCTATGATTTCTGCATTTGCTACGGTTGAATTCATGTGAACCGGATTAATCTTGATGTGTGAAGTACCAAAAAGTGATAAATTTTTGCTTAAAGACTATTTTAACTAGATCAAACTAGTAATAAGTGATTCAATCTGTAATAAACACGATAAGGGTATTCTGATCTACACGAACCTAGCATAGTGGGAGGTCGTAGAACAACGCACGAGCCCCAAACCACATCCAAGACATTCCCAAGGTGTGGAAACCTGGTTCCAGCACCCTCCCCTACTACCTCGGGTGAGACTTCAGTCCGCGGTTCACAAGCTGTTGCCGAAAGGGCTGGTAGCTGCCGGATTTGTTTGGCTAAATAATTCTTCCGAACTTGGGTCAAGCCCATATAAGCCAACAACTACGCAAGTCCAATTTGGAAAATTAAATAGCTTCTTTCAAGTGATCCAATAGATCATCAATGTGAGGAAGGGGATAACGATTCTTGATCATTATTTTATTCAGTGCTCTGTAATCAATGCACATCCTCCACAAACCATCTTTCTTCCTCACCAACACGATTGGAGATCCGCATGGTGATGTGCTTGGTTTTATGAACCCTTTCTCAAGCAGCTCCTGTACCTACTTCTTGATCTCTGCATTCTCTAAAGCAGATAACTTGTACATTCCGATGTTAGGCAATGGAGCATCTTGCTGCAAATTAATATCATGTACAATTTCCCTTTTGGGTGGCAGACCTTTAGGTTCTTGAAATAGGTATAATATTTTAAAACAACTATTTCTAAATCAACTTGTTGTTTAGCATTACAGCCTTCAAATACATTGGTTTTATCAGGTTCCTTTTCCTTTACAATCATCAGTAAAAATTGCTTTCATGAATTTACAATTCTTTTCATATGCCCTGAGTTTATGAGAGTATAATTATTCTTGAGTTTATGAGCTCTTACGATATATTCGATTCCATCTTCAATGAATTGATACTTATTTTCAGCTCTATAGAAAATGGCTTTTCTATCATACAAGTAAGGACTTCCTAAAACAATTCCACATATATCCAAAGGAACGATATCTAACTCAACCTCATTTACAAATATTGACCCAAAAGAAAACCTAAGTTTACATTTTCTAGTCACTTGTAGCTTTGCTTTATCACATACCCAACCTAATGGATATTGCTTCTTGTGAGGTGTGGTTAGTAATCCTAGCTTCTTTACAATTTCTTCAGAAATTAAGTTCACTTGTGAGCCACTATCAAACAAAGTATCAATATTTTGATGCTTGGAAATAACTCTAATATGAAAAAGCTCATGTCTTTTCCTCTCATTTTCTTCACTATCAATAGTTTGTGGAGAATTACTAATAGATGCTTCAGAATTTTTACCTTTTATACCTGTGGCTGTGATTTTTGTTTCATCACCTGAGTTTGAGCCCAAATCTATCTATATAGCAGTAGCAATCTTCTTCTTCTTGCCATCGAACTTCTTGGGTTTCAGCTCTGGATGTAAAGACCATCAATGTTCATCATCATGTCCATCCTTCTTGCAGTGAGTGCATGAAAGTTTGGCCTTCTGTACAACATTTGTCTTCCTCTCTTTCGATTTCTTCTTCCTCTTCTCCTTGTTCTTGCTTGCAGTGGGTTTTGATGATCCCCCAATCTTTGGGTTCACATTCTTGCCTCTAGCCTCTAGATGGGTAGCCTGAACAAATACTTCATCTATGCTAGTAGGGTTAAACATGAGAATCGTGTGCCTCAAATAACTGTGTAGACCACCTATATACTTCAGCAAAGTTTCAGGTGAGTCTAAAGAAATGCCTACAATCAAAGCTCTTTTTCTAAATTTTTGGGTGTAGCTTTGTACACTTTGCCCTTTTAATTGGCGAAGAGTTTTCCAACTCATAATAGCTTGCTGCATATAACCTAGTGGATAGAATTGCGTTTTAATTGTAGAAAAAAATTCATTCCAGATAGAAAGAATTTTACCATGCTTCTTCAAGTCAGCTTGTGTCTTGCCTTCCAACCATACCAAGGCAGTTCCTCCAAGGCGTAGGCTGGCTAGCTGACTTTTACTCTTGTCTGAATCAATGCTCTGCACCCTGCAATACACATCAATCTGTCTAATCCAGTTATCTAGCTTCTCTGCATTTAATTCTCCATCATATATTGGCAAATCAAGTTTAACATCTAATTTAATCAAAGATGTTTTCTTATTTTTATTTTCAGGGCTATCAAGAGATGTGGATAGAGGAACCTCTTTTCATTTCCCTTTTCCTTCTGGATGGCCATCTATAAGAGATTCTTCTCTTCCTTCATCTTGTTTGGAGGTTGAAAAGTCTTCACTTCGAACTTTCTTAAATTCTCGATACATTTCTTCTACCATGGCTGTCATAGTCATGAAACTGTCCATGAACTGAGAGTCTGATTCCAAGCGGTTTTCTTCTGCCATTTCCCTCCTAAGATAGACTCTACCAATTCTAGGTTAGTTTCAACCAGTTCTCCTTCTCCTAATTTGAGCTTTGACCTAGTTATCATTCACCAATCTAGCACAAGCTTTTCTAACCTTAGTAAACCTAAAGCTCTGATACCACTTGATCTGATAATGAGATCTAAGACAATTAATAAGGTTTTACAGAATCAGGTGCATCGATTTGTCTATGTTATTTTATGCAATGCATAAATAAGATTATGAAAAACACAGACAATGAAGCAATAAACAAAACATAATAGGCAACACATAACACAAAAAATTTAATAAGGAGTTCACCCAATACTCCTGGGCTACATCTCCTGGTCCAGCCTTCAGTGGTGGCCTCTCTATTATGTCTTCAAGAAAATCTTTTACAATAGTATGAGCTCAGTTTGAGACTCAATATACAACAGATGCAATAATAAGAGTTTGCTTGAACCACTTAAGTTTTCTCTGAGTACACAGACTCTCTAAATCACTCTATGTCTCTATCTCAACTCTGTCTCGGCACTGCCTTCAATAATGCTTGTCTTGTTTGCTCTCTCTCTCTGTCTTTAAAGCCAATCTGGGCTGCGTTTCTCCTTCATGGCTTTCTGTCTCCTAAGCCTATGTCTGCCCAAATTCCTCTTCCAGCATTACACAATCATTGCATAACACCTAAAGGGCAGGTGGCTACCTATTCGACAATCGTAAGAGTGCCTCGATCCCTTGAAATCCTTCATAATTACAAACACATTCGTTTTCTATTTTACACAGGAAAATAGATGCATAACTGTGAAATTACGCCAAAACATAATTCATTTCAGACTTCAAAAGTCCTTAAACATGATCTATTCCCCTATCGAGTTTACTTGTAAGTCACCATCGCATGTCACAATGGCCCTGCTCCAAAGTTTCCCTTTGTATTTTTTAAATGTGTTAAAATCGCAAAAATACATTAAAATGGTCTTTCTCCGGACTTGAAACAATATGTAAGAGCCTTAAGGGACCCTTTCAGGTCCGGCTTATCGCATCAATCTTCATCCTTCACATTTCGTTTAATAACCGAAAACTGCGAAAATGCATTTAAATGGGCTTTTCAATAGAACTCAAATATTATGAAATATTACCAATAAACCTATCGGGTCTGGTTCATTGGATCACACATCATGGTTATTCCAATTGTGATATCGCAATCGCTCATCACAATAATCCCTGACCCGTTGTAAGCACTCCTCTGATAGCGATCCTGTGATGTAATATGGGTCGTCGATCTGCGTGCTTGATCGACGGTCCAAATTAACTCCGCCAATCATCGTCGCAAGTGTCATGTGGTCTGCACCGATACCCGTTGTCTACCTATGCTGATTTCGATTTTCGATCAGATCTATACTGTTGATCAGCTAGATCTCACAGCTATTGTGTGTCCATTGTTCCACACCTCCATACTCTCTTTTATTCATGGTTTTCTCTAGTTTTTACCTCCTGATAGTGTTTTTCAGCCATTCCAAAGGCTCTTGGCATGCAGCTAAGTTGATCTTTGGCATGATTTTTCGAGTTTTTAAGACTTAGAGAGTGTTCTTGGATCCATTTGGATCAGTAGTGATATTCTAATTGTCTCAACATGCATACTACGATGTTGAAAAAAAAAATATTATTTGCAAGCAAATAGTTCATAATTCTTCTTTTAATCCCTTTACTATCGTTTTTATATACATTTTCACCGAGTATATCATATGGATGCACTTCATGTTTCTTCTTTCTAAGGAAATTTTTCCATAACCATTTTGTCCATAGAATACTTGGTATTTTGTGCCTTGAATTCTAGTTCTTACCTTCTTCTAACCATAGTTCATATATCTGTTAGCATTTTTATTATGCTTCTAAGGTATGTTTAATGGCTCCCTATTCTTTGCAGTGCTCCTTCAGTTTTTTTTTTTTTAACTAGAAAAACATCAACTACTCATACTTTGGACATCTATAATTGACCTATACACTTCTTTGTCTTTGTAACTATTTTATCTGTTGCTAATTGTTTTAGATATATTTAATTTGGAAATATTTCATCTTGTCCCACTGGTACAATACATAGTTGGAAATTTCTTTCCTAACTATGCATGCTCAAATGGTATCCTTTACCAACCCGTGTTGAGTATACAAGGCTTCTTTATCTTTCTTGATCGACTAATTCATAATGCATCCAAAACCACTTTTTATAAGCCAATTGCATTAGTGATAATTATTCACATTATATCCCCTCTATGTCTGATAAATGAGATTCACTCTAATCTTTTATTAGGATTGAATAGTTACGGTTCCATTCTTTTATCACCAAACATAAAATATCTAAGACTCCCCATTTAACAAATCCATTTCACAAATTTGTCTCAAGGTTTTACAAATAATTACCTTATTTGAGAACTATGTACCTCTATATATATATATATTTCTTCTTGGTTAAGAAGTATATTTATCTTTCTGTAATCAAAGTTGTTGCAAGCAGCCTTCTCCGAGGTGAGTGCTTCACATGCTTCATAACCTGATTGAGGGTATCTCTTAAAGGCCTTTGTCTTTGAATGATATGCAGGGCTCTTTGCTAAGAAAATTGCACTTTGGCTGTCAAAATCTATCCTTATAGCTCCCTGTACTAACCCCATACTTGAACACAATCTCTGCAACCAAACTGCTTCCTTTCTTGCATGAGTGACTGTCACAATCTATCCTTATAGCTCCCTATAATTTTCTTTGTCCCTTTTGAAGTGCCCTTCCTCTCAACATTTCCAACACACCACCTTTACAAGTTTTCCTGGAGATTTAGATCTCCCTCTAGATTTAGATCTCCCACTCGATGACTTATTTTTGATTCTGTTCTGGGACAATCCTCGTACAGACAAGGCATCACCATTCTGGCTCTCCATATTTTTTTGTCTCATCTCCTCCATCAGCAAGGCTGAGACTATTTCATCAAACTGCAAGACAATTGCATTACTGCCTATTGCACTAACCAGACTATCCCACGAATCTGGTAGAGAACACAACAAACTGATGCACTTATCTTCATCTGAAATTTTAATATCAACAGATGCTAACCGACTTACCACATTTTTAAATGCATTCAGATGCTTTGTCACCAAGTCTCCATCTTTCATCCTCAAGTTATACAGCTTTTTCCACAAGAACAGCTTATTCAGCAGAGACTTAGATTGGTACAAAATCCCTAACTTGTCCCACAAAGCCTTCACCGTAGCTTCCCCTGATACATTCAGTAATACTGAATCTAAGACACACAATCGTATTTTCCTTTTTGCCTTCCGATCCAACTTCTTCCATTCTTCATCGGATAATCCCATTGGTTTAGTACCTAGATCTACCACGATCCACTGATCTTTATCCACCAAGAGATCCTTCAGCTTGAGTTTCCACAACTCAAAACTATGACCATTAAATTTCTCTATCTCTATCTTTCCACTGCTCGCCATCTTCTTTTACCACCAAAATCAATCTCGCAGATCTCCCACTGAACAGGGTCTACCATAGGCCTGAGCGAAACCCCTCAGCAACAAAGGCGTCCCCTTGAAGCCAAAACAACTCTAATACCAAATGTAGGTTTTAACCCTATACAAAAATTACCTGCATACGAATTCTAAAACACAGAAAATAAACAATGCGAGAGCATAACACATAAAACACATATACACAGAGATTTTCCCCTGGATCCCAATACCGAGACTACCAACTTGATTTTCATTTTATTCCTTTCAATGTTACAAGACATATTTCTACATGCCGAAGCATCCAATACCATTGACCAAAAACCATAAGTAGGTTTGCCCAACCTAATATAGGGTCCAAAATTTTTTTTCCCAAGCTGCTGCCCTGGACCCCATAAAGGTTGGCTAGCCATCCCCCTCAAACCCCCCGCTATGCAATCGGTGCAATGAAGGTGGGGCTCTAGCCCCCTCTAACCCCGCGGTTCACTACGTAGGTTAGTCGTGGAAAGAATATAATACAACCCAACATTCACTTGGGTTTTTTTCCAATTCAGTTTACTTCCTAATGGCGATGAACTCATCCGATGGGGTGCGACATTGATGCGTGAATCATACTAGCATTGCCATATGATTTGAATCACCTTCCGAAAGTAATCTGGTTCTCTTAGTGGGTCCATTTTATTTTGTTCTGCTTTGTCCTATTTTGTTTCCTATGACCCTACATACCTAATCACCTTATAGTGTAGTTTCAATAATTTTCTTTGGAGTTTGGCCTCTGCGCAATCTACAACAAATTGTGGAGTTCGTAGTTGGTCCTGCCTCCTACTAATTCCTCATGCTTCTAGGTAACACCTTTATCCCTTTTTCGTGGCTGCATGATTGGTTTCCTTTTCCAATTTGGATCTGTAATTTTTTCCAATTCGGGTACTTGCTTGAAAGGCTTAAACATATTATTTTTCCCATTCAACTAACTTGGTGAAGGTTTAATTGCAAGTGTGTATGCCTTCTAATATTACAGGAAAACCCCCTTCGGTACGCATCAATAATGTCTCTTCCATTATACATCTCCATGACCTTCACAGTTGTATCGAGGAATGACCATCTTCACCAGGGTATTATAACTCATCAAACCTAAACGACATTTCTGTGTTAGTTTATTATCTCTTACCCTCTATGTTTACTTTATTTTCCACTTCCTTTTTTTGATTTTACCCATTCGTAACCCAATGTTTCCACCTATCTTACAGGTGCCAGAGGAGCCAAGTCGTATCAAGGAATACATGTATGTTCTGTCTCTCCTATCTTTGTGATTGGCCGCCTTCTTATTTTATTGTTGTTTCTCTATATCTTTCTCACATACTAGCCGATTTTATGATTATTATTTGTTTTGATGACACGCATTGCAGTCGTGGTCTCGTTAGCCTTGATGAACATTACCAACTCACGAACTTAATAGATGTTTTCTTTTTGTTCCTACGTGGGTGACCAATGTCATCTCTTGTAGGGGTTCTCTTGGTTTTTCTTCAGCTAGAAGAACGAATTGTTCCATGGAAAGAAAAGAAACGGCCATAATGGCTATCTAAATTTCCAATATATTCTTGTGAATATCGTAGTTCTAGATGTGTAATGTACTATGGCTTCCATCCTCTTGTTTGAACTAAATATGTTAACGAGTAATCTCGTGAGAGAATTGAATTCCAACTACCCATTCTTTTTTTGAACTTCACTGTTTTGATATGGTTTTGTACTTCTCGAACTCTGTTTCGGTAAATTTCATTTTAACTGCAAGTGTTATATCACAACATAATGTATATATGTATATATACCTTTTCTTTACCATGTTTTCCTAGTTTTACAACAACTATTTTTCATTTGCTTCAGATGATCAGTTCACTTCTTGTTGGGCTTATTATTCTAGTTAAAATTTATGTACATACCACTCACTTGCGCTGTGGTTTTAACCTCCATTCAATATAATTTTTTTTCTTAAAATAACCAATTCCATTGTGTAAGTAATGGCTTTGTTCCATATTATTGCTTGGAATTTGGGGCTTCTATCAGGTCCTTGAAGTTTTGTAATGTTACTTGTATTACTTTTAGTCTTGTTATGGTGTGATCAATTTGATAATGGATAAGTTGGTCTTTGTTCTACTGATTTTCCTTCGTATACCTCCACGCCCTCATCTATTGAGAACAAATCCTCAATTACTATGTATTAAGATGTCGAGTTCTTTATTTTGAGCTATCGTGGCAAAGCATCCTACCAATTCCGTTTGATTGGAATGGTAATCCTCTTGTGCATATTCTTTGTCAAATAACTGTATGTAGAAATTGTAGTACACTATATAAGTTGAAGATAGTTTTGGAATATCACTTGTTGAATGAAACATGAAACTCACCATTTCCCTTTGTATCTTATGAAACAAGCACCACCATCAATTCGTTCCAAAAACATTTCTTTAATGTCGGTATTAATGTGATTTATGTGGTTTCGAATCTATCCATGAATTGTTCAATATTTATCTTGCTGGCAACATGGTCGATTTATTGGACTCTTATCCAGGTTGAATGTGACCTTTCATGCTGAGTCAATAATTGCAAACCTTAACCAATGTTTGTTAATAGAATTAGGAATACAGATTAGTTACCTGTAGATTTATTGCATAACTACCCATGTTAAAGGATTTAGTGTTTATGGCTTTTTTCTATTAGCATTACATGCATGGTTGCATTATCATTTTGGTATCTTCATCCTTCAATAATTGCAAACCTTAACCAATGTTTGTTAATAGAATTAGGAATACAGATTAGTTACCTGTAGATTTATTGCATAACTACCCATGTTAAAGGATTTAGTGTTTATGGCTTTTTTCTATTAGCATTACATGCATGGTTGCATTATCATTTTGGTATCTTCATCCTTTAATTGCGTTAACCAGGTTGAACTACACTTATTTAATCATTTATCACTATACCCCTGTTTCATTTCTAGCATGCACAAACATCCTCTCTGTTGATCATACAGGTTGGAATCACTGTGGGTGCTACATACCGCCCCACATATTTACATCTATGATGGTTCTCTATTAGTGCTTTCAAATGGAATTGTATACTTTGACTGATTATATTTTTTCCATTGGATTATCATCATTCTCTCTACATGCATTGTCCACAGTCATTTGTCCACTTTATATATGTATTCTTGTATCTAAACTTGGCTACCGTATTTCTACTGAAAATTAGAACCCTTCATTCGATATGTATATACCGAACTATACACATATACAGTCTTCCCACTTTAATGCCATAATTGTACTGTTTAATTAATAGGTTCCTATATATATATAGATACAACTACAGTATTTACACAGTAGAGAAAAAGTTGTGGTCATTCGAATTGACATGTTTATATATGTATTTTCGAAGTAACACCAATATTCATGCATGGTTGTAAAAATAGCAAATTCGGACTCTAGTCAATATCATATTTCCGACGAAAAAGTACATACATCTCTTTGATCATTCAAAACCTAACTATGTAGTAACTTCTTATTTCTTTCCTCGGGTAGTGTATACTTCTAAGTCTTAAAAATAAGAAAACATCACAAAGTGAAATAAAATAAATATAATAAATTAACGTTATAGAATGATCCAGTGTGATTCAGCGATGGAATCACACTTGGGAATTTCACATGCTTCGCCTCCCAGCCTTGAGCTGTAAACCTCCAGTTCACCCCCGTGCTTTGATGCTCTTGCCAAGGTCCCCCTCTTCTTCCCTCTATCAAGTGTTAAATACTTGTCTTTCATGATAAAGTTTCCTATTATCATTGTCTAGCTTTTGTGGACATTCTTATCCACTTGCCTAGGCTTTTCCATAAAAGCCCGTCTTTCTCTCCTGCGGTGCCTTTAGGATTTTCTAAGCTTAACATCTTTCTCGAGCTAAGAAACTTAACTGTTTTTTTGTCCCATCCATTAACTTTACCTAGAATTCCATTCTAAAATGTTTATCATGAAAAATTATCAAATCTCATTTATCAATAAGATTTTATTCAGCAAGAGTCTCCTTTCTAAATATATCATTCCCAAGTTTTTTATTTATGTATTAATAATTATTTCAATATTCCTCGCTTTATCGACATTCTTTATTATGTACACATTCTAACTAACACCCTATTTCAACAAAGTGGAAAAATATTACAATATACAACTAATGAAAATTGGTTACTAACAGATGAATGGAATAGGTATCTAATTCATAAAGATTCAAAAAATGATGTTAGAAAGGTGAACACAACAACATCAAGAGAGGAAAATACATTTAGATATAAAATTTTAAGTATGAAATCAATGGACACTCTATTGTTACGCAAAATTAGTGAACTCTTGACAAGTTTAGGATAAAAAGGCAAGCGCTATAAGGTAGCATTTTTATTTTTGATACCCTTGCAATGAATTAAATATTAAATTTCAATTTGAAAGAGAAGGATGCAATGTAGTTTTTCTTTGAAACAGGTGATAAATGTAAGAAAGCATTTCAAACACAAAAAATACTTGCAACAATCTCAAAATTGAATTTCTCAATTTCAAACAATTTATTTTCACATGGAATTCATGGAAAAACTTAACATGCAATGCTTTTTCGAGTTGCCTCCCTCAGGGAGTATTAATATAGTTTCCATCATAGATCAAGCAAAAAGGGAGAATTCAACCACTATGGCTCATGAAATCTAGCGGAAAAGGGGCTTGAATAAACTAAACCATTTCCAGAAAATTTTCTTTGATGGTTTGTATGACAGAAGCTTGCAACTCGGCTTCCACTGTTGTTCGATGAAAGGGTTTTAAATGTGTTAGAAAACCTACACAGATGAATCTAGCTAGTAAAGGTTGAACACACAGCTTTGCAGAGAAAAAACACTAAAGGAATCGAAAGAACAAAAAGAATGATTGATTCAGAAAATAGGTTACAATGCTCATGATATAGCGTTACTGGATGAATATCCCAAGGTAATGTGCCACAGTGGTGATCAATGAGAGGACTGAACACCTACAACAAGTTCTCGAGAGAGCTATCCAGTTGCAGAGTGAAAGGAGGAGCAAATCAGGGAGTAAATCATGTAGAAGAACTAGCCAGTTGTACAGTGAAAGGAAGAGCAAATCATGGAGTAAATCATGTAGAAAGGATCTTGCATGTGGTCCCATGCACTAATTAAGTGTTTGCATGTGCTAGTAATGAAGGTCCTAGGTGTGTAGTATCTCAAACAACGGGCCCCCCCCGCTCCCTGAACACCACTATGGGGAAAACTAGAAAATGGGCCCTGGCAACTAAGGCCAAAGGTCACCCAAAATATAGTGCAACTTGTACTAAAATTGAGGAAAGAGGGAAAACATTGTGGGAAACCCCCCCCCCTCAAAATACAATGTAATCAGAAGAAAAGAGGAAGGAAAGATAGTTGCTAAGTAACTGTGTCCTTCAATCTGTTGAAAAATGAGATTAACTCAGACACATTACAGAAAAACACATATAAAAATCAGACACAAAATATGGCGGAAAAAGGCTGAAGCCTCATGCTTCTCTCTCATTACTCTTCATCAAAAATAATTGAAATAGTGTTACAAATAAATAGATTAGAGACAGTGTTCTCAAGATAGTGCGTGCTATCTTAGACACCTTTGGTTGAGATAATTTCTCCTTTGGTTGAGATAATCTCTCACCAGACACACCAATATAGGAGTTACCTAAACTAACTCCTATCTTAGAGGAACAACCCAAGAGTTAGGCACAAATTCCTAACTTGGAATATTTAATTAATTTATTTATTTTTGGATTTATTATTGTTTTATGAGAGAGTCTAACATTCGCCCCCTCAATGATAAATCCAAAAACGAGAACCATCTTCCAAGTTCTCATGTTGATCCTCAAAAACATTGCTTGAAAAAACCGCCAAAACCTAGATGCTGGAAAAAACTCAAATCTGAAGAGAACATGAATCAACTGCATGCTTGATTCATCTCTGAAGGATGCTTGACAACTCCATCATGTGCCAAGCTGCAAAAGGATCCAAGTTTCCTTTGCTTGAAAACAGCATCCGGTGTCCACTGACACAATTTGATGATGATTGCCCACTGGCTGAAGATGTCGAAAAACAACTCAATGTTTCTTTTGCTATGATGAAAGCTGCTCACTGCTGCTTTGGCTGTCGATCGCCCACTGGCGAATTTGCTGATGCTCACTGCTGATGACAAATGCCCACTGGCTGATGAAGATGCCCACTGGCTGCTTCGCTGATGTTGTCGAGACTTTCAGTCTGACAACCACTTGTCAATTTCATTGACATTTTCCCCCCTTTGTCAGCTGAAAGGAGAGACAATCTGCTCCAAAATATATTTGAACTCCCCCCCTTCAGGTGTAGGAGAGTTTCACTGTTGTACTCCCGCATTCAACTGCATGAGAGTACCATCATCTGTTCACTGCTGGCTGCACTATGTAAGATTGTAGTCGGTTGTAGAACTGAGACAACCGTTTGACTGTGGATGACCATTCCCAAGGATCAATCCAGTCATAATGTATCTTCAATCTGCCTGATTTTTGGTGGTTGCGACATTTTGCTGAGGAATGATTGGGCTTGCCACAATGGCAACACGGATGGAGATCAAAACACTGATCTTCCAAATGACCGGCTCTTTGACAATGAGAGCATGTCGGTTGAACATGAACTTCAGGTTGCATGCAATTTCGTTTGTCTACAACTTTCTCAGAACCTGCTGAGGTGAGTGGTTCAAGAAATCCTGCACTCACAAACTTAATTGGCTTGGAATAATCTGGGATTTGTAAGTTGGTGTCATCAGGGACATATCATAAGCCACGTCTATTCTTGTTATTTTGAATTTCTTCCCAGGGCTTGATGATGGCTTTGGAAGAAATTCGAATTTTATCATGAACAACTTCGACACTTGAAGTTGTTGGGATGAATGACTTATCATCTAGATGGTTCAAAGACTTGAAAGTATCACTCTTTTCTTGCAATTCATTCCTTTGAAGTTAAGGCTCAAGTTGAAGAAACTCAATGGTTTCATGTGTTTGCTGTAGATGCCGTGAAATATCAGCAAGAGTTTCTTTGCTAACGTGCACCATGTCTTCATCACTGGAGATGATCAAACTGTGAAGAATGTTTAACAACTGAATATGCTGTGCCATCTGAACTTGCTCACGTGAAATCAGGCTCTCTTGTTGTAGATGTCGTGCACTTGATTTTGTTTCACTTTACTTGAATGACAGGCTCGCTTGCTATGGGACTTGACTGGCACGCTCGCTTGATTTGTTGATCTCAACTTGCTTGATTGGTGTTAGAGTTGAACTTGTTGTGGTTGCTGTGATGGTTGTTTCAAGAAGTTAAAACTCATGGACTCACTTGATTGTGCTTTAAAGGAAGGGTGTCGAACACTGTCGAAAATGCACCCAAAAAAGCTTACAATGATTTCAATGATTCACTACAATGACTCAATTCAAGACTTGGGTGTCGGTTTCAACCGAGAATGCACCCTTTACAATTCAATGTGATTGGAATTTGATTTACAAGTTCTTAAATTTGTTTGCAAGAATGTCGATGTAGACTTTGCTTTGAAATGCTTTAACTTGATTAAGTGAATTTGCTTGTTGATGTAGAATGCTGATGTTGACAATCTAGGATTATGAGTTGTATTTGCACAGATGCAAGTGTTGAGTTCAATTGTCCTTCCTTGACGCTATTCTTTTACAAGTGTTGTGCTTGCTTGCATTGAACTTTATGTCTGTGGTAAATGCGATCATTTATGTGTCACAACTAGACACAAATCATAAGCAACAACATGAAGCCATAAAAACACTCGCCATCACAAATACACTCTTCGTGTACCTAAGATCCCCTTATTCAATTTCGGGCGGATCTAGGACACAATCACTGCAAATAATATGTCTTTATTAAATTTTGGAGTACATAAGCGTTCAGCTTCACAACATCTTCATGGAATCAGAGCTCTAGAATTTTTGAAAGAAGAAAATGTCTTCAAAAAACTACCTGCACTCACTCACTCTCAAAGTAAAATATTACTTCGGATTACAAAAAAAAATTTCTCTCAAAGAATTCCACTTATCACTTTGAATACAAAATCACTTCTTACTTCAAAAAAAAAACTTTATCACTTCAAAGTATTAAAGAATTTCTCTCAAAGAATTCCACTTATCACTTTGAATACAAAATCACTTCTTACTTCAAAAAAAAAACTTTATCACTTCAAAGTATTAAAACATGCCATGTTTTTATATATTTTTGTATGTGCTAAATTTGATTTTGTTGGATGTTGTTCTGGCTGCAGTATGGCAGTAACAAAATATGTTGCTCGCACATAGAACACTGCCACCTCACGGACTTTGTGGCCCCACCAACAGTTGTACAGCTCGTTATTAATTGTCCCCGGGTCTTCAAAAGCTGAGGTTGTGCATAATCAAAAGAAAGCCATCGGAACACAAACAAAAGTGTCGCTATCATCTAATCCGTTTCAGGTCCTTGTGCTTCAGTCAATTCTCGACGACTCCTCATCGTGAATTGGAGATTATTGATCCATTGATAAGAACAAATCCAACATTCGCTAGATTTGAGACGGATGTAGGGACGGGCTATGCACTGTCGCAACTGAACTTCTCCTCCCAATTCAACAGTCGCCCACTGACAGGAAAAACGTGACAGCGATAATTCTGCATGGGTGATTACCTTGACAGCGGTTACCGCCGTGGAAGACAAGGATATCTACTTGAGCTCTTTTAAAAGTCGTATGCAGGTGGAAAATTACCAACACTGATATTGTCAAAGAACATGAAGAAGAGAAGCTTTGTTTTCCAAGGTATCAAATAGGGCCAATGGAATAGAAAAGAGTTTTACCCACTAACTGAATTACGAATGATAAAAGTAGGGCAGTCTTTGATACCTCAACACCCAGAAAACCACGCTGCTCACAGAATGGAGCTTTGATATGAAAATGACAATTGCGCCACACAAATTCGTCTGATCAACCATATGCTCTTTTCTCATTTACTTCAAAATGTGTTTTGTCCTCACGCCAAACACCACTATCCTCAGGCTATGTACTTTCCGTAGCATTTTTCGATCAAGTTCAGTAAGTCTCTAGAGTCCTAAGTTCCGTGATCTCTCCACTACAGATTTGAATATTCTACAGGCTTCGGACTCAAGCAGAAGAGGGACTGGAGTTCGGCTTTGAAAACATGATGAAGATTATCACTGCAGTCCACTCTATATGGGCGCTAATCATAGTATTATTAATGGTCGATTTATCATCAGTGGATGCCCTAATTGCATCGCGAAAGCTTCAGAGAATCATTCACAAGATCAATTGCCATGGCCCATATCTCGGCATCGTTGTTCCGAACGCTTTCGAGATGGATCCTCTTCTGCAATCTTCTTCTTTCAATGTCTCCAAGACTCTGGATATTGCTGGGAGAAGATTTCATATAGGAAGTGTTGATAAGCACAGAGTCATCATTGTCATGTCAGGATTGGCAATGCTGAATTCAGGACTAACAACTCAGTTACTGCTGAGTTTCTTCAAAGTGAAAGGAGTCATCCACTACGGAATTGCAGGGAACGCCAACTCTTCTTTGCACATCGGATATGTTACAGTTCCTCGTTATTGGGCTCATACTGGCCTCTGGAATTGGCAGAGATATGGAGATGGACCTGATGATGAACTTTCTCTGGAATCAAATGGAGATTACACACGAAAATACGGGTACCTTCACTTTGGAAATTTCACAACCCCGTCAGATCAGAACTCAAGCAACCTCCTTAATAATATGTGGAACAGAAGACATGCAGCCAAGAATAGTGCCAAGCGCATTAAAATAGCAGAGACAAGCATTTATAAAAATATCAGAGACATCCTAAAAAACCAGAGACTTAACAAACTCTGTCAATTCAACATCTCTCAATTTTGGAGGCTCAACGCTGGAGAGCAGGGCTTGATGGATTCTTCGACACAACTAGTTCCATGCTGTCAGTTTTCTCTCACACTTGCACAGTTATGGGTTTTGAAGAATCACAAAAAATATAACATCGTATCGTTGGATTTTTGCTATCGCATGCATATGGAGGCACTGCTGCTATCGCTCCAAAGGCGAACACTTTTATGATGTAGTGTACAATCACATCACCACAGATTCACCAGAGGCTTCTCACAGATTCTTCCACGCAAGTTGCTTCAACTTGTTCGTCATAGTTCCACGCTGCAATAAAATTACTTTGGCTGGGTGCATTTTATCTACTGAAGGTCTCGCTCCACGCAAAATAAATTTTGCAGATAAACAATCAGAATTAATTCTCCTTCGCACCCATGAGCCAATTCTCAGGTGCACGCAATGGCTTTCTCTTGGCCTCAACAGACTTCTTTCCCGGAGTGACAACGCTCCTTCTATGCGCAATAATTTCTATTGAATTATGTGCCTCCCTCACATAATTCCCATGGCATGGGATCACCGACGGGTTCAATACAACCTTACACAATGCTGAATACGAATGGGGCAGCATGAAGCCTAAACCAGGCTCTGATACCACATGTTGAAAAATGAGATTAACTCAGACACATTACAGAAAAACACATATAAAAATCAGACACAAAATATGGCGGAAAAAGGATGAAGCCTCATGCTTCTCTCTCATTACTCTTCATCAAAAATAATTGAAATAGTGTTACAAATAAATAGATGAGAGACAGTGTTCTCAAGATAGTGCGTGCTATCTTAGACACCTTTGGTTGAGATAATTTCTCCTTTGGTTGAGATAATCTCTCACCAGACACACCAATATAGGAGTTACCTAAACTAACTCCTATCTTAGAGGAACAACCCAAGAGTTAGGCACAAATTCCTAACTTGGAATATTTAATTAATTAATTTATTTTTGGATTTATTATTGTTTTATGAGAGAGTCTAACACAATCCAAGACGAGTGCGCAGAGAGTGGAACTTCTGCTTAGTGAATGTCTTGGTGAAGATGTCTGCAATATGTTCTGTTGAAGGACATAACTGAAAATCAATGACCCGATCATGTATTAGTCTCTGATGTAGTGCATATGGATATCTAAGTGCTTCGTCCATTATCGTTGTACTCGATCCCTACAAAATTTGAGAGTGCTTTGGTTGTCACACTAGATGACAATGGGCTGGTGGAACTGGACGCCCAACTCAGTGAGGAAGTATTGTAGCCACAGAGCCTGAATGATGATGTTGACTACTCCTCTATGCTCAACCTCAGCTAAAGAGAGAGCAATAGTAGCCCGCTTCTTGCTCGACCAACAGATGGGGCAAGACCCTAGACTGAGTGAATATCCGGAGGTGGACTTGCGATCAATGCTCTCGCCCACCGAATCCAAATCTGTGAAGCCAAGGAGATTCAATGCAATCCCTGTTGCATAGTGAATCCCGAAGGTGATGGTGCCCTACACATATCATAGGATGTGCTTGGCAGCATTCCAATGTAGCTCATGTGGCTCCTGCATGTATCTGTAAACTACCCCTACTGCATATGAAAGATCTGGTCTTGAGTGGGTGAGGTACAATAAGCTCCCCACTAGCTGTCGATAGAGAGTACTGTCAACTAATGGAGTGTCACCTCCATCCTCAAGGCAGACCCTAGATAGAAAAGGAGTCGATGCTAGCTTGTAGTCAGTCATGTGAAATCTCTCGAGGATATCCCATGCATACTTAGCCTGAGAGAGTTTGATACTTGTGGCATCCTGGTTGATCTCAAGACCAAGAAAGAAGTGTAATGGACCCATGTCTGTCATTAAGAACTTATCATACAAGGCCCTCTTGACTGCAACAATGGCTGAAGCCAAGCTACCGATGATCAGGAGATCATCCACATACAAAACTAAGATAAGAAGAGAATCATGTGTCCTAAGCATGTGAACATTTGGACCAGAATTACATCTTTCAAATTTTGTGATAAGAGAAAAGAATCCATCTTCACATACCAAGCTCTTGGGGCCTGCTTAAGGCCATAGAGAGGTTTCTTCAGTCTACAGACCAAAGATGAATCCTGAATGAAACCATGTGGCTGCTCCATGTAGGTCTCCTTAGATAGGTCTCCGTGAAAAAAGGCATTCTTCACATCCATCTGATGTACATCCCACCCCTAGGCAGCTGCAATGGCAAGTGCAAGGCGTATGGAATCCATCTTTGCTACTGGAGCAAAGGTCTCGTCATAATCAATGCCATGCACTTGCTGGAAGCCTTTGGCTACTAGCCTGGCTTTCTGTCTGGTGATTTGCCCATCTACAGCACTCTTGGTCCTATCGACCCATTTTCATCAGACAAGTTTCCTTCCTGAAGGAAGGGGGACTAGATCCCAGGTCTGGTTCTTGAGGAGAGAGTTATACTCCTCCTCCATGGTGGACTCCCAGGAGGGATGCCCAACAGCCTCAACATAAGACTGCGGATCAAAAGACTGAACCAAATGACAATGCTAGGATGGCATTGGTTCAGTGGCAGTGAGGGCAAGAGGAGGCTCAATAAACTTTGAGCTAGTCCACCGTGGATCAGAAGTATCCCCCATAAGACCATTTCTAGTAGCTAGGTGGTCTTGTGCATATATCTCACTTAAGCTCCTTGTTCTTTGATTTATAACAGGGGAAGTTGATTCACTACTGGAAGCCCAATCTAGGCTTGGATGTGGATCATCATATGCATGCATTGGATTTGTATATGAATACTCTGTCTCTGCTTCTGCAAGCTCAACCTCAGCATCTGCATGCTCTGTATCTGCATCTGAGTGTAGTGAATCATCATCTTGGACATGAGGTAGATAAAAGGTGTCTGAATGGGGAAATTGATGTGCATGCGAAATACTTTCCTCAAATTTGACACTTTTCTCAATGATGAGCTTGTCCGTAGAGGAAATCAGGAGCCAGTATCCCTTCACACCATCAGGGTATAAAACAAATATGCACTCAATGCTCTGTGGATCAAGAGCTTTCCTCTTTTAACAGGGAATCCTAGCACATGCTTGGGAGCCGAAAACACGGAAGTGGGTGACCTCCGGTTTAGTGCCGCTCCAAGCCTCAAAGGGGGTCCAATCCTTGACAGACCTATGAGGAGATCTATTTTGAATGTAGTTAGCACAATTAAGTGCTTCAGCCCATAACTTATGTGGTAGTGACTTAGCATGCAACATGCATGAAGCCATCTCTTTGAGAGATCAGTTCTTTCTCTCAACAACTCCATTCTGCTACGGAGTGTATGGAACTGTGTGATGCAACTATATGTCAGACTCAAGGCAAAGGTTCTAAAGTGTTGTGTTAACATATTCCCCCCCAATGTCTATACACAGGGCTTTGATCTTTCTCTCTGACTGTGTCTCAACTAGTGCTTTGAAATCTTCAAAGTGCGCAAAAACTTTAGATTTGGCCCTGAGAAGATACACCCAAGTATACATTGAGAAATCATCAATAAATGTAATAACATACCTTGCTTTATTGATGGAAGGATGAGGAAAAGGCCCCATGAGATCACTATGTATCAAATCTAGAAGAGAGGATGCTCTGTGAGTCTTACCAGTGTCAAACTTTTCTCTAGGATGTTTGCCAAGGACACACCCTTCACAAACTCCTTTGGAGAAATTGATATTTGGCAAGCCTTCCACCATATCATGTTTGCTTAGTTGCTGCATATACCTGTAATTTAAGTGACCAAATCTCTTGTGCCAAAGCCTGCTACTATCATCAGAATGTGTAAGCAATAAGGAGGATTCAAATTCAATAAATTCAGAAAATATATAGAGTCTAGCTCCATTGTTTACCTCACCGATTGCAATTTTGGAGCTGCTATGTAGGTTAGATATGTTCACTGCATCTGGAGTAAATTCCACTCTCTTTCTAGTGCCAGAATGAGTGATCTGATAAACTGAAAGCAGGTTTACCGAAAGTTTTGGAACATGAAGCACATCTTCAAAGCTTCCGTGTAAAAGTTCCACAATACCTTTTCCGGTGACCTCAATAGGTGAGTCATCTCCCATGAGGATGGGAGGTCCTATGTATGCATCCAAAGAGGAATAGATGTCCTTTGCAGCAGCCATATGATGTGATGCACCGGAATCTATAATGCATGCATTGGAAGAAGAGTTAATTGCAACTAAAGCATGAAAATTGTTACCTTTCCTATGTGGCATATCCTCAGTTTTCTTCTTGGCGCCCTCAGGGACGTGGTCCCAAAGGCTATGCTTCTAAAGGATTTCTACCATTTGGTCAATTTGTTTCTTCATGTAGGAGGATTCCAGATGGAATCCTCAGTGACAATAGGTGCATTTGTCTCATTTCTTCCCTTTCTCATTTCTGGAGCTGGAGGAGTCATTGAAGGGCTTGGTGTACCCTTCCTTCTTTATATGGGAATGCACTTTTCCCTTGTCTTTTTGCTGTTTATTTTTCTGATTTGAATCAGATCTATGATTTTTATTGTGGCTGCCATCATGCACAGCAAGTGCATACGCTTTTGGAGGTTTGATTTTCCCCATGCCAATGAGTTTATCTTGCTCAAAAGTGAGGGACTCCATGAACTCTTTGAGAGAAGGCATAGTGTAGGTTTTACCTATTGTGAGCCTTACTGAATGAAATGTAGACATAAAGACGAAGTATTCTGATCCGAGCTTTGACATAATAGAGAGAACTTGGTGACTCTCGTCCTTGGATTTGTCAATTCCACAACCCTTGAGTTATAGCAATAGATCATTATATTTGGTGAAATAATCTTGAATTCTGTCATAGTTCCGTGGATCCAATGAGAGCAGCTCCACTTGGAGCAGATGTCCTTTCATCTCATCCCGTTTCCCGTAGAGTTCTTCAACCTTTTTCCAAATCTCATTGGGAGTAGTGCAGGTAGATAGATGAAACTGCAACTCTGGGGAGATGCACACGCATATGGATCCGTGGGCCTCATGCATGCAGTTGAGGTACTTGGATCTCTCTATGGCTGAAATGGGTTCCACTTCTGCAACCATAGTAATCCTGTACAACCCTTTCTGATGAAGGTATCGAGCCATTTGGTACTTCCATTCGTGATAGTTCTACGGTGTTAGGCTCGATGCTTTGGGGAACTCCATTTTTCTATTGATCTTCGATCTCCACGTTGTAATACCTACAAAATAAAGTATTGGTGCGCCTTTTATCTAGTAACCTGTGGGCTCTGATACCATGTAAATGTGTTAGAAAACCTGCACAGATGAATCTAGCTAGTAAAGATTGAACACACAGCTTTGCAAAACAAAAACACTAAAAGAGTCGAAAGAATAAAAAGAATGATTGATTCAAAAAATAGGTTACAATGCTCATGATATAGCATTACTGGGTGAATATCCCAAGTCAATGAGAGGACTCAACACCTACAACAAGTTCTGGAGAGAACTAGCTAGTTGTGGAGTGAAAGGAGGAGAAAATCAGGGATTAAATCATACAGAAGAACTAGCCAGTTGTGAAGTGAAAGGAGCAGCAAATTAGGGATTAAATCATGTAGAAGAACTAGCCAATTGCAGAGTGAAAGGAGGAGCAAATCAAGGAATAAATCATGCAGAAAGGATGTTGCATGTAGTCCCATCCTCTAACTAAGTGTTCGCATGTGCCAGTAATGAAGGTCCTAGGTTTGTAGTATCTCCAACAAGGGTCCTTTGAATTTGCACGCTTTTGCAAGGTCCGTTACATCCATGACCTACGACGTATACTCCTGGAGTGATGAAAGAGTCTCTGGAAGTGTATCCAACCCTCTATCCTTATCCAACCTTGAACCTTCTGGCCACACAACATGTAGAGCCCGTCTTTGCAAACATTATATATCTAGCTAAGGGCCATGTTGGATACGCTTAGTGATTAAGAAAAATATGAGTAGATCAATGGAAATATACTAATGAAATGAACATCTCAAAGTAAATAAATCAACCACTGATAAAAAAATCCATACATACTTTTAGTCTTGCAAGATGTTAAATGTCAACACAAACTACACAGAAAACAAAACCAACAGCCTGCGTATTACAATGTGAAATTATTTACTAGGTATTGCAACTAAAAAGGACATAAACCAAAAAATATAAAGAGCTCATTACTAGTCCCATGTCACAACTTCTCCTTCAAGAAAAATACAATGCAAATGACAACACATTTATACGCTTGTAATTGATCAACAAATACAAAACTATGAAGTGGCACCATTACTTCCACAAAATTTTCTTGGGAAAATTTTAAAGAATTTGTCAATTAAAAAATAAGAATAAACTCTAACGGCTCTATCCTCTTCTTAATATATGAATCCCTATAGATAATTTAGGGTTATTCCCTGAAAATTAATAAAAACCAATGGAAAAATGTATAATCCAAACCAAAGAGTTACTTCTCTTCCGACCTGTCTAAACTCAGCAAAATTATGTTGATTTTATTCTCTGATAGTAAAGCCAAGCCAACACTATGGCCGCCTCGTACATATGAAAGACAAATATTTTCATTGCAAAGTCATTTCTCCACCCGTCACATAATACCGTAAACATCGACTCTCTCAGTAAAATAATAAATTAAATCCCAACTGTCAATAGAACATTTACTGTAAGCTAGCAAAACCGTGAAAGAGCATCAAATTGAAAGGAGACCTTCACAGTTATTATACATGAAAGTGCAGGAACGTCTCTTTGTGATTGTTTTAACTTGTCGATCGGCTTGTCAAAATTTAGAGTGGTGTAATCTGTGAAGGACCGACATAGCTCTGCTAGTTTGGAGGTCCGATCATGCTCAGGAGGTATGCTGTCTAGAAGAGTTTCAAATCTAAATTCGGGGGATATTTAACGGAGTCCATCGATCCAGACGAGATGAAGCACTTTTGTATGTATTGGGTATTGACGAAGGTGATACAGAATCCTGGAGCATATAAAATCTTAGAGAGCTGTATCAAGGCTTGAATGTGACCCTGAGTAGGGAAAGGGAGCATAACAACATGAGGTCGTGTATTAATGGTGCTAGTGCAGAGTAAACCTACAAAATGTTAGAGAATCTAAACTAATACGGGGGGTGGTAAGCGAAACGGGATGAGTGATCAGGAATAAGACAGTTTAGGGAGCCATATATACATTGAATTACAGGTTTCCAATGTATTTACAGGTGTTGAAACTATAGTTACCAAGTTAATTTTGAAAGAAAAAATTTTAATTCTGGAAAAAAATTAGATAATATACATTTTAAAAACCAGAATATATATACTTTATTTTTTCTGACAATAAAATATTATAATCATTTTCCTTCTAATTCATTTTGAATTTTGAATACTTTTTAATATCTCAATAATATAACAACTTTAGAGATGCAATTCAATTCTTAAAAAAACACACTTACTCTTAGCTTGAGACGTTAAATTTAAAATCTAAAGAATCTCACCGCTATCTACTTATTATCAAATAAAAAAATTATCAAGGAAATATATTTAAGAAATTAGTAATAATTTCTTTTCAACCTTTCTTTATTTTTCTGGCTTTCTTGACTTTCCTACCTTC
Organism: Pinus tabuliformis; assembly: GCA_031772625.1. NCBI lineage: Eukaryota > Viridiplantae > Streptophyta > Pinopsida > Pinales > Pinaceae > Pinus > Pinus tabuliformis. Next base: position 1,875,499,630 of record CM062819.1, on the reverse strand, counting down.
CAGAGCGGCGAATTTGAAAAATATAAATTTTCCAATTTCACAATTGTTTCTATTTTTCTTCATTTTCTATGTAATGTTTCTCAATACCCACAAACCCTGATGAAAGGAGACAAGTATATTTATCAGTTTCATCTTCTAATCAGAAAATCTAAACCATGCAAGTATATCTATCAGTTTCATCTTTTGATTAGAAAATCTAAGTCAGCAACCGTCAACAAGACTCATTGGGTTTGCCAGAAAACACACTTCAAGCCCAATTTTTGTCTAGGATGCACACTCCACCAGCACAAGATCTACACTCATACTAACAACATAACCAGTAACAAGATAAGCAACTTAACCAACTAAATAATCAAATTTTAATTTTGAGAGTAAGTAAAAAAAGTCAATAGATATACCAAATCCAAGAAAAAATAAAAATCCTTTTTCATATTTATAAAACATTGTGAGAACATTCCTCTCACAAAATGCCCATAACTTCAACTAAATCCATCGTTATAACCCATGTTCAACATTAAATTCATGACTCAATTTTGTTGACAAACACAGGAACACGGGATGAAGAAATATCTGTACCTAAATTTTGTGGCAAAAACTAAAACACCTCATGAGTAAGTGTCGGTACCTAAATTTTGTGGAAAAACTAAAAACACAACCTGCAGAAAAGTCAAAGGTCATACCCACCACCGAACGAATTGAGTTGCATCGAGCTATTCACTGTTCGAATCGAATTGGTGAATTTTCGAATTTTTTGCGCCGATACGGGTGAATTGGGAGGTCATACCCACCACCGAACGAATCGAGTTGCATCGAGCTATTCACTGTTCGAATTGAATGGGTGAATTTTCGAATTTTTTGCGCCGATACGGGTGAAATTTGGTAGCTATGGTTCACGCCGGGGCAGGAAGCCTTTGCGATATGACCATGGCATGGTTCTGCGCTTACCCATTTGACTTTCTAAATAATAAGCTTTTCCTATTGGTCGGAAAACTGCTTGCAGTTATTTTTCTTAGAAATTCCTAACGAAGAAGATTATATACACATTTTTTTATGGCTTTTAAATGCTATATTTTTCCATTTTTTATATTTATTAAATAAAAGTTAATAAAAACACTAGATATATATTTCATTTTTTCCAATAATTTTAATATAGACCATAATTAATATATGTAGCAATATTAGTATTTTTTTTAATTGGTTTTACATTTTTTTTAACTAATCGGAAGAAAATATTAAGCAAAAATAAAAGTGTAGAAATAAGAACAAAATATATTTAAACAAAACATAAATTTTACTTAATATATATCATTGAACTTGTATAAGAATTGTTATCGATACATCTTAAACTTTTGAATTGTTTTTAGGGAAACGAGTTCTTAGCGTGGAAAATTCAAATTATAAGCTTTATTTCGAGTGACTGAAAATAAATAAATAATTTTTTTAATTAAAAAAAAATATTAACATAAATTTTAAAAATTATTAAATTCTTAATTATAGATATTTAGATTTTAGATAATATTAACTCTAAATTATATTAACTATAAATTATTTATTACTATGACACACATTAGTTTCATTCAAGCTACAACAATATCTTGATATTCATTTTAAGGAATTAAAGATATCTATAATAACCATGACACGTCCATAAGAACGTGATATAATTTTAAGAAATCAAAGATACATATAATAACCATGGCACATCCATAAGAAGGTGGTATTCATTTTCAAGAATCAAAGACACATATAATAACCATGGCACATCGATAAGAAGGAGACCGCAGTCTCCCACTTGAAGCCAAATAAGAGTCATGAATCAAGTCACATTGAGTCCTATCATGCCTCTACATAACTCATGTTTATTTCGTGGTAGAATCTTAGCGAGCATATCAATAGGGTTCCTATCTGTATAGATCCTTTCCAAGGATAACTGTTCTTCTTCCAACACATGTCGGATCCAATGGTACTTTAAGTCAATGTGCTTGGTTTTTGAATGAAATGCTGGGGTTTTCACCAAGTGAATGACACTCTGACTATCACAATATAACACATACTTGTCCTGCTTTATTCCTATATCTCCTAGGAATCGCAGCATCCACAACATCTCTTTACAAGCTTTTGTTGCAGCTATGTACTCTGCTTCTGTTGTAGAGAGGGCTACTATTCTTTGTAGCCTTGACACCCAAGATACTGTTGTACCTGCAAATGTATACAAATAACTTGTAGTGGACTTTCCAGTGTCCATATCCGCATTTGTAAATCCTTCAAGCACGGTCTCATCATGACGAAAATCCATTTTACTGCTTGCCAATGTTGTTTGCGTGGATTGGCAAGGAACCTACTCACTACTCCCATTGAATATGCAATGTCTGGTCATGTGCATACCATGGCATACATCAAACTGCCAACTGCTGAAGCATAAGGAATCGTGCTCATCTCTTCTTTCTCCTTGTCATAACTAGGACATAATTCAATACTCAAGTTGAAGTGGGCTACAAGGGGTGTACCAACTGGCTTGGCATCCTTCATATTAAACATGTCAAGCACCTTCTTGATATAGTTTTCTTCTAACGCATAATCCACATGCCCAATATCTGTTGCACTGGTCCTGAATCCTTCATTGCAAATTTTCTACCCAAATCTTTCTTCAACCTATTGATCTTATTCTTATCATGCCCAACAATCAACATGTCATCCACATATAACAATAATATGATATACTTTCCTTGATCATACCTCTTGATATAAACACAATGGTCAGCTTCCAAACTCTGAAAACCATGTTCCAACATGAATGAATCAAATTTCTTGTACCATTTTCGAGGTGTTTGTTTCAACCCATAGAGACTCTTCTTCAACCTAAAAATAAGGCCTTCTTTTCCTTTTTCTATGAAGCCTTCTAGTTGCTCCATATAAATTTCTTCCTCCAATTCATCATGAAGGAAAGTAGTTTTTACATCTAACTGTTAACATTCTATGTCTAAAGCAGCAAGTAGACCAAGAATGACTCTAATGGATGACATTTTAACAACAGGTGAGAATATTTCAGTGAAGTCAATACCTTCTTTTTGGGCAAAACCTTTCACCACCAAACTTGCTTTATACCTCTCCTTCTTTTCATCACCTTCATGCTTAATCCTGTAAACCCATTTGTTTTGTAGAGCCTTTCTACCTTTTGGGAGGTTTACCAACTCCCAAGTTTTATTTTCCAGCAAAGAGTTCATTTCTTCTTCCATTTCTTTCTTCCATTCTTCACTCTACTCAACTTTACAGGCTTCTTGAAAACAATTAGGCTCACCTTCATCAGTCAACAAAATATAGTTTGAAGGAGGATACCTTTGTGAATGCTCATGAGGCCTAGAAGATCTGCAAACCAACTGTGGTGGTGCATCATCAGGTTGAATCTCCTGTAAAGGTTCCTGCCAGATTCCTTATTCTTGTTCTTCATCATTTTCCACTTGTTGTTCTTCATGCTCCTGAATCTGCTATTCATTTTCTTGTATTGGTGGTATGTTTTCCTGCTACTCTTCAAACCTGTCAATAACCTTCTTGACCTCGAACTCACCTATAGTCCTCTTGAACATTTCTGATTCATTAAATATAACATCCCTACTTCTAACAATTTTTTGTTTGACTGGATCCCATAGACGATAACCAAAATCCTCATCCGCATATCCCAAAAAATGCGTTTCATAGATTTATCATCTAGCTTAGTTCTATTTTCTTTGGGAATATGTACAAATGCTTCGCATCCAAAGATTTTCAACTGAGAATAATTCAAATTCTTACCAGTCCAAACTTCTTCAGGGATATCGCCATCCAAGGCTGTAGTTGGAGATCTATTTATGAGGTAGCAAGCGGTCTTGACTACTTCAGCCCAAAAATTCTTCTCCAAACCTAAATTGGACAACATAGTTCGCACCTTTCCCATAATGGTGTGATTCATCCTTTCTGCGACACCATTCTGTTGAGGAGTACCAAGCACAGTCTTCTCATGCTTTATGCCAAACTTGTTACAATATTCCTTAAATGATTTTGAGCAATATTCTCCACCATTATCTCTTCTTAAACACTTGAGCAATTTGTTAGTCTTTCTTTCAACAACAACATGAAATTTTTGAAATATTCCAAACACTTCACTTTTACTTTTCATAAGATATGCCCAAATCTTCCTGGATGCATCATCTATAAATGTTACAAAATATGATGCTCCTCCTAATGATTTGATGTTAACAGGCCCAAACACATCTGAGTGTACCAATTTTAACACATTTTTCCTTTTGTCATGGTCACCTCTAAGGAATGAAACCCTTCTTTGTATACCATATATACAATGCTCACAAAGATCAAGATTGCAGGATTTCAAACCTGGGAATAAATTTTTACCAACAAGGATTTTTAAGCCCTTCTCGCTCATGTGACCCAAACGCTTATGCCACAAATCTACTGAATTTCCTTCTTTTGTGATAACAGCCAAATCTGATTTTCCTATCAATGTCTTCAATGTGTATAATGTTTTTGTCTTGGGTCCTTTGGCCATGACCAATGCACCTTTGCTAATTTTCCAGCCTCCTTTTCCAAAGCTTGTCGAATAGCCTTCATCATCCAGTCATCCCAAAGACATTAAACTCATGCGCATTTATGGTACATGCCTGACCTGTTTCAACAATATATCTTGTCCATCTTTTATCTTGATCTGGACATCTCCCATTCCAACAATACTACAAAAATGATTATTCCCCAAATGCACTCTACCATAATCACCAGAATTATATGAAACAAAACTATCTTTGCATGGGGTTACATGGTGAGATGCCCCAGAGTCAAGGATCCAATCAAAGCTACTTCTAGATGTATATACACATGCATCCTCTACTGAAATAGTAAACAACACATCACCATTTGTGGCTACAGTAGTAGTCTCACCTTCATTTGTGCTGGATGACTTGTGATTTGTATTAGATGGTCTCTGATCCTTTTGTCCTTTCTTCCAAAATCGACATTCTTTCTTCATGTGCCCGGGTTTGCCACAATGAAAGAAAATTATCCTTCCTCTCCTTGATTTTGATCGGCCTATCAATCTTGATCGTCCTTGCCGGCCTCGATCCATTCTCCTACCACGATCAGCTAGAGCTAGAGCTTCTCCTCCTTGGTTTTCCACAATTGACTTGCGTCGCAGTTCCTCATTCATTAAACTATTGCTGACATCATCAAACTTCAGGGTCCCTACAGTTGTTGAAGTGCTCATAGCTACAATTAAATTTTTCTAGTTTTTTGGCATAGAACACATTAGCAAAATAACTCTAATTTCATCATCTAAAATTAATTTAACAGAGGAAAGCTAATTAGTAATAATATTAAATGCATTCAAGTTCTCAGCAACTAAAGCACCCTCCTTCATTTTGAGATTATAAAGCTTCTTCATCAAGAACACTTTGTTTGATGCCGTGTTCTTCTCATATAGATCATGGAGCTTCTTCCATAATCTTTCAGCCATCTTTTCTCCGGACACATTGAAATACACATTCCTTGCTAGATATTGGCAGATTGTTGCAATCATCTTTCTATCTAGCTTATCCCATTCTCCATTTGTCATCGATGAGGTTTTCTTTGTGGTGCCCTCAATCGACAAATACTGATCCTTCAAAATCAGTATATCCTCCATCTATGATTTCCATAGGGCAAAATTAACTCCGCTCAACTTCTCCATATCTATAACTGTTGTCTCCATTTTCAATATATTGATGCCAAAAAACAAAAACTCCACTTAAAAATAAAACATTAATTATTACTCTTTAAAATTTAGTAATAATGACCTTCCTCCTTTTAAAATACCCTTTTCAAAATTCCTGCTCCTTTTTAAAATGTAGTTTTCAAAATTCCAACATATAATTATATAAATATAAAAACATATATAATGTTTTAACCTTTTCACATTTGACAGATACATATTTTGGTTTGTATATGTGCAAGCTTGATGAAAAAAATTACAAACTCCATGTAAAACACTTATGCACTCCACATTTTAGGCTTGATGGCACGTTTCACCATATGCCCATGATTTTTTTATTTCTTGCAACAACTGTCTTAACGTTCCTCAACTAGTTCCTCAGCTATTTCCTGAACAGATATTTTTTTTAGACTCTCTTCTTTGCAGCAATTTCTGATTTCCTGGACAGATCCTTCAACAACTCCAAAGGTAACAGCCAATGTTTTAATGAACACTGCCAGAGTAAGAAGATGGCACTAAGTGACTTGCACAGTGGATATTCGACCATAGATCTGATACCAGTTGTTAGTTCAGAGCATACATCACACACAACATATTTATACTCACAGGCTTAGATGGCAATAGAAAAGGATACTTTTAGAGATAGACAAATGGAGAAACAACAATATTACTCAATCAGAAACAGTGGAATAAATAAAACAATCATTGGAGAACATCACTTTGCATTACGCAATAGGCCTGGACCTTGGCTTGCTTTCCTTGGCCAAAGAAATTACAAATTTGTAAAGGCTGAAGAAGGATCTAGAATCCTGCATGTGATTTATATGGAGATCTAGAAACTAATGGCAGTTTAGAAGGATCTAGAATCCTGCATGTGATTTAGATGGAGATCTAGAAACTAATGGTGGTGTAGAAGGATCTAGAATCTTGCATGAATTTGGCTTCACACTTAACATGCAGAGGGTTCAACTGACATAAAACATCATAATTTCATGACTCAAAACTTAAATGAGAGCTACTAAAAAAATCTCAAAAGAGACTAACCAGGTATTTGTCTAGAACAACAAACATTAGGGACCAAACATGATTTTACTGCTTTGAACCACAGAAAAATAATAGATGATTCGATCAAAAAAATGTAACCAAGTAAAGATACACAAAAAGAAATAAAATGCTTAATAGAACCAACCAAAGGCTCAGAATAACTGATACAGACCAGAGAAGAGGCATTCTCCTTGGATCTATTCCTAGGGATAGATTAGTCAATTATGTAGTGGGGGACCTTTCTTTGAGAGAACATCTGTTTGCGTGTTGAATTCCCTGTAGATGTGAAAGGAAGATAAGAATTGGAATTCCAACAATAACATTTTAGTCTTTGACTTCCAATAACATAAATTTAAAACTTCTTGATCAAATTTCCTACATAGCTAGTCTATAATAACTTTAGAGTTTGTCCTGATCACAAGCTTGGGAATGTTTAAAGACTTTGCAAAAAATAGGAGAGCCTAAACTGCTAAGAGTTACTTTTGTGTTGGTGCATTGACCAAAACCCAGGCTAGCCTTTAGGAAATGAGTTTGAGAGAGAAAAATGTTAAGGCCTCCACCACACTAAGAAACACCAACCAAAAAAAAATTGTGGGAAGATCAACATTTAGAGAAGGAAGAACAGGAATTTTGTTTTGGAACATGTTTTCCTCAGGAATAAATTCTCTCAAGGAAGCCACCACCTAGAAAGTAACTTGTAATAGGTTTGGGGAAGTGTTTTCGAAGGTTTTTTTGTTTCTTAACCCCGATAGACTCCATGCAATGAAAATTGGAAGGGTCTGTGCCCTTTTCATATTGTTGTGCTAAAAGAAAAGGAACTCTTTTAAGGATTGAAAAGAAACTGCAACAGTGTACCTGGTTGGTGATATAAAATTTGACTAGATATATTCTCCTCGTTTGCCCACAAGGGCTTCACTAGGGAGCAATAGCATAACATGTGGGTTCATATTGAGGGATATTTATTGAGAAAAGAATGACATAATATATTGGGGATATATAGGAGGTAAAGTGTTTTTATATTGGAAAGTATAAAAGATGGAGCTCAAAATTAACGAAAAATTATAAAGGGGTATAAAAAAATGTTAATAAAAAAATGGATACCTACAATATCTAGTGAAATTAGAGATTTTTTAAATTGGGTAGATGTATTGAGTTTGTATTGGTAGGGGGTTAAATAATGTGACTTTTTGAGGTACTTGCCAATATGTAGTCAAGTTAAGGGTATTGTTTAGTATGCCACGCACGTGATATGCCATGGGTTCATTGAGTGACACTCCCGTAGTTTGCTCAACATAAAACACAAAAACTGATAAAATGAAATCCGTTTTTTTACAAATTGTTCCAAGTTTAATTATTTTTTTAAACCACAAAATATGAATATTTAATTTCCACGTTATAATCTACCACCAATGAAATGCCGCAACTCATAACGTTGCGGATATGGCTTCCACACTCCTAGATTCATTATTCCAATCCCAAACTAAATTATCCCCTCATTTGAGAGATTCTTCTTATTGTATGCTCTATCACACATGCATTAGTTAAGGATTACAACTTTTGAATATTGAAATTGCAAATATTTTGTGAACAAAATTTTAACTACATTTGTAATGATAATGCCATAAAAGGTGGAGCACTCATATGGTCATATATAAAAACTAGGTCTTACATGTGGCATAAGCTTATTACTGAGCTTAAAACTTGAGAATCTTTGCAGCTTTTTATACGAAGTAGTTACTAGTTTTTATTATTTTTTATTAAAAAATAATGTAATGTCTTTAGTATTTAGATATTTTCACAAAAACCATCTTTAACATTAAGTGATTAATTCAAATAAAATTTAAAATTGATAGGATTTTTATGTTTAAGATAATTTTGTAAGTAAGATTGAGGAAAAAGAAGAGAAAAGACGAATGGAAATCAAGGTGGATCTTCGACTATATTTGTTTTGTATCCCTTGAAGATTATGGCTTTACCTCTACCTTCCTTAATGTGATAAATGTTATTCCATCTATAATGTTGTAATGTATCACATACATACAAAATCACTAATTTTTTAATTACTAATTTTTTTTAAATATATAGAATATGTCGTATCATGGAAAACAAGTGTATTTATCATTTAACAATGCTCTTTTGACCTTATGCAATTGTTTATGCATCTTATTACTTATTTCCCTTCATTTCATATAACTTCATAGGCTTAAAAAATCTAATGAGATATGTTTAAAAGTTTGTTGAGGGTAATGGAAACATATCTAAGACGTGACATAAATGTATATTTATAACGCTTATGAGTATGGATCGTCGGTCATTTTATTGATAACACACATGAATGTCATTCGATCTTAAGACACCCTTACATATATATATATATATAGTTCTGATGCATTATCCGGGATCATATCCTTAATATTATTCTATTTTGGTGATATGTCAATGGTTTTTTTATTAGAGAAATTTTGAAGTCTAAAATGGACCTCTTAAGGAATATTATAAAAATAATACTAAAAATAATAAAATAAGATTAGATACATCATAAAATTTTAGAGGAAAAAAAAATCTTTTTCAACTTGTATTTTCAACTTATCTCTCTACAGTTTTACTCAAATTTCAAGTAGGGACACTAGTTCGATGCAAAATTTAATTCCTCATCTCAGGGTATCCATGTTGCATACTTTAGATGAACCCTGCTCCACAAAGAATGATAAATACATGGAAAATGTGATTGCAATCATTTTCTTTATGTATTTCTCATTTTTCGTGTAGCAATGCCCATCGAAAGTATGAAACATGGGTACTGTATGGATGAGAAATTAAATTTTGAATTCAACAAGTGCTTCTGCAAAAAAAAGAGTAAATTATTAGAGAGATAAGTTGAAAATATGAGTTGAAAATAGTATTTTTGTTTTATATTTTTATTTTTTAATATTTTTACTTTTTTACCATAGAAATGGTGAATCATCCCCTATGGTTGACATCATCATATTGAATCTGATTGGTTCTTATAAAATTTATTTTGGATGTACATTTTTGTTTTGAGACCCATTTTAGACCTCAAAATTTCTCTAATGTTGTGGGCCCTAGTGCAATACATGAATAGCCCATCAGGTTACACCACACCTGATCCATGTGACTCATGTGAAAGGAACAATCAGGATTCCTTATGAACAATTCGATGATGGCCACAGTATATCCTTGGTGGTTAGGGTAACCACCCCAACCCCTTTGTTGACCTAGTCATCATTTGCACATGGAATTTTTTCATGTGAGAGCTCTGCATTCTTGAACTGATAAGAGTTTTCATTTGTACATTGCCTAGGTGCCTCAGCCGTCAATTTTTCTGTAGGGAAGCTTTCCAGCTTTAGCTATTAAACATTTTCTGGCTACTGTGACATTCAATAGGTTTTTCCACTAGTCCACATAATATTTCCATGACAAGTAAGACAAGATGCAGAGTTTTTATTTTCTTGTGAGCTACGTATTTAATGTATGAGGATTTTCTTCCTTAATAGATATTGATTTTAATTTAATTTTTTGGGTCACCACAGGTTCGTCTTTGCAGCAAGAGTTTTGCTCTCCTTCTCATAGTCAAGAGACTATCTGTTTAGTTTATTTTTGAGGAAAAAAATAACAAAACCTATGCTTGAAATGTCTCCCACCACTTCTACAGCCTGTGTTCGAAGGTTGGAGGTCACAACTATAGGGTTTTGATGCACATTTTTACAAAACCTAGGTACTACACATGCTTCCTTTATTTTTTTCATTCTACTTCAGACATTTGCTAATTTAAGTATCTTAGTTCATTTATAATGATAATATCCTTATCATGCTTCTTCTAGGGTTGGGGTTTTTATGTTTCCATTACCAATATTTCCCCTTGTGGAAGCACCACGTGGAAATATATATATATATATATACATACATACATATACTTATGTTTCTCACAGAGAATTTCCATGATACATGTGCATGCATAAAGTAAGTATTTGGTTTGTTTGTACACTAGACTCAGGTTCTGAGTCCATATTTATTTTAATCTCATGTTAAACATTTTCTTACCTACATGAGCATAAATATACACATATACACATAAATATACCTAATCATAATTGTGCACATATACACATAAAATTTCCATGAAAAATTATGTAAAGTAATCACCTATTTATTCACAATTTCTTGTATAGAATCACTTCCACATAGATCATTATTAGAGATTTAACCATTTTTGTTACAGCCAAAGACTTATTCCCAATGTATACTCACAATTACTGCTACTTCCTATTTAGAATCAAAAGAAAACCTTAACACACATAATTCAACACAATATAATAGGTAATCTTGATTACTTAACTAAATCTCTCGAAATACAATAGGAGTTGCTATGCTCCTCACAACTGATGAACTATTGTCTTAGTAGTTCCCCTCAAATAGTAGACTCCTTTTATGTCAAGAAAAATCCATATTTCTCATAGATGCGCCTCCTCAGTCGTTTAACAATGTCCTCCTAAATCTAGGTTGGACACTTAATTTACACAAGTCCAATATCTATCTCCCACTAGAACCTTGTTTTTATTTCTAGATTGTGTCTCTCCCATAATCTTGTTTTTTTTTCTAAATTATTTTCTACCCATGAAATTTCTCTCCAGTAATGATCCCTCTAGTCGTATATAAAAATCATTCCTGCAAGATGGAGGCCTTTCTTTTTTTGTGTCTTTGTCATTTCTTGGAACATAACTTATTCTAAGTATGTCATGATAGTTGAGAGCACAACTACTGACACGATGGCTCCTCTTGTATTTCCAAAAATACAAATGAGTAAAAATATTTATAATCTCATAAAAATGTTCACTTTACTTTTCAGTTTCTCAACCATTTTTCAAAATTATAAAATAATAATTGCCTAAATAGAAATTGATTTCACCAAGGCATTACAAGCGTAAAATGAGGCCTAGTTATTATTTTCCATATGAATTATGTGGATTTTTAATATAAAGAATCATAAATTATAAAATAATAGTTGCCTAAATAGAAATTCATTTCCCCAAGGCATTACAAGCATAAAATGAGGCTTAATTATTATTTTCCATATGAATTATGTGGACTTTTAAGGCAAAAAATCATTGAGTGAGGTGGTTGGTGGAAGGATGATATATGGTACGTTGATAGGATATTTATTAGCTAATTATCTAGAGATTATTGACAAATTGAAAAATGTTAGGTCCCTATAATACAAGTGTAACCCCTTATTGTTATTACTGGAACCCCCTTATTATATTGTTGTGCCCATGTCGTCCCCATATTGTTATTATTGTGCCCCATAGAAGCCCACTATTGTTATTATTTTTCCCTTACATTATTATTTTTATGTCGGCTCTGATTATATTATGACCCCTTAGAATCTTATATATAAAAAGGAGGTCTTGTCATTTGTATCATCCAAGAATAGTTCATTTGTGTAATGTAAAGGAGGTTGCCCCCTCGAAGAGGTTGAATTCTAAGGAATTTACCTCTCTTTCCTATCTTTTTGTGAGCTGGTTTCATAACATTTGGTATGAGAGCTTTGGATTTTAGGGTTTCGCTGCTGCAAATAGGTCATCGTGGGATTTTCACTATAATTGTTTTCCTGAGATGTTTCAGACGATAAAAAACAATCCCATTTGAGCCGAATTCTCTCACTGAACCTTGGGTCCAAATTTTATACCTTTTCTCGCTATATTTTCAGAGATATTATTTGAGGAAATTAGGGTTTTTTCAAGCTCGAGAATTCCATATCAAACAGGTCATCATGGCAGTTTCACTATAATTTGTTTTCTACGAAGTTTTAAATTCTAAAATTAAAACCCATTTGATCCCAAATCGTGGTGAAGCTTAGGCCTGAATTTTAGATCCTTTTTCGCTATATTTTTGGAGATATAGTCCAAGCCATTTAGGGTTTTTGCAATATCCTGAATTGCATCGCAAACAGGTGACTTTGGGAAAATCATCATAACTTTCCTTATGGGCATCAGATTGAAGTTTCGTGAGAAGTTAGAGAAAGATGATGACCTGTAAATATCTGTGTATCAGTGTCAGGTCCAAAGGTCAAAACAGTGACACGTGGCACTTCGTACAATTATTCTCTACTAAAAAATTATATAATCAGGTCATCGTGGGAGATTATGCATAAATATTTCTTGTAGAATCCAATTTCGATTAGACTGGTGGCATTGGAAAGACGACGCAGAGGACTACCGTAGGTTGTAATTTCATAACTAAGAGAGCGGAAATTGTAGAGTTACAGTAATTCCAAGATCGAGCTCCTAAAATCAAGAAAAGGAGATATGAGGAAGTTTGATGGCAAGGATCTGGTAAATTGGATACTACAAATGGAACAATATTTTGATCTACATGAGTTGCAACTGTTACGAAAGGTACGTATTGAATCTTTATATTTAGAATCGAATCAATTTTTATGGTATGAAGTGCTTTGTTCTCGTGAACCACTTGTCAGGTGGTCAATTTTCACGGAGGAAATGATAGCACATTATGAGGATACAAAGAGAAACACCTTCTTTATCCAATTGATAAATCTCAAAGAAAAGGGTTTAATGGCAAAGCACATTGAGGACTTTAAAAAATTGAATATAAGGGTAAATGATATTCTAGAGAAGCAAAGGATTGATGTCTTCATATGACTTTAAAGGATAACATTCAACATGAGGTTCATCTTTGGCAACCTGATTCATTGGAGAAGTCATTCAGGTTGGCAAAAAAAATTGAAAGCGAAATTATGGAAACAAGGAATCCCACCACTCATGACTATAATTATGGAAGTGTTTTTTCTCCTAACCTTCCACAACCTACAAGGTTTACACCACAACAATTGGAAGAAAAAAGAGAAAAAGGGCTTTGTTACAATTGTGATAGAAAATACACTAAAGGTCATAAGCCTACTAAGAAGAAATTATTTTACATAGATTATGAAGACGATGAAGAAAAGGATCAAGAAACATCAAAAGAAGAGGATAAACACCAGGAACCAACCCCAGAGAATGAAGAAATGAATCTAACCATATCTTGTAAATCATTGGAAAGAATTACCACTCCCAAAACTCTCATGATAAAAGGACATATCAAGAAGAAAAAGGTTCAAGAAGTGAAATATCACATCGAGAAAGAAGAAATGAATCCGACCATATCTTGTAATGCATTCGCCGGAATTACCACTCCTCAAACTATCAAGATAGAAGGACATATCAAGAAGAAAAATATTAAAGAAGTGAAAGATCACATCGAGCATCAAGAAATGAATCAGACCATATCTTGTAATGCATTGGAAGAAATTACCACTGCTCAGACTCTCACGATAGAAGGACATATCAAGAAGAAAAATATTCAAGTAGTGAAAGATCACATCGAGCATCAACAACAAGTTCTCCAACTTTTAAAGGAGAATGCCACTTTGGTGCAGAATCAAATGAAACAACAGGCAGAACAACATTGCAATGAAAGAACTTTTGATGTAGGCGATTTGGTATTTTTACGGCTACATCTCAAGAAAGCTATTTATGAGAAGGAAATGTTGGCAATACTACATGCACTTAAGAAATGGCAAACTTACCTAATGAGAAGACACTTCAAGGTAAAAATGGATCATGATAGTAATAAATACCTTTTAGAACAAATATTATCTTTAGAAGAACAGATAAAATGGGTCACAAATATGTTGGGATATGACTTTGAAATCTTCTACAAAAAAGGGAAGCAAAATGTTGTTGCATATGCACTCTCAAGAAAGGATGAGGATGTGGATGCATTGTTTTGTGTTATTTATATTATCCAACCAGATTGGATAAGCAAAGCAAGGGATGAATGGAAGAAGGAAGAATAAGTGTGGTCGCTCATTCAAAAGTTGCAGAAGATCCTAGTTCAAACAATATTGCCAGAACTTGACAAGGAAGGAAAATTATGTTGGAACCTGGAATAGTCATAGAAACAAGAACCCGAAAGCTATGAAATCGATCAATTTTAGAGTATCTCATGAAGTGTAAGAACCTACCCATTGAAGATTCCACATGGGAAGCATCCATAACAACTCAAGCATTGAGGACAACACTTTTTGAAGGAGAGGGGCATGTTAGGTCCCTATACTATTAGTGTAACCCCTTATTGTTATTAGTGCAACCCACTTATTATATTTTTGTGCCCATGTAGTTCCCACATTCTTATTATTGTGCCCCATAGAAGGCCACTGTTGTTATTATTGTGCCCTTACATTATCATTGTTATGTCGGCTCTTATTATATTATGACCCCTTAGACTCCTATATATAGAAAGGAGGTCTTGTCATTTGTATCATCCAAGAATTGTTCATTTGTGTAATGTAAAGGAGGTTTCCCCCTCGAATAGGTTGAATTCTAACGCATTTATCTCTCTTTTATATCTTTTTGTGAGTTTGTTTCATAACAAAAAATAGAACAAATGTGCAAAAGAAATGCAGATAAATATTCTCAATTTATAAACAAAGGGGTAAAGGAGGGAAAAAGAAAAAATAGAGGAAAAATAGAGGAAGAAAGAAGAATAAGGTTGAGTTATATTCTCTTTATATCTAAATTATTATAACTAACAAATGAATAGAGAAAAAGGAGAATAAGGAAATAATGAATTTCTCTCAAAGATAGGAATTGCTTATAAAAGGGAAGAATAGAGAAAGGAGATGGAAAGAGGAAAAGGGAATGGAAAGGACAAAGAATTTATACAGAGACAACTAAGTAGAATTGTAGAAACAAAGTGTAAAAACATAATGAAAAATAAAAAGAACCTAATGCTCTAGAGAAAAAAAAAACAGGATTCCACGTTGCGTTAATTGGCATTATCACGAAGAAGTGAAGAGGCCAAAGAGAAGAAAATAAACTTGATTCCAATAGTATGGTTGCATAAAACCAATTCTAAAAAAAAATAGAAGAAGTTATTCGAGTACGTTTATAAGTAGAAATCCAAAGTGATAGCCAAACAGCTTTGCTCTTGGCCAACCATGATATGAAAATGGGGCACTTAGGCTTCTCGTCTAACTTACAAGAACCTCTCCTACTTCCAAAGCTTAAATATTCCCAAGTATTTATGATTAACCAATGCAGAATTAAATATGTGCTTGAAAATAAGGTGCATGCTTATGTCTATTTTAGAATTGTTTATGTGCTTTTAATATTCTATTGTTTATGCTGATACAACATATATATAACAGTAAACAATGCAGCAATAAAAGAAAACACACAGAACAACAATTTAATTAGGAGTTCACACAAAACTCTTGGGCTACGTCTCCATGAGCTCTAGTCAACTCAACAAGGCTCTCTGGGATTATGGCAAAGTCATTTTTACAAGCTCTTGGCTCAACTCCATTATTTTACATAGAAATAATGGGTTTAGACACCATTTTATCCCCGGCTCTTGAAGCTCTCGGTTTTCTAGCTCTCAGCTCTCGCTCTGGCTCTCAGCTCTAGCTCTGACTCTTAGCTTTGGCTCTTGGATCTAGCTCTTAGCTCTGGCTCTAGCTCTTCGGCTCATGCTTCTTTGAATCTCTACAGCTCTCTAGCTTTTGCTTAGCTTTCTGCGCTCCTGACTCAGCACTGCCCTCTCTGTCTTTGTCTTTCTGTGGCTTTTAAGCCAATCGGTGTTGTCTGTTTGTTTTCCTCTTCTGGGGTCTTTGGCTTCCAGCCTCTGTCCACTGAAATCTCCCTCTGAGAATTAGCAATCATTGCTAAACGCCTTCAAGGATGGTGGCCTCCTGTTCTGTAATAGAAGGACCATCGGCGCCTTTGAAATCCTTAGAATAGTAATTCTCTATTTACACAGATAAATACACTAAAACATAAGAAAATTCACCAATCTGCCATTTATTAGACCTGAAATATCATTAAATCCACCCTATATTCCATCAGGTCCGCTTTTAAATCATTATTGCAAGCCGCATTGGCGCAAGTTCCTTTGTATTTGGGTTTATTACGAAAAATCCCAAATACAAAGAAAATCCCAACAATTGCCCCATATCAAACTTCAAATGTTATAGTATCCATCCTAATATCACATCGGGTCTGCCTTTAGCCACTATCGCACTCTCCACCGTCGATCTACGGGATCTCTGATCTAACGATCATCATGCATTTTCGAGCGCCTTAGGAGTATGGAGGTTACCCGACCCAAAAGGTGGTTTACTTGTTCCTCCACCAAGCCACGTGTCATTCATTGTGTGGGATGAGGCAGAGCCAACCCAAAACCATTTACGGCTTGAGGCCTGCCTGAAATCCACCTTTTCGGAACTCAAATTATATATCGCTGCATGTATAAAACCTTTCGGGTCCATTTTATCACCTCATTCACATTTCCTTTGTTTTTCGTTTATTTAACGAAAATGAGATTTTACATAGAAAAACCCTTTCCTTTCGGAACACAAAATATATATATTTGGGCCGATAAGACTCGTCGGGTCCAGCTTTATCGCAAGTCACATATATATGGCCCCGCTTCTCTATATTGTCACGATGCGATTTTGCAATGCGACATGTCACTATCGCATATCACAAAGTCCCAGGGTCTTTCCATATGGCATCACCAATCCGATCATCGGCGATCGACGTATCACATGATCACAATCGTTGGGACCAGGGTCCCGATATCGCATACGGGCCTAGATACAACCCGATTGATTGGATCGGCGGATTTGGATTTCTTCTGCCTCCACTTAAGTCCTTCCCTTTTCCTTTCTCTGATGTTATTTCCCTTTATAAGGATTTTTTTGGCTCATTTTAGGGGATTTTGCCTTTTTTTCCAAAGAACAAAGGGCAACTCTTTTGGTGATAACTTCTGCATCCTAAGTCCATTTTTGCCGATTCAAGTTGCAGTAGATTCAGAATGAAAAGATCTCTGCAACGTGGCTATGTCCAGTAACTTCCTTGGACTTTCATTTTCCTCTGTGAGGAACACTTAGACTTAGGAGTCTATCTGAAATCCATTTTGTATCATGCCTTCGCACTAAAAGAAGTTTTTGTCTCCAAAAGACTGATATACTGATCTGAATAGTAAATGAGAGGAACAACACCCTCTTCTTTTGCCTCCACACACTTGCCTTGTATAGTGCCTCTGAACCAAAGTCTTTGACCACTTCCCTTCCTGGATGGGTTGGTCTTCCTAGGAAGAACTGCCTTCCTCCTTCCTTTCCTGTAGAACATCTACTAAAATGGTCATAGAAAGTGGTTTGAACTTCTTTGCCTTGATCATTGATCCAAGGTGGCTCAAACAAATGTGAGGTTCATCTGCTCCACAAAACTTTCATTTGTATCTATTTTACAAGCTGACAACAATAATTGTTAACAACAACAGAAATACAAACAACAACTGGATGGCCTAAACTCCTGCTTCAACAAAAGAAACCGATTTCACATCTTGTGAACACCTCCATGTCTTACATCTGCATACAAATGATGGACTAGATAACAAGCCCACAAAATATGCCTTTAAACAAATGACTTTTCAAGTCAAGCATGTAGAAAAATACCATTAGGACTCTCTTCAAAAGATGAAACACTTCATTATTATCTCCATATTGGAGACCAAGTCAACTTCTCCCAAGTCAACATTGCATCACATGCATGTCAAAGCAATCAACCCTACAAGTTAATTACACATACATGTTCAAAACAAGGAAAACATCAACATCCCTGTGTCCATGCACATCATGCTCATGCATGCATTTCATCCTTCAACTTTCACTTAAGTAAACTGTACTTTCGAAGCTAAAATGAAATATAATGTTACAGCAATAAAGTGAGTCTCCTACTGAACTTTTCCATTCACCCTCTTGGTAAGAACTTGCAACATGCATCTCATTAACAAAGAAATGCAAATAGATGCATCAATAGACATGCAAACTTAATTGGATAAGAACTTTAGCCATTTCTCACCAATCCCTTTCAAAGGTACTACCTTTGTGTGCACATCACCATCAACATGTGAATCATCCTGAGACACATCATTCATGGAATCTTCCTTTCCATTTCTGCCATCTTCTCTTTCCACTTTCTTCAACTTTTGTGGAAGCATTGCTAGATTCAATGTCCAACATTTTGCAGCAAGATGTCCTTGCTTATGGCAGTAAGTGCACTACATATGCATCCTCTTGACAACATGATTGGCCTTGTCCAATGGACCTTTGGCTTCTTGCTTCTTTTCCTTCAAAATTTTCCTGTGTGTGGCCATTCTCTTCCAACATCTAGAAACATTATGGTTATCCAACCCACAAAAGGAACATGCAATTCTTTTCCCATACATATGTGGAAATTTATCATGCTTTGCACAATCAAAAGGAATATAATTAGAACCAGATTTATACCTTTCTCTTTCATCTCTTTTACCTTCATTTGGAACACCGTCAATCTCTTCAAGGCTTTCAGAGTTTCCGCAACTCTCTGGTTCAAGTGCGTGCTTTTGAACACCTGCATCCTGTAAATGATGTTTCAAGCTATTGCATTCCTCCTGAATACAATATTCACACTCTGTAATGCAACTCCTCCTTGGAGCTATTTCAATGGCCTTCATGGTAGCTTTGGAACTTTCTCCATAAGACTCTCCATAGCCAAGACGCAAATACTTAGGCCTTTCCTCAACCATTATTGGTTCAACAATACCTTGTCCACGCTTTCCCAAGCCCTTTCCTTCCTAGCCCATCTTGGACATTAGATTGGAACCTATACCTCTAGTATGTTTTTCAAAAGAATCAATATAAGCATTCTTAGAAGAATTTGAAGACAAACTGGAATGGTTTACCTCTTCTTCAAGCTGATACTTGACCAAGGCTTCTTTGGCAACAAAGAGCTGTGACTCCAACTCATGCATCCTTTTTAGGTTCATATTTGCAATATGAAGTTGCCTCTCCATTTCCTGCAGTCTTTCGGAAAGCAACTGCTTCTCTTCCTTCATGGAATTCAACTGCTCTCTAAGTATGCTACTCTTCCTTCCATCCTCATGCATTTCTCTCACATTTTCCATCATGATGAACAAGTCTTGCTTCAAGTATCCATCATAGAGTCTTGTGATGAAGGAGGAATTTGAGGATTCACTTGTATAAGCTGTCATTATACCAATAAACAAAAGAAGTTCAAACAAGATTAATAAACGGATTTATTAAGCAACCTTTTGCAACAAACCTATTGTGCTTCAAGGATTGCTTTGGGGTCCTTTGGAATAGAATAATTCCTTCATCCCTTCTTCCTTCTTGTCCTTCCTAGACTGAGCTATCAATAGATTTCCCTTCACCTTCTCAAACTCAAACAATAATCAGTCTGCAAACAAGCATACATCAATAAGACAATCAATCCTTTGCTACCCAAACACCTTTCAGACAAGCAATATTTGCTCTATCAATAAAGCATTCTAATATAACCTTCTTTGAAGGTGAGGTTAACCAATCTCAAGCTCTGATACCACCTGATTTTAAAATGGGGCACTTAGGCTTCTTGTCTAACTTACAAGAACCTCTCCCACTTCCAAAGCTTAAATATTCCCAAGTCTTTATGGTTAACCAATGCGGAATTAAATATGTGCTTGAAAATAAGGTGTATGCTTATGTCTATTTTAGACCTATTTATGTGCTTTTAATATCCTATTGTTTATGCTGATACAACATATATATAACAATAAACAATGCAGAAATAAAACAAAACACATAGAACAACAATTTAATTAGGAGTTCACCCAAAACTCTTGGGCTACGTCTTCGTGAGCTCTAGTCAAATCAACTAGGCTCTCTGGGATTATGGAAAATTCCTTTTTACAAGCTCTTGGCTCAACTCCACTGTTTTACAAAGAAACAATGGGTTTAGACCATTTTATCCCTGGATCTTGAAGCTCTCGGCTTTGGCTTTGGCTCTCGGCTCTAGCTGTGGCTCTTGCCTGTGGCTTTTTTCTCTAGCTCTGGCTTCTTTGGCTCTCTGCAGCTCTCTGGATTTTTCTTAGCTTTCTGTGCTCTTGTCTCAACACTAACCTCTTTGTCTCTGTCATTCTATGGCTTTTAAGCTAATTGGCGTTGTCTGTTCATTTTCCTCTTCTGGGCTCTCTGGCTTCCGACCTCTGTCCACTCAAATCCCCCTCTGAGCACTAGCGATCATTGCTAAACACCTTCAGGGATGGTGGCCACCTATTCTATAACAAAAGGACCATCGGCGCCTTTGAAATCCTCAAAATATTCATTCTCTATTTACACAGAGAAATACACTAAAACACCGGAAAATGTGCCAATCTGTCATTTATCAGACCTGAAATATCATTAAATCTACCCTATATTCCATCAAGTCTGCTTTTAAATAGCTATCACAAGCTGCATAGGCACGGGTTCCTTTGTATTTGGGTTTATTATGAAAAATACCAAATACAAAGAAAATCCCGACAATTTTCCCCATATCGGACTTCAAATGTTATAGTATCCACCCTAATATCGCATCGGGTCCACCTTTGGCCGCTATCACGCTCTCCACCATCGATCTACAAGATCTTTGATCGAATGGTCATCATGCATTTTTGGGCAGCTTACGAGTACGGAGGTTACCCGCCCGAAAAGGCAGTTTCCCTATTCCTCCGCCAAGCCATGCATCATTCATTGTGTGGGATCGGGTGGAGCCAGCCCAAAACCATTTACCACTTGAGGCCCGTCCGAAATCTGCCTTTACAGAACTCAAATTATATATCGTTGCAAGTATAAATCCTTTCAAGTCCCTTTTATCGCCTCATTCGCATTTCCTTTGTTTTTCGTTTATTTAATGAAAATGCGATTTTACATAGAAAAACCTTTTCCTTCTGGAACTCAAAATATATATATTTGGGCCGATAAGACCCGTCAGGTTCAGCTTTATCACAAGTCGCATATATATATGGCCCCACTTATCTGTGTTGTTGCGATGCGATTTTACGATGCGAAATGTCGCAATCGCATATCGTAAAGTCTCGGGGTCTTTCCATATGGCATTGCCAATGCTGATTAACCGATCCAATCATCGGCGATCAGTGTATCGCATGATCGCAATCGCTGAGGTGAGTTCCCGATATCACATACAGGCCTGTCTACGACCCGATTGATCGGATCAGCGAATTGGGGTTTCTTCCGCCTCCGCTTAAGTCCTTCCCTTTGCCTTTCTTTGATGCGATTTCCCTTTATAGGGGTTTCTTTTTGCTCATTTTAGGGGATTTTGCCTTTTTTTTCCAAAGAACAAAGGGCAACTTCTTTTGGTGATAACTTCTGCATCCTAAGTCCATTTTTTCCCATTCAAGTTGTAGCAGATTCAGAATGAAAAGATCTCTGCAATGGGGCTATGTCCAGGAACTTCCTTGGACTTTCATTTTCCTCTGTGAGGAACACTTAGACTTAGGAGTCTATCCAAAATCCATTTTGGATCAAGCCAAGTGGAAGAAGAGTCCATATGTTTGGTGGAGATGGGAGATGTAGAGAACTTGTTGCTAATTATAGTTAAAGAATACTCTTGAGCTTAAATAAATGAGGCACATTTAGTCATTAGGAATAATGATTTTAAGACTGGATGTCACATAAATGAATGGATATTTTACAAGAAAGGACTTGATCTTGTTGCTTGATTATTGTAATTATTTAATTCTTGTAATAACAAGGATTGCTTGTAGTTAGGTATTTTACAAGAAAGGACTTGATCTTGTTGTTTGGTTATTGTAATTATTTAATTCTTGTAATAACAAGGATTTCTTGTACCCAAGAGTCTCTGCTGTAAGATGAACAAATTCTAATTTTGCTTGATAAGGTTGAAACATATTTATGGGTTTAATAAAAAGAGGGCTATTATAGTTGAAATGAATATTAAAAATTGAAGTATACACATATATTTTTTACTTATTATTTATCTAAATATGGTTTACGAATTTGTAACAAATTCATAATATATTTTATATATTTTTGTATCCATTTAATATTTTTTATCTATTAGTTAATCGATCATCAAAGGGTTAAAAGTTAAGCTTTAATAACTGAGAAAATTGTATATTGTTTCACCAGTTTATTAATAGTCAAATTTACTATCTATTTGTTAGTCGATAATCAATAATTAAAAGTTAAATGTAAATAAAATACCAAAGGAATAAAGACCTGATGATGAGCCACAGTGGATGGCTCGAAACGTCGATTCAAACAATTATGGATGCGAAAACTCCGAAAGAAAACTACACACCAATTTATTAACAGTAATTTGATAATCAATAAATAAAATTTAAATGTAAATAAAAAATTAATTGGAATTTTGGAAAAAAATAAACGTAAATAAAATATCAATTGGAATTTTAATAATTGAGCATAACTACAAATAATTTTACATTTAATTAAGATGCATAATAAAAAGATTAGCTAGAGATTCAGTTTTATTACTGAATGAACTATATATCATTTCACATGTTATTAATAGTCAACAATAATAAAGTGATGCATAATGAAAAGATTATTCAATGATTCAGTTTAACTACCAAGTGAGTTAAAAATGCATTAATTTTTCGAGTAGAGATATTATTAGTAACTGCCAAGTTCTCAATGTCTTGTGTCTACTTCACTGTACACTTGTTAACTTCAAAACCTAGATGCCCAAGTTTCATTTTCTGCATGACATCCTTAGTCACCTGCTCAATGGCTCCTACATACTTTGAGGTACCAAGGATGTGAGCTAAAGAGGTGTGAGAAAGAGATCGTAGGGTTGCTAAAGAGCCTAAATCATGGATCCCTACATCAGAAGAGGCAGGTGGTTGGGTACTTTTGACACTGGTGAAGAGGCGGTGAGGGCATATGATGAAACAACTAGAAATCTGAATGGAGCCAAGGCAAAGGACAAATTCCCAACTCACTCCATATATCTCGAACAACTTGTTAGATGGCCTCTGCGTACCTCCATGTGCCAAGGAAGTGTGTTATAGACATTGAGAAAGAGATTGTGGGATCACTACAAAGTCAAAATCACAGATCCCTCCATTAAAACTTGCAGATGGTTGGACACATTTGATACAAGTGAAAGGTCGTGAGGGAATATGATAAAGTGGCCATAAAGATGAAGGGAGCCCATATCAATGTCCCAGCTCTCTCTCTTCATCTTGACGCTATGCAAACCCATAGTTGCACCACTGCCACTGCTACTGGACATTGGACCCTACGAATTCCTTGTCTTCTTCATAATCACAATAACAAGATAAGCTATATGCTAATGCTTTCTTAACAAACAAAGCCCTTTATGCACAATTAGCATTTTCTAATGGCTTCACTGAATTCTTTTCCTAAAGTAAGAAGTAATTTTCTTTTCTAGGAGGGATGAGAAATTACTTATTTTTGTTTTTGTTTTGGCGTGTGGTAAAATATGAAACATGCTATTGTTGAGTGATGTACGTTTTAAACTTGTAAAAAAAATTAACTCTGCAATTTTATTTTTGATATGTCCAGAAAATGAATAGATGCTAAAATTGTAATTTAGGTTTAAACCTGAAATCATTGAAGATAAAACTGTAGGTTTAAATTTGTCCAAAAAGTAAATGCATACTAAAAAAATGAATTAAGTTCTAAATTTTCAAAGTCCAGAAAATAAATGCATACTAAAAAAATGAACTAAATTGTAAATTTTCAAATTGTAAGTTTTACTTTTAACTATGAATAAAATATTTCCACCTTTTGTTCACATTTTCTGTGGAAAAAAATTAATTTTTTTTAAAAATGTAATGCAAACTAAATTTCGTTTCTTTGCAGAACTTTGTTTTCTTGCGTAGGGTTTCACTGGAAGTGGTTTAGGATATGGATTTGCTAGAGCAACAAGTACTACATTTGCTTCTCGCTCTGGATTTAGCAAATGTATGTATAAGATACTATAATAGCTCGTAATCTAGTCTTTCAAAAACTAGTGGGGAAAACCATTTTTTATAAGAAAAGTGATTGATTTAGCAAAAGATACTATAATAATTGGTAATCTGCTCTATAAAAAACTGGTGCAGGAAACCATATTTATAAGCTAGTGGGGAAACTGCTTTTTATAAACTAATAGGGGAAAAGATAGCAGACACATTTTCATAGCACCAGAATCAAAATAATATATGGAAGTAACATCCAATTCTCTGTAAATTTGTAGATAATAATAATTCATAGTGTATAATAAAACTTACCATACAATATGTTTGATTTGATTGAATTTTGTAGATAGCAATAACCCTTCCTAATTTTTCTTTGAAAATTCTATGATTTGAATGAATTTTGTAGATAGAAGCAAGCTTTGCCTGATTTTTCTTTGAACATTGTATGATTTGAATGAATTTTGCAAATAGCAGTAGCCCTATGTGATTTTTATTTGAACACTTCTCCTTCGGATGGTTTTGGGGCTTCTCTAATATCTATGGACAGGAAAACAGGTGGATAAAACTACCAAAGAAATTATACCAAAGAGAAAACTACCAAATAAAGAATACCAAAACCCAAATTCGGCGGCGTCAATGAGTTGTATTCATGGAAAATTGCATGTAAAATAATAGTGTAGGGATTGCAGGTGTTACCTTATACATTAGATGAATGAACTATCAAAACATATATAAGATGTGAGTCTGTAATGAAATTTATATATAGCAAGTATTGAAACTTAGTAATGAAATTTATATATAGCAAGCATTGAAACTTATATATGGTGTTCAAATTTATACATATAACATTTTTGAACTAATGCTAACTCTAAACTTGCATTAAATTAGGATTGAATTGAAATTTTAAAAGGGTTATCCTAAGTTTTTTGAAAATCATACAGTTTCCTCAATAATAAGAGGTCCAAACTGAAATTTTGGATAAAAATTTGTTTGGTGGAATATTTTTTTTGAAACATTGGTTAAAGCATGAAATAGATGAATTGGTAAAATCAGTTTAATACTATCTCAACACTTATCAATCACTACAGTCCCTGCTATGCGGAAGGCAAGGACTAATAAGAGTTATTGGAAAATAAATACATTAAAAGAATCCCAAGTTCCATTTCTCGAGGTTATTTTTGTGCAACAAGCTTAAAGAAGAAAGACTGAGATTTCCAAATCATAAAAGTCTAAATATAAATTGACACACTCACACACACACAAATATATATAGATAATGCATTAACCAGTATGACATTTCTAACGTTATTCCATTTCGACGGTATTGTAGTGGTTTTTCCTATAGGCCTCAATGTGATACATAGATAGCTTACAATGTTCCACCACACCTCTTCCATGACTAATATGAAAAGAACAATTAGGATTCTTTGTGATTAATCCATTGGTGATCACATTCTATGCTCATTGGTTAGCGTAACTACCCCACCCCCTATATTAATCTGATCAACATTTACACTTAGATTCTTGCATGTCAAAAGTCTGCATTCTTGAAATGATGAGGGTTTTCCTTTTCCAAAATTTAAATATGTAAAATTAACAATGTAATAAGTTTTAAAAATTGTATTAAAAGAAATTAATAAATTTATTTATGCGAATTTATTTATTTATTTAGAAAAGTCTTTCAGTAGAAACCGCATAAGAGAAATTTTTGGCCAACGCGTTTCGAACTAACAAGTGTGTTTCATCATCAGGACCAAATGAAGAGGTAGATAATGGCAAAAGCTTAAATAGAGAGCAATGTAGAGACCAAAATTTCAAGTAATGACTATATTTGAACAATAATATTTAAATTATGATATTAATTTATTAATATATTAAAAACAAAATTTATTAAGTAACGACTATATTAAACGACTAGTTTTAAAAAAATAATATTTAAATTATGATATTAGTTTATTAATATACTAAAAACAAATATTAATAAGTAGTGGTTATATTTAATGAATAGTTTTTAAAAAACAATATTTAAATTAATTTATTAAAATCAAATATTATTAAAAACAAAAAAACTAAAAACAAAAATCAAAGTCAAACTCCAGAAAAGGAGGAAAGTCAAAAATTATAAAAAGGAGTCAAGACCCTAATCGATAAAAGAGTATTCAATAAATAAAATTAATTAATGGAAATGAAATAAACTAGATTTAAAATAATTAATGAAAAATAAATAAAATAAAACAAAAATATACACAAGTCAAAAGAAATAATAAATAAATAATATATATATATATATATATATATCTGTGTGTGTGTGTGTGTGTGTGTGTGTATATGTATATATATATATTCATTCATTCAAAGAAAAGTAATAAATAAATAAAACATGGTCAACAATAAAATATGGGGCTAAGGCCCGTTAAAGAAGTAAAAAAATACTAAAAGGAGTTAAGAATGAATAGAATGATAAAATACTTAAGAAAACACGAAGGATCAAGAAAATAAACTCTAATGAAGAATAAATCAACAAAAATTACTGTAAAAGAACACCAATACCCTGCATAGATAAACAAACAAACAAAAACTATCCTAGAAAGAATCCTAAAAAGCTAGGAGGACAGGACAGTGACCCACCTTCTACTAATATTCCAACCATCGTATCTATTCAAATTATTGGGTCTTTTTTCAATTTGTAGGGCCTCCCTCAATTTACGATGATGGAAATGACTAACCTTAGCAATGACTTGGGCCTCCTCAATGCATATGTGATGCTTAGATTTATCTGCATGCTCTGCCAAAGCGGAGGAGTGGGTCTTTCCATGCTTTATGTCAGCGGCATTCTCACGAATCCTTTCATTTTAATCAAGCAACTAGTCTCACCAATGTAGGGAGTCCCACAAGAGCATAGGATAACATAAACACCCTTCATATTTTTGGGGTCCACTGGGTATTTTATAGATCTAGGGGAGCTTTGGATAGTATTTAAAGGCCTAAAGAGCAAAGCCACCTTATTCTTCCTTAGGATCCTCACAATCTTGTCAGTGGTCCCTTGGATAAAAGGAAGATGAATAGCAGAAAATCAATCCTTGGTATCTTTCTTAGCACTAGGACCTTTTGCTACTCTCAGGAAAGCCTTAGTACCTTGGTGTCTACTATACCCATTATTAAATAAAACGCTTAGGAGATGTTCTTTCTCTTCATTAAGATGGTTTTCATCAGAAACTCTTAATGGTATAGTCGCTAAGGTGTGGGAAATGATGAGAATTAGCATGAATATATTGTTCCACATGAGTTTTCTTACGAAATATCTGATGAGAAAAAGAGCCATCATCATTCCTTGAGAGGAGGAAGTCAAGGGTAAACTACCATTACTTTCAAATTCCATGGTGAACTTTATGTTACTGGATTGATTGTTAATATGGAGAAAAAACAGTTCCAACTCTTTCTTACCATGGGACCAGATGACACAAATGTCATCCAAAAACCTCTTCCACATCTTAGGCAGAAGACGCGAATAAGCTATGGCCTTTAAGTCAAAATCATGCATGAATAGATTAGCTACCACAGGGAAGAGGGGGGAACCCATGGTGACACTACAAGTTTTCTCATAGAATTCCCCATTGAGTGAAAAGAATGTAGAAGTAAGAAAAAAACTAGCTAAATTAGTTGTATCAGGATCCGTAATGCGGTTGATGAGTTTGATGGCCTCATTGATAAGGATACTAGTGTAGATGGAGACCACATCGAAGCTCACAATCTTGTCAATCGGATCAATCTTGAAACTATTGAACTCATTGAAAAATGATGCAGGGTCCTTAATGAAGGATTTTGTATGGCCAATAAGGGGCTTAAGCTTTTTGACTAAATATTTAGTAAGAAGATAATTTGGCCCTCTGATCGTGTTGACAATGGGTCTCAAAGGAACCCCTTCCTTATCAATCTTTGGCAGGCCATAGATTCTATGGGTAAGAGGGCAACTTTCTATAAGCTTATTATTGAATGAGTTGACCGAGTTACTAGCCTTTATAACAAGGGCCACACTTTTGGAAATCCCCTTCAGGGGATCCTTGTTGAGTTTCCTATAGCTCCCGCTATTATGGAGGTGATCCAACATATTCTGAAGTTAATCATCTGTATCAAGGATAACCACAATAGCTCCTTTGTTGGCTTTGAGAACAACAATATGCTTATTATTGTGTAATGATTTGAGAGCATCAAACTCAGGTTTTCTTATGTTATTCTTTGGGGGATTTTCCTTTCTAAGGACAACTGCACAGTATTGACAAATGATATATTTAGTGACATTCGGTAAGTCTCTAGTATCATATTCAATGTCACAAATGATATCATCAACTGAGGTATTTCTAAGAGCAAGAGAAAATCTATTCATGAAGGATTTTGAATTAAAGGCATTAGCTTCTTCTCATCTTCTGCCTAATATGTGGAAGAGGTTTTTGGATGACACCTGTCATCTGGTCCCATGGTAAGGAAGATTTAGAATTGTTTTTCCTCCATCTTAACAGTTAATCTAGTCCAATAAAGTTCACCATGGAATTCGAAAGTAATGGTAGTCTACCCTCCTTGACGTCCTCCTCTTAAGGAATGATGATGGCTCTTTTTGTCATTAGGTATTTCGTAAGAAAAATCATACAGAACAATATCTTCGTGCTAATTCTCATCATTTCCCAGCTCAAAATCTTGGTTTTCTCAACACGTTAGCGACTATAGCTTTAAGTGTTTCTGATGACAACCATATGAATGAAGAGAAAGCACATCTCCTAAGTGGTTTCTTTAATAATGGGTATAGTAGACACCAATGTACTAAGGCTTTCCTAAGAGCTGCAAAAGGTCCTAGTGCTAAGAAAGATACCAAGGATCGATTTTCTGGACTTCATCTTCCTTTTATCCAAGGTACCACTGACAAGATTGTGAGGATCCTATGGAAGCATAAGGTGGCTTCACCCTTTAGGCCTTTAAATACTATCCAGAGCTCCCTTAGATCTATAAAGGACCTAATGAACCCCAAGAATCTAAATGGTGTTTACATTATCCCATGCTCTTGTGCAACTCCCTACATTGGTGAGACTGGTCTCCTGATTAATCAAAGGATTCGTGAGCATGCCGCTAACATAAAGCATGATAGGACTCACTCCTCCACTTTTCCAGAGCATGCAAATAAATCTAAGCATCACATTTGCATTGACGAGGGCCAAGTCATTACTAAGGTTAGTCATTTCCATCATCGTAAATTGAGGGAGGCCCTTGAAATTGAAAAAGGACCCAATAATTTGAATAGAGACAATGGTTGGAATATTAGTAGAAGTTGGGTCCCTGTACTCCCCTCCTAGTTTTTTAGGTTTCTTTTTAGGATTTATTTTGTTTGTTTGTTTGTTTATCTATGTAGTGTATTGGTGTCCTTTTGTAGTATTTTTTGTTGACTTATTCTTCATTAGAGCTTATTTTCTTGATCCTTTGTGTTTTCTTAAGTATTTTATCATCCTATTCGTTCTTAACTCCTTTTAGTACTTTTTTTATTTGTTTAATGGACCTTAGCAACATATCGTTGACCCTATTTTATTATTAATTACTATTCTTTGTATATCTATATATATATATATATATATATATATATATATATATATATATATATATATATATATATATATATATATATATATATATTATTGATTTATATATTTCTTTGGGATTGTGTATATTTTGTTTTATTTTATTTATTTTCCATTAATTGTTTTTAATTTAGTTTATTTTATTTCCATTAATTATTTTTATTTATTAAATGATCTTTTCTCGATTAGGGTCTTGACTCCATTTTATAATTTTTTACTTCCCTCTTTGTTTGGAGTTTGACTTTGTTTTTTTGTTCTTCTTGTTAGTTTTTTCTTTAATAATATTTGATTTTAATAAATTAATTGAAATAGTGTTTTTTAAAACTAGCCGTTAAATATAGCTGTTACTATTAATATTTGTTCTTAATAAATTAATAAACTAATATCATAATTTAAATATTATTTTTTTAAAACTAGTTGTTTTATATAGTCGTTACATAATAATATTTGTTTTTAATATATTAACAAATTAATATAATAATTTAAATATTATTGTTCAAATATAGCTGCTACTTGAAATTTGGTCACTACACTGCTCTTTATTTAAGCCTTTGCCATTGTCTACCTCTTCATCTAGTCCTGACGATGAACCACACTTGTTGGTTCGAAACACGTCGGCCAAAAATTTCTCTTATGTGATTTCTACAGAAAGACTTCGCTTAATTCATTATGGATCATAGAAGCCTGAATACATAAATTATTTATTTGTTTTCAAGAACTCAATACAAATCTTATAATTTGAATTTTCCATACTAAAAACTTGTTTCCCTAGAAAGAATTCAAAAGCTGAATAAGTATCCATAACAATTCTTATACAACTATAACACATATTAAGCAAATTTTTAATTTCTATAATAAGTAAAACTTATATGTTTTTTTAAAGATTTTTTGTTCTTAGTTCTAAACTTTCAATTTTTTATTTTTAATATTTTCGTCCCATTCTGAGCTTAAACAAACTCTATAATAGGTATTAAAATTATTGGAAAATTGAACATATATCTATTATTTTTATTAACTTTTATTCCATAAATATTAATAAAGAATATATATATCTATCTCTCTCTCTCTCTCTCTCTCTCTCTCTCTCTCTATATATATATATATATATATATATATATATATATATATATATATTCTTGTTCATCAAAATCTCTCTAAAAAATAACTGAAAGTAGTTTTCTAACGAATGGGAATTATTATTATTTATAAACTCAAATAGGGAATCATGGAACCATGGCATCATCATATGGAAAAGGGTTCCTCACCTGGTCTCAACATCTACAAATACATTGGAAACTTTCAATTCAATGTATATATGGCTGCCTCAACTATCTTCTTCTTGATCGACCATCCTATTTCACTTACAACCTCCCTGTTATTTTAGATTCTCTAACATTTTCTTGGTCTACTTTGCACTAGAAACATGAATACACGACCTCATATTGTTATGCTCCCTTTCACCACTCAGGGTCACATTCAGGCCATGATGAAGCTCTCAAATATTTTATATTCTCCAGCCTTCTATATCACCTTACTCAATACCCAATACATAGAAGAGCACTTCATCTCATCCAAATTGGTGGATTCCATTAAATCTTTGCCCGACTTCAGAATTGAAACTCTTCCAGAACGTCTACCTCCTGATTATGGCTAGACCTCTAGACTAGTAGAGTTATGTCACTCTTTCACATATAACACCCCTCTAAATTTTGGAAATCTTATTAACAAGTTGAAATAATAACAACCAGACATTCCTCTAGTTACATGTATTATCTAAAATGGGTTATCTCCTTTCCATAGAAAAATATGAGGAAGCTAGGGATTCCAAGAGTATCCTCACATGAGATGTGCGCAGTGATTTGACAGTATCAGTGTTGTATGATCCTTCCCTCATCTTTCACGCTAGGTCATCGGGAATTGTAGCTCTGATGCAGTGAACCTTGCTGTCAGAATAATAATCATGACACTATTCACTAGTTGGCATAGTACCTGTCAGGTTAATTTACTAAGTAAACTAATGCAAGTGTTTTACTTGTCAAACCAGGTTTGTAGACTTGGAAGCACATCCAAAATATATGGATTTTAGGTAAAATCAATTTCAGAAGGCAAGGCTCAAAGGTTAAAGGAAGTGAATATTACAAATAAGTTCTAAATTTAAAGAAACTAAAAATTTTATGATTCAATATGTAGTGAGTGAAGGAAGAGGCTCCTAGCTTAGGAGGTCCTGGTTTTCCTTCCCCATGGTATTATCCCCTAGAAGAGAAGCTAAAGAGAAATAATTTGTGATGTGTAGAAAGCAAGAGAAGGGGCCCCTAACTTAGGAGTTCCGGGTTGTCCTTCCTCACAGTTCTACTCCAAAAACATTACCACTGCATCAAATCATAAACTGGAATGCAAGAAACAATTCATGAAATGCAAAAGGATGATTTTTAATTATGATTCATAACTTGAAAGAAAGAGAATTTAACTTAAATTCTTGGTTGTCCTTTTGTATGCAAATTATATTTTAAACTAAAATCATCCAAAACCATACAAAAATCATAACACATTTGAGTAACTGAATCATTAAACTGAGCTAAGGAATACTAAATCAAAACTATGCTAATTTATACAAAATTTAACCAAGTGTACTTAACTTGGTATGGGGTCCCTCCAACCTTGCCTTGTACACTTGAAGAACTATTCAGTTACAGCTAACTTGAGAAAACACTCACAGCATGAACAACAATAGAAAAATAGAAGCAATTCTTCAAATTATCTCAAAAGTCTCCAATAGTCTTAATACAAAATTACACACACTTTAATGGTTCATGAACTGTGTTTAAATAGGAAAATCATAAACATTTTTTTTCTATAATGGCTCTATCAGCCTTATCAATCCTAATCCATCAATATAGGTCAAACTTATCAAGTCTCGTTCACAAAATTAGGAAAATCCCATAAAATAATAAATATGCCCCTCTTTACTAGGGATTTTTGAATGACACGTCGAGTTTGACCAACGTTTACCAGGCCTATGTTTTCTCAGTTTGATAGAACCACTAGGTGTTCCTTCATCTGTGGTTCCCAATATTTCCAAATATATGCTCATATCTCACCCAAGTGTCTTACACATATTACTTTAATGGAGATATTACAGGAATTTTTAATGCAATCCAAATTTACTCTTAAAACCCAATTTTTACAAAAATTTCCAAAAATTGAAAAACTTAATTTAGTTACCTTAATATGAAAAATAGGACTAAAATGAAGCATATGTAAGTGAAATATTATGTAATATGGTGGCAAATGAATGGATTTAGGATATGCAAAAACAACCAAAATTGGGGGCCAACATCTCCCCCTTGTTGATGTTCAAGCATGTCTTCATGCTTGCTTCCTCCGTTTGGATCTCCTGGGTGATGATGCCCCTCTTGTTCCTGGTCCTATAGCTTCTTCCTATGCAACCTAAAGGATAATGGCAATGCCCTCATGTTTCCCTTCTTTCTAAATGGTAGTATTTACTTTTTGTTTTTCATATTTGTACTGCCATAACTTTTTCTCCTTTAGCCATCCGTAGGCTTGTTTGGAGATGATGATATTCTGTGTCTCAAGCTTTTTAGTCATCTTGCTCAATTTCTTGTTCTCCTTGGTTATATTGTTGTTACTTTCTTTGTACATTTTATTTTTCTTTTTCAAATGTCTCTCCATGATCTTGATGTCTTCAAGCTCACTTGTCAACTCTGTTATCTTCTTGAGATATACTTCACTTTGTAGCTCTTTAGATTCTTCCCTGGTGTCTTTGCCATAAAAGTGAGATGAGGTCGCTCCTACCCAAGCATCCCTAAAATAGGTGTTATAGCTCCAAATCTCACACTTGAGGTTTTTGATGCTGCACTCATGGCCCAAGGCAACCCCTCCTTCCAGACCTGGTCCAAAATTTAAAAAACAGTGTTTTATTCCCTATACGCGACATTTCCCTAAGCTAAACACGTGTGTACGCAGGTCTGTGTATACCCAACCCGCGTATATGTCTTAAAACACTTTAAAAAATTAAATCTCTTTAATTTCGGGGGAGATCGCGGGTTTTACCTACTGATTACCTGTTAGTGCCCGTGGCCCAACTGTTCCCAACGAATTCCAAACTAAAAAACTACTTTGGAAGAAGTATAAAAAGGCTTCAATGGGAAGGCCTAAGGGAGGAGAGAAGAGAGAGAAAGGTTACTACACTGAGATTTCCCTGAACAGGTCTGAAGATCCTAGTGCCTCCTGCACTTCCCCCATTTACAGCAAACCCTTGTTTCCTTGTGTGATTATGTCTATCTACTACTTGAGATATCATGGAGTAAGTCATGGAAGGGGTTTGTTAAAGGCTTGAGACTGGACGAATATGGAGGACGGTTCCGCTTGGTGCCTGCGAAAGGACGAATCAGGTGAAATTATTCCTTTCTGTACTTTATTTGTCTATAATAAAAGAAACACTTGTCTTTGTTCCTGATATAAATCTTCTTCATGTTTATGATATCCATGTTATGATTCATATATGAATGGTTGTTTAATTGCATAACTAACTACCTTTCAATATACTATGAAGATGATTTCTTTATGATGTTTAGTCCATATATTGTTGTACTTTCTTGAATTGATTGTTTTGTAGGTTGAAGGAGCAAAAGGAACTTCAAGAGGGTTTGGACCCTGAAAGGATCTTCTCAAACGAAGGACCCCCAGGTATGCTCCTTATCGTATAGTTTTCTTATATTAGCATTATGGCAGTATGGAATGTGTGTTTCTCTGTATAGACCACCTCTGATCTACTAGGGTATCAACCCAAGACCCTAGGGGAATTTGTCCCTTAACAGAATTGGCGACTCCGGTGGGGACAATAGTATTGTTGTTCCTAGTTTGGGTTTATTCAAGCCAATCAAGGCTCAACTATCTATTTCCTTGCTGTTACTATGTAACCTGTTCCTGTAGGAACTTGAATTGTAAGTTTGGTCAGTTTCTTTAGACTGTTTTTTGTTTTTTCTTGAAATCTTTTATATACGTTGTTTTTATTGTTTACAGAAGCATATATATGGATGTTTCCTTAAGTTAACCCGCGTATACATAGGTTTCCTTAGAGTCAGTTGTGTATACATGCAGCTGTACATCAATACAGTCGCATATATCTTGTAATTTTCAAGATTTTTCAAATCTTTTTGTTTCTGAAGGTCTGTCTTTTGGTCTGGTTTAGTTCCGAACAATTACTTTTTTGTGTTAGTTTTTAGTTTTATAGCAAGTATCTGATTTCAAATTCTCTCTGATTTTGGAAAGTGTTGGTCTTATTGGTTTTATTTACAAGCATCATCGTTTTTTTTAAGCACACAAGATTGCTTCTTAGGAGTCTTGGCTGCTCTATATTATCAGGGCAGAAAGATTGATCTCAATCTTTGTGTCAAATCTTGTTTTGGTGACCTTTTGTGTTTTCTTGTCAAAACTACATTTTTGTTACCATCTACTTTTCTTGCTTTTGAAAGTTGTTGATTGACACTTTCTTGAAAATTGTCTTTTTGATCTTTTGGTCTTTGTTGCCAAAGCTCTCATTGCTACTTTTAATTGTTAAGAGCATCTCGAAACATATTTTTGTTGTTGAGTTTTCATCCATTTTGTGTTGTCAGCTTGCAAAGTGTTTGGTGCCGATTTTTTTCAATCATTAAGTTTCAATCTTGTTGAGAGCACTTTTGAAAAGACGTTTTTGCTTTTGCTTTTGAAGAAAACTTTTTGAAAAACATGGTTTTGCTTTCTTGAACTTTGTGTTGATTTAGTTTCTTTTAGTGAATGAAAGTGAATTTTTGTTTGTCTTGAAACTTTTTTTTAGTGTTTAGATGAAATGAATGATTAGCAACTCATATTCCATCTAAACATTTTAAGTGGCAAATTAAAAATTGATAAACAAGTAACTTTCATTTCTTGAATTAGAGTAGTCTTAAGTCTTGCATTAGCATGTACTCAATGCATTAGGATAGAGTTGCACATCTTTTTAGGCATTCATAGTTTTGTTAATTTTTGTGAGTGTGAAGCGTGAGTAAAAGAAAAGAAAAGAAAAATTTGTTGCTTTTTTTGAAGTTCCTCTGAACCCAATAGAAATTTCTTTCATCGAAAAACGAAAACAAGTGCATTTGCATGTAGTTTGGTTTTTATTAATTTCTTTTGTGTCAAAAAACCACTAGTTTCACTTCTGCTTATCCCTTGACTTAAAGAACAGCCCATTTAAAAACAGGCGTTAATTAAAATATACTAGAACTTTTTATAATTGTCAAGTTAGACACACCAACAAGTTTTAGGATATTTTAGGGCCTTGGATTAGGTGAGTGGAGAGATAACTCTCCAAGGCCATTTAAATTGTCAAATATAGGAGTCTGAATAGTGAGTGAAAATCAAATAGCATTAGGGAGACCAAGAAAGCTCCAAATCTGGGAGCTAAGCACGAGGGTTCTTGAAGACAGGGAAGAGAGATACCCCTCTCCTACTTTTCAGATCTAACCTCAAGACTGTTTCGCCTAGCTTCTGATACGAGTTGGTAACCTTAGTTGCTACTCCTAGGGATCTACATAGGTGGCTGTGTAGGGGAATCCCATGGCACCTGAGGTCGACGTTTTATCGCTCTCAATGATACTACTGGAGGGCACCCTTGCGAAGCTTGGGGGCTTGCACTGGTGCAGGCTGTTGTTAGGAGATCAGTGTAACTTCCTCTGTTACCTTCGCTGATAGGACTGGGCCGTCATTATCCCAGACTATCTTCGGAAGGCCCCTTACTTCACTTTCTTGTATTTTGGTGTCCGGTTCTCATCACCTGGAGCGGAAATACTCGAAAGTTGTTTGACTGGCTAATATCTTTTAGGGACTTTTTAGTGTGTTCTCTGTGCTCCTAGTTGGCTTAGCTTTCAATTTTTTGAGTCTTTAGCTAGATCTTAATAAAAAATTCAAAGTGGCTAACCAATCACCTAGACGGTCTCGAAGACTTCGTGATCTTTCACCACCAAGTTTAGAGCCTTCTCCTAGAAGGCACAGAGGTAATACTGCCGGTGGGTTTCATCCCGTGGCAACTGATGCATCGGGGATTGATCCTCCTCTCGGTGGCATTAGTGTTCAAAATAGTCCTAGTACTTCCACAGAACAAGAAAGGAACACTCTAGTTCTTTCTCGAGTTCTCTTTCAGACGGAAGATACAGTAGAAGTAGAAGAATTTCAAGAGTCGTTAGCGGCTCCGAATTCTCCCTTACCTTCTAGCTATCCAGAAGTATTACAATACATTGGGACTCTGATGCATAGACCATCAAGTCCAGGTCACACTACGCACTTACCATCGATGACCACTACTGGAAGCATGGCTTCTACTACAAGTGCTACAACTATGCAGACTCCAACATCAGTACAAGGGGGAGGAACTATTTCCATCCCCTCTGCATCTTTATTTGGGTCTTTTGCTAGCACATCTTTTGTTGGGTCTACCTCCATTCCTTCTACGAGTGGAAATTCCCAAGCCAATGCTTTTAGTACTAGATTCTTCCCATTTGGCACCCATTCACAGGGTATTCCATCAGTTCTATTTAGTGCCTCCACATCCATGATGGGTGGATCGGCTTCATTCTAGGGTTTTCCTTTCGGAAGTGGTCATATACCACATTCCAACCTGACAGTAGGATCTATGCCTTTTTCTTCTATAGGACAAAGAAACAATCCTTTCCAAGGTTGGACTAACCCTACAGTTAGTGGCATGGGAACTAGGAATCCATTTTTCGGCGAACAAGGGAATGGCCCTATCGTGGCAGAAAAAGACGTTTGTGCGGACACAACTGACCTCCCTAGGAGTCTAAACTCTCTAGCGACAAACAAGACAAAATGGAGTGATCTTTCTCTAAATATACCTTTTAAAACATGAAAACTACAAGTGTTTATGCTTACCTTATTCCAAAACGCTATTGTTGTAGTCCGTCCTTGCTGATCCGGATGAGCTCCTCCTTCACATCAATTCCTGCAACCACAAACAATCAAATAATTACCAAGCACTTGCATTTCATATAATAAAACATATATTCAACATGCAGACCAAGGAACACATGAAATAACTCATTAACACAAGCTATTGAGAAAAATAAACCAGTTTGTATTAATAACGAAACAAAGAAACTCTTACAACCTGGCCTTGGTGTTGTGCAAGTTCCTCCCAGGGTCCATCAAGGGTTTTCCTCTACTTTGACAAAGCTCACCCACTTCCAAGTAGAATCAAGAAAAGACAATCTCTCCTCACAAGGTTCTAAATGGGAGTCCTAATTCCTGCAGCATTTACCCAAAGAAAATGTATAGCTTCCAACCTCCCCTCCCTTTGGCTCAATGTCTTTATTTATAGTGCTGTAAAGAGGTTATTCAGGTCCACCATCAATGGGATAATCCCCCTCTTTGGGTGGGATAGCTCCCTTATTGATGGGATAAGTTCCTCCTTAATAGGGATACATGAACCAACTGGAGGCGCATCCATTTCATCAAACCGACCTCTAGAAAGTTCTAGAAGTAACCACAAGTAACTTTTTTAAGATGAAACTCGCGCATTTTTCCTTTTACAGAAGGACGCACCTGTCCCTTAACATACAGAGCGTCCAAGGACGCAGCTTTTGTGAACATTGTGAGCGTCCCTGCAGGTAAGGCTAGAGAGAACCTGCGACCCCAGAGATAAACACATTTTTTACAAGACTTTCTCTCTTCTTTGAGTTTGAGATGGATAGCAGAGGCATAAGACTTGCCTAAGAGGGTAGTATGACTGTTGATTTGAGCCATACTAACTGTAAGTAGTCATGGTGACATTTTTTAGTGTAACAGATTGCCCCCTAAAGTGCGAAGCCTGGAATAGATTAGGGTTTTGTAATTCTAGGAAGGGTGAAGCGCTTTATCATTTCAAGGATTGTCTTGTGGATGACCTAGTTGGAACCTGCAATTTTCAACACAAAATACATGTATAAGATTATATCATCACTGAGGTAGGCATTCCCATACTCAGATGCAAAACTTTAACTAATGGACTAACTATTCTGATACAGGAATGATCTTGCAGTACATCATTTTTTATAGACTTTTGTAGACACAGTATGGACGCAGCCATCTGTTTATGATTAGTCTACATAGATAATGAATACAAAACTCCTCGTAGCCTGGATGGTAGAAACTAGATCCAGGGTCTTCACTTCTACTTCCCGAATTGGTACGATTCTAGCCATGTGATTAAATGATTTGATGTCGAACATGTTAGAAACCACTTGATTACTAGTCGATGATGTAAACTGTTAACAAGCATGAGAGAGACCACCAGTAATGTCAATGGTTCTCAAAGTACCAAGCACAACCCGTGAAATGTGAATAGATGTTTTGATGTCGAACACTTCACGGAATCCTTTGATCGAAAGTCAATGATGTAAACTGACGTCAAAGGCGAGAAACCTGCCATTGATGCATGCAGACTTCAAGGTACTGTCGATTCCTAAGTCATCTTTCTAGATAATGTGTCGATGTCGATAGAAAGCGCACCGTTGCAGCCAAGCCTGCAACACGAAATCATTGTTCAAGTTGAAGAAATGTTGCTGTAAGGACTGACTCAGGGATGGTCAAATGGATGACAAGTATTTTGCAGATGAAAGTTTTGCTTGCAGACCTCTTGAACACATAACGACACGACAGATGGCTTGGTGACGAATAACTCAAAGTTAATCCCCGGAACCCGGTTAAAGACTTTCAAAGTGGTTTGGTCAACTGTGAGGTAAAAGATTTCCCAACCCAGGTGAATGAAAAGTGTCGTGTTCAAGAGTGGTAATAAAGTTTCTTTTGAGACAAAAGGTAACAAACAGGTTCATTCTTCTCTCTTTTCCCCCACCATTTCTGGCAAGTACCTCTTTATTTTTAACAAGCTTGAGGAGGATAACATATGCTTGATTATAAGCTCATCCTTCGGACGAGTCCAACCTAGTTTAAATTCGAACCCTAGGAAGGAGTGGTTCGTTCCTGTTTGTAATTGAACAGGTCCTTTACTGTAAAAGTTTAACGAGCCCAGTATAGGAGAAACTCGGCGTTTTTCATTTTTAGAGAGTCTGAAAAAACAAAAGGAGACTCCACGTTGAACTTTTTCGTATATTTGTGTCCCTCAAGCCCGAAAAAGTATAAAATAATACCTGGGGGAACCGCTTGATCTTGCGACCAAGGAGTACTTTCATAATAGTGTCGTTGACCTGAAAAGTAAAAAGCGATCAAGGACACGTCGTTTTATTTCCTTATCGAGTTTGAAACGACAAAAACCCGGCAATCTTTTCCTGATTTTGCGGTCAGAAAAGAGCTAAAAGGGGACCGTCTTTTAATTCCGTTTTAACGAGTGTAAAAGAAACGCTCGGCGATCTTTTCATGTTTTAGGAGTCAGAAAAGGGCTTAAGAGATGACTCTGAGGTTTCACTTTTTCGTAAATTTTAACGAGTTCGAAAAAGGAATAAAAATGTACTCATGGTTTTCACTTTTTCATAAGTTTTAACGAGTTCAAAAAAATGATAAAAATGTACTCATATGGCTGACTTTCAATTTAATTTACGAGTAGGAAAAGACGGAAAGAACTCGGCATTTTCATTTGTTTTACGAGAATGAAAGATAGCAAAATAATCTCGGTATTTTCATGAGTTTAACGAGTCTTGAAAATAACTGAAATTGACTCGAGATAGGTTTCATTTTTACAAAAGCTTGAAACAGATAAAAACTATGCTTCAAAGTAGTTTCATTTTTACACAAGCTTGAAACAGAGATAAAACTGTGCTTGATGCCCCCTAAGCATAACTGCTAGAGTGCATGCCCCCCTAGCTTCATTTCATTCAACCATTTGGATGAAATGAAGGTTTAGTGACGAGATCATTTAAAAGACTTTGACCTAAAACTGTAAGAAAATTATGCAAAAACTGAAATAACTAACCTAAACGCTTAACATTTATGAGATCTAGTCAAACTCTCGACTCAAGTAGAGGAGGATTTGTTTCATTTTTTAACGAGCTTGACATAGGAAAAGAACTATGCTCGGATCCAGTTTCATGTTTACGCAAGCTTGAAACGAAAAACTAGGCTTGTTATAAGTTCACATGCCCCCAGCATAATGACGCAAAATGAGGTACATGCCCCCCAAGCTTCATTGCATTCAATGAGGTGGATGGAATGAAGCTTTACTTTCAAGATCTTGGAAAGAATTGTGGGAGGTGTTTCATTTTTTAACGAGCTTGACACAAGACAAGGAACTGTGCTCTAAAAACCTTGATTCATTTTTTAATGAGCTTGACACAAGACAAGGAACTATGCTCTAAAATCCTTGTTTCATTTTTTAACGAGCTTGACACAAGACAAAGAACTATGCTCATGACTACTCTCTACAATCTACCTACTTAACCTACCCTTGTTTCATTTTTTAACGAGCTTGACACAAGACAAGGAACTATGCTCAAAAATTTCGCATGCAAAATGAGGTACATGCCCCCCAGGCTTCATTGCATTCAACTAGATGGATGAAAGCAATGAAGGTTTACTTTCAATATTTAACTTGAAAAGGGAGTTGTTTCATTTTTAAGGAGGTTGACACAAGAAAAGAACTATCCTCATTCCTGATTCATTTTTTAACGAGGTTGACTTAGTAACAAGAACTGTCCTCGCACACACTTACTTTCTACATTCTACCTACATAACCTAAAACCTACCTGATTCATTTTTTAATGAGGTTGACTCTGTAAAAGAACTATCCTCATCAACTGATTCATTTTTTAACGAGGTTGACACAGTAAAAGGAACTTTCCTCGGATACACTGATTCATTTTTTAATGAGGTTGACACAGTAAAAGGAATTTTCCTCACCTACATTGATTCTTTTTTTAATGAGGTTGACACAGTAAAAGGAACTTTCCTCACAACCCTACTTTCTAACTGTCTATATAACCTAAAATCTACTTGATTCATTTTTTAATGAGGTTGACTCAGTAAAAGAACTATCCTCATCAACTGATTCATTTTTTAACGAGGTTGACACAGTAAAAGGAACTTTCCTCGGACACACTGATTCATTTTTTAATGAGGTTGACACAGTAAAAGGAACTTTCCTCACACTAGCCCGTTTCATTTTTTAACGAGGTTGATACAGGAAAAAACTATCCTCACAACATTGATCATGGCTTCCAACTGGAGGAAAGACATGTCAATGGACACACCTTGATCATGGCTTCCAAGAGGTCTTCATCCGAAGGAAGAATACTTCTTGGGAAGGAACACATGTCAAGGGACTCAAAAGGGATAAGAACATCATGTTCAAGTAATCCCATAGAGTTTTCCATGTCAATTACCGGAGCTAAATCAAAGGAAGATGAGCAAACAGTGAGAGGCTCACTTACATCAGTAACTGAAATCATGGGACCGGTTGCCACATAATTAACCCGTGGCAGGGTAGATACCACTTTAGAATCAGGAACATTTAGGGGTGTCATATTATTGGTAGTTGAAAAAAAACTAGGGAACGAAAGCTGGTCTACAGTCACAATACTGCCATTGTGAGGGAAAGACATCACGCGAAAGAGTGTCGATACGACAGCTTTCATTGCATAAACATAGTCTCGCCCAAGGAGTAAATTGAAATCCAAGGGACCTCGAACTACCATAAGATCAACACAAACAGTTTTACCTTCCAAGGTAATAGAAACCTTAGGAAGGATCCCTAAAGGTTCACTAATTGTTCTGTTAAAAGCTTTCAGATTCTGCGTAATAGGCGCAAGCTGAGGGGAACCCAAAGCTTTCAAAACAGCTGAGGATAAAATACTAACAGAAGCACCTTCATCTACCTGAGTACGATGTATGTCCCTACCACCAGCCTTGACAATGATTTGGAAAGGGATGGAGGAAGGAAGACGAGGTTCTGTCAGTCTATTCCAATCAAAGGAAAAGACCTCAGTACTTGGAGGGGGTTCTGTAGAAACAGGTGAAATGCCCCCCGGCATAGAAGAATCCGATGTAACAAGAAGAACATCATCGGTATGAAATTTACTCTCGAAAAGGAGAGTGTGATCGACCGAATGTGAAATTGAATCGACCACTTGATCAACTAATGGATCATCAACCTGAGTGACATGAGTTTCACTCTCCAATGGGAGAGTGTGATCGACTGTACTTGAATTTAGATCAATCACTCCGTCAATTGACGGTAGGTTGGGAGAAAGTTTACGGTAACCAGTTGGAAATTCTTGATGTGGAACAGTAAGGTTTTCCAACAATGTTGAGGCTTCATCCATGTGAGGGCAAATGTGAGTTTGATGACTCCCTTTGCATAACTTACAAGGAAACCTAACTTTACCCTTTTTCCCAGGAACCTGACTATCACTGGTTGATGGATCAACGGAAAGTTGATGAGATTTTTCTGACCATACTTCCAAGACCTTTGGAATACCAGGACAATTGACAAGGAAGTGGTCACCCTTACAAAGCCTGCAAGGGTATTTGGGTTTACGATGCATGTCGGAATTTTCCTCAACACAACTAACACTTACAGCCATGGTTGGTTGGTTGACTTCTTTCTTATCTTGCTTCTTCTTCTTCTTCTTCTTCTTCCCTTTCTTCTTCTTCTTAGCCTCCTGGTTACTAACATCAAGGCTTTTACCAGGCGAAGAAGAAGAAATGGAGGAAGAAAGATTAGGCGAAAAAGGTAAAGGGTCAAAAGAAGGTTGGTGATGTTGAGATGGTGAACTCTGTTGAGGTGAAGCATCCGGTTGAGATGGAACAATTGGAGTATTTTGGGCCAACGAAGTTGAAAATAACCATATCGGTAAACCTATTGTAAATTCAGGTAATGACAAAGTAGCCATATAAGGAGGACCAACATTTCCAAAGTAAGGAAACAGTCGTTTGTGCGGACACAACTGACCTCCCTAGGAGTCTAAACTCTCTAGCGACAAACAAGACAAAATGGAGTAATCTTTCTCTAAATATACCTTTTAAAACATGAAAACTACAAGTGTTTGGGCTTACCTTATTCCAAAACGCTGTTGTTGTAGTCCGTCCTTGGCGATCCGGATGAGCTCCTCCTTCAAGTCAATTCCTGCAACCACAAACAATCAAACAATTACCAAGCACTTGAATTTCATATAATAAAACATATATTCAACATGCAGACCAAGGAACACATGAAATAACTCATTAACACAAGCTATTGAGAAAAATAAACCAGTTTGTATTAATAACGAAACAAAGAAACTCTTACAACCTGGCCTTGGTGTTGTGCAAGTTCCTCCCAGGGTCCATCAAGGGTTTTCCTCTACTTTGACAAAGCTCACCCACTTCCAAGTAGAATCAAGCAAAGACAATCTCTCCTCACAAGGTTCTAAATGGGAGTCCTAAT
Organism: Pinus tabuliformis; assembly: GCA_031772625.1. Classification (NCBI taxonomy): domain Eukaryota; kingdom Viridiplantae; phylum Streptophyta; class Pinopsida; order Pinales; family Pinaceae; genus Pinus; species Pinus tabuliformis. The sequence goes on along the minus strand of CM062819.1, from coordinate 1,875,454,962 downwards.
TCCTGCAGCATTTACCCAAAGAAAATGTATAGCTCCAACCTCTCCTCCCTCTGGCTCAATGTCTTTATTTATAGTGATGTAAAGAGGTTATTCAGGTCCACCATCAATGGGATAATCCCCCTCTTTGGGTGGGATAGCTCCCTTATTGATGGGATAAGTTCCTCCTTAATAGGGATACATGAACCAACTGGAGGCGCATCCATTTCATCAAACCGACCTCTAGAAAGTTCTAGAAGTAACCACAAGTAACTTTTTTAAGATGAAACTCGCGCATTTTTCCTTTTACAGAAGAACGCACCTGTCCCTTAACATACAGAGCGTCCAAGGACGCAACTTTTGTGAACATTGTAAGCGTCCCCGCAGGTAAGGCTAGAGAGAACCTGCGACCCCAGAGATAAACACATTTTTTACAAGACTTTCTCTCTTCTTTGAGTTTGAGATGGATAGCAGAGGCATAAGACTTGCCTAAGAGGGTAGCATGACTATTTATTTGAGCCATACTAACTGTAAGTAGTCATGGTGACATTTTTTAGTGTAACAGATTGCCCCCTAAAGTGCGAAGCCTGGAATAGATTAGGGTTTTGTAATTCTAGGAAGGGTGAAGCGCTTTATCATTTCAAGGATTGTCTTGTGGATGACCTGGTTGGAACCTGCAATTTTCAACACAAAATACAAGTATAAGATTATATCATCACTGAGGTAGGCATTCCCATACTCAGATTCAAAACTTTAACTAATGGACTAACTACTCTGATACAGGAATGATCTTGCAGTACATCACAATCATAGACTTTTGTAGACACAGTATGGACGCAGCCATCTGTTTATGATTAGTCTACTTAGATAATGAATACAAAACTCCTCGTAGCCTGGATGGTGGAAACTAGATCCAGGGTCTTCATTTCTACTTCCCGAGTTGGTACGATTCTAGCCATGCGAATAAATGAGTTGATGTCGAACATGGTAGAAACCACTTGATTACCAGTCGATGATGTAAACTGTTAACAAGCGTGAGAGAGACCACCAGTAATGTCAATGGTTCTCAAAGTACCCAGTACAATCCATGAGATGTGAATGAATGAGTTGATGTCGAACATTTCACGGAATCCTTCGATCGAAAGTCAATGATGTAAACTGACGTCAAAGGCGAGAAACCTGCCATTGATGCATGCAGACTTCAAGGTACTGACGATTCCTAAGTCATCTTTCTAGATAATGTGTCGATGTCGATAGAAAGCGACCCGTTGCAGGCAAGCCCACAACACGAAATCATTGTTCAAGTTGAAGAAATGTTGCTGTAAAGACTGACTCAGGGATGGTCAAATGGATGACAAGTATTTTGCAGATGAAAGTTTTGCTTGCAGACCTCTTGAACACATAACGACACGACAGATGGCTTGGTGACGAATAACTCAAAGTTAATCCCCGGAACCCGGTTAAAGACTTTCAAAGTGGTTTGATCAACTGTGAGGTAAAAGATCTCCCAACCCAGGTGAATGAAAAGTGTCATGTTCAAGAGTGGTAATAAAGTTTCTTTTGAGACAAAAGGTAACAAACAGGTTCATTCTTCTCTCTTTTCCGCCACCATTTCTGGCAAGTACCTCTTTATTTTTAACAAGCTTGAGGAGGATAACATATGCTTGATTATAAGCTCATCCTTCGGACGAGTCCAACCTAGTTTAAATTCGAACCCTAGGAAGGAGTGGTTCGTTCCTCTTTGTAATTGAACAGGTCCTCTACTGTAAAAGTTTAACGAGCCCAGTATAGGAGAAACTCGGCGTTTTTCAATTTTAGAGAGTCTGAAAAACTTAAGAAGACTCCAAGTTGAACTTTTTCGTAGATTTGTGTCCCTCAAGATCGAAAAAGTATAAAATAATACCTGGGGGAACCGCTTGATCTTGCGACCAAGGAGTACTTTCATAATTAGTGCCACTGACCTGAAAAGTAAAAAGCGATCAAGGACACGTCGTTTTATTTCCATATCGAGTTTGAAACGACAAAAACCCGGCAATCTTTTCCTGTTTTTTACGGTCAGAAAAGGGCTATAAGGGGACCATCTTTTAATTCCGTTTTAACGAGTTTAAAAGAAAAACTCGGCGATCTTTTCGTGTTTTAGGAGTCTAAAAAGGGCTTAAAAGAGAACTCCAAGGTTTCACTTTTTCGTAAGTTTTAACGAGTTCGAAAAAGGGATAAAAATGTACTCATGGTTTTCACTTTTTCATAAGTTTTAACGAGTTCGAAAAAATGATAAAAATGTACTCATATGGCCGACTTTCAATTTAATTTACGAGTAGGAAAAGACGGAAAGATCTCGGCATTTTCATTTGTTTTACGAGAATGAAAGATAGCAAAATAATCTCGGTATTTTCATGAGTTTAACGAGTCTTGAAAATAACTGAAATTGACTCGAGATAGGTTTCATTTTTACAAAAGCTTGAAACAGAGAAAAACTATGCTTCAGAGTAGTTTCATTTTTACACAAGCTTGAAACAGAGATAAAACTGTGCTTGATGCCCCCTAAGCATAACTGCTAGAGTGCATGCCCCCCTAGCTTCATTTCATTCAATCATTTGGATGAAATGAAGGTTTAGTGATGAGATCATTTAAAAGACTTTGACCTAAAACTGTAAGAAAATTATGCAAAACACCGAAACAACTAACCTAAATATACAACTTAACATTTACGAGATCTACTCAATCTCTCGACTCAAGTAGAGGAGGATTTGTTTCATTTTTTAAACGAGCTTGACACAGGAAAAGAACTATGCTCGGATTCGGTTTCATGTTTACACAAGCTTGAAACGAAAAACTATGCTTGTTACAAGTTCACATGCCCCCGGCATAATGATGCAAATCAAGGTACATGCCCCCCAAGCTTCATTGCATTCAATGAGGTGGATGGAATGAAGCTTTACTTTCAAAATCTTGGAAAGACTCATGGGAGTTGTTTCATTTTTTAGTGAGCTTGACACAAGACAAGGAACTATGCTCATAACTACTTTCTACAATCTACCTAACAAAAACTATACTCTAAAAAACTCTAAAAACCTTGATTCATTTTTTAACGAGCTTGACACAAGACAAGGAACTATGCTCTAAAAACCTTGATTCATTTTTTAACGAGCTTGACACAAGACAAGGAACTATGCTCTAAAAACCTTGATTCATTTTTTAACGAGCTTGACACAAGACAAGGAACTATGCTCTAAAAACCTTGATTCATTTTTTAACGAGCTTGACACAAGACAAAGAACTATGCTCATTAAAACCTTGATTCATTTTTTAAACGATCTTGACACAAGACAAGGAACTATGCTCTAAAATCCTTGTTTCATTTTTTAACGAGCTTGACACAAGACAAAGAACTATGCTCATGACTACTCTCTACAATCTACCTACTTAACCTACCCTTGTTTCATTTTTTAACGAGCTTGACACAAGACAAGGAACTATGCTCAAAAAGTTCGCATGCCCCCAGCATAATGATGCGAAATGAGGTACATGCCCCCCAGGCTTCATTGCATTCAACCGGCTGGATGAAATGAAGGTTTACTTTCAATATTTAACTTGAAAAGGGAGTTGTTTCATTTTTAAAGAGGTTGACACAAGAAAAGAACTATCCTCATACCTGATTCATTTTTTAACGAGGTTGACTCAGTAACAGGAACTATCCTCAAACCTGATTCATTTTTTAATGAGGTTGACTCAGTAACAGGAACTGTCCTCAAACCCTACTTTCTACAATCTACCTACATATCCTAAAATCTAGCTGATTCATTTTTTAATGAGGTTGACTCAGTAAAAGAACTGTCCTCATGCTAGCCTATTTCATTTTTTAACGAGGTTGATACAGGAAAAAACTATCCTCGTACTCACATATTCATTTTTTAACGAGGTTGACACAGTAAAAGGAACTTTCCTCACACACTGAGCATGGCTTCTAACTGGAAGAAAGACATGTCAATGGACACACCTTGATCATGGCTTCCAAGAGATCTTCATCAGAAGGAAGAACAGTTCTTTGGAAGGAACACATATCAAGGGACTCAAAAGGGATAAGAACATCGTGTTCATGTAATCCCATAGAGTTTTTCATGTCAATTACCAGATCTAAATCAACAGTGAGAGACTCACTTACATTGGTAACTGAAAACATGGGATCAGTTGCCACATAATTAACCCGTGGCCGGTTAGATACCACTTTAGAATCAGGAACAGTTAGGGGTGTCATATTATTGGTAGTTGAAACAAGACTAGGGAATGAAAGCTGGTCTACAGTCACAATACTGCCATTGTGAGGGAAAGACATCACGCGAAAGAGTGTCGATACGACAGCTTTCATTGCATAAACATAGTCTCGCCCAAGGAGTAAATTGAAATCCAAGGGACCTCGAACTACCATAAGATCAATACAGACAGTTTTACCTTCCAATGTAATGGAAAACTTAGGAAGGATCCCTAAAGGTTCACTAATGGTTCTGTTAAAAGCTTTCAGATTCTGCGTAATAGGCGCAAGCTGAGGGGAACCCAAAGCTTTCCAAACAGTTGAGGATAAAATACTAACAGAAGCACCTTCATCTACCTGAGTACGATGTATGTCCCTACCACCCGCCTTGACAATGATTTGGAAAGGGATGGAGGAAGGAAGACGAGGTTCTGTCAGTCTATTCCAATCAAAGGAAAAGACCTCAGTACTTGGAGGGGGTTCTGTAGAAACAGGTGAAATGCCCCCCGGCATAGAAGAATCCGATGTAACAAGAAGAACATCAGCGGTATGAAATTGACTCTCGAAAGGGAGAGTGTGATCGACCGAATGTGAAATTGAATTGACCACTTGATCAACTAATGGATCATCAACCTGAGTGACATGAGTTTCACTCTCCAATGGGAGAGTGTGATCGACTGTACTTGAATTTAGATCAATCACTCCGTCAGTTGACGGTAGGTTGGGAGAAAGTTTACGGTAACCAGTTGGAAATTCTTGCTGTGGAACAGTAAGGTTTTCCAACAATGTTGAGGCTTCATCCATGTGAGGGAAAATGTGAGTTTGATGACTCCCTTTGCATAACTTACAAGGAAACCTAACTTTACCCTTTTTCCCAGGAACCTGACTATCACTGGTTGATGGATCAATGGAAAGTTGATGAGATTTTTCTGACCATACTTCCAAGACCTTTGGAATACCAGGACAATTGACAAGGAAGTGGTCACCCTTACAAAGCCTGCAAGGGTATTTGGGTTTACGATGCATGTCGGAATTTTCCTCAACACAACTAACACTTACAGCCATGGTTGGTTGGTTGACTTCTTTCTTATCTTGCTTCTTCTTCTTCTTCCCTTTCTTCTTCTTCTTAGCCTCCTGGTTACTAACATCAAGGCTTTTACCAGGCGAAGAGGAAGAAATGGAGGAAGAAAGATTAGGCGAAGAAGGTAAAGGGTCAACAGAAGGTTGGTGATGTTGAGATGGTGAACTCTGTTGAGGTGAAGCATCCGGTTGAGATGGAACAATTGGAGTATTTTGGGCCAACGAAGTTGAAAATAACCATATCGGTAAACCTATTGTAAATCCAGGTAATGACAAAGTAGCCATATAAGGAGGACCAACATTTACAAAGTAAGGAAAAGTACTAGGATTCTCATTAGGAGGGGTTCCTAGGTTGATAAATTCCGGAACATTTGCCATTATATTCAACTTCAGTGAATTTTATTAACAATTTAAAACTAAAATTAACAATTCACAATTCACACCTATGGTCTCTAAAAGTAAAAACAAACAAATTAACACACGCTATCAAATCTAGGAGTCAAACCACACACAAACAGTAAGCTCTCCGGACCGAAAACACTAGTTGGTGATGAAGCCCAACCTCGCAGAATTCAGTACAGAAATGGCGGGTGGACCAGTTACCCCGGCAACCTGCTTAATGAATAGACCGGCACAAGTTCCTCCACTTTAACCGTCTCGAAGTGAAGTGAATCCCCCGGAAAATCCAAGTGAGTATAACCGACGTCTGCTCCAGGTACAGTGGGACCTTCCCTCCACCGTCACCTCGGTAGAACCCTAAAGATTATGGTCACTAAGGTCACCAACAGTAACAAATACACCTGGGGGAACAGTCTAAACTCCCACAGCACGCAAGGGGAGAGTAGCAAGCTCAATCCCCTTACCGGCTCCTTGACAACAATCCAAGGTTTACCGATAAGTGACCCCTGGCTCCTCGACATTGGTTAATCCGAGGTTTTTCGTTTGTAATACGTACTGTCTGGCGTCGTTCCCAACGAGGGGGGAATGATCCCCTCACTGGTTCGGACACGAGCTCGTGCTTCTCCTTTAAGAGGAGCTTTCCCAGAGTGCAATTGAAACAATTGGATTTATTCTACTCAAGATAAACTATCTGTTTGGTTTTGTAGTCTTGGAGAGTTAAGTACTCACCTACTCCAAGACCCTAGCCTAAGCTATGTTGGTGTTTCAGAGCCCTAGAAATGTAAAAATTACTAGATGAATTTTAATTAAGCGTTGTGTTATTAAGGGTGTTATTACTCAAATGGGTAAATGGAGATGAAACCAATGGTGTTATGACCTGACTCAACTGAATGCAATCGAATATGATAATGCAATCCTTTCAATTCGATGAATCCTAACTAGAGTAAGGAGAGAGTTTCCATTCACTTCCAACAATGCAAAAAATTGATCATTAAGAGAAAATTTAACAAATTCTCTAATGCACTAATTTCATCAAGAAAAACTAATGCAAATCAATTCCAAACCAATTTTTATTTTTATTTTTTTTGTGTAAATTCAAATCAAAGAAAGCTGATCTAAATCTACGATTGATTTTTCAGAATGTAAACTATGCAATTGTAATCTATGCACAATTCACATGAAAAGTATGCAAATGTAATCTATGCACATTTTTCATTCATATTCTGAAACTGAGAACTCTAATTATGCAAATGTGATCTATGCAAGAGAATTCTCAAACACAAGATGATTCTAATGTAATCTAAGAACCAATCAAGTGCAAGTCGAGAAAATTGGGTGAGAGTTCCAAAGATCAAAACATAAAAACACTCAAAGGCGATTAACAAAGGAAATTTTTTTGCAAAAACAAAAGCAAAAAGATGAAAAATTGTGAAAAGACTGAGAGAAACCTCCAAGTAATGACCAAAGGAAATCAAATTAAGAATTTCTCAAAAAAGAGACTCAAAACACCCAATTGATGAAAGCTAAAAGCAGGAATGCTAATGAAACAAGTTCAGGTGAAAATTTTTGACAGGGTACTAAAGGATCTGGGCAGAAAACACTAAGAAAAACCAAAATCTAAAAGAAATTAAAGCAAAAATGGAGTTTTCCTAAATTTTTACAGGAAGACGCAGGCAACCCGTTAGAACAGGCGCGGGCCCGCTCTGTGCAAACGGAAACAACGCGTCCAAAGACGCACTGTGCAGTACTCAGAGGGTGCGTCCTTCTGGAAAAGTTAAGAAAAACCAAATCTAACTAAATCTAAAGCTAAGCCACCCAAATACTAATTCTCACAGTCAAAAACCAGAAAATAAAAATGATTTTCTCAGAGCAAAGTTCACACAAAGGAAAAGACTTTCACATTAATGGATTCCCCAGTGGAGTCGCCAATTTGTCATACTCCACAGTTAGTTATTTTCAAAGTATTCCTCCTTTAGATTCTGCTTGGAATCCTTATCAAGGGTTATCCACTCCTTATAATCCTTTAGGAGGAAGCTTCGCCGGTTATGGAGGTTTTGCAGCTGGAGTTGGTCAAACTCCAAGTTTTGCTAGATCACAAGGCTTGCCTTTTGATTCGGCTAGTTCTGCTGGATACTTCAAGCAGCCTGGTGCCTTTCAAAATCCAGGCCAATCTTTTCAAAACTTTGGGAGCTCTACCCAGTCAGGGTGGAACCCCCAAGGTCCTCTTAGGCTTCCTTTTCTGGCAACTTTGAACCTGCCAGATCGCATGAAATTAACAAACGATCCAATCAAATACAACCTGGCCTGGCCTTCGGTCCCAACCAAACTCCCTTCAGGCATTCCAAAATTAGAAGGGAGGGGCGGTGAAGACCCAGGTGACCACGTAACCACATTCCATTTGTGGTGCTTATCAAACTCCCTTATTGATGACTCAATTAGGTTGAGACTTTTTCAATGCACCTTAACTGGTAATGCGGCCAAGTCGTATATAGAGTTGTCAGGTGGCGGCGTTACATCTTTCGCTGACTTAGTTAATATTTTCTTAAATCATTTCTAGTTTCCTGTCTGTTATGATGTCGGAACTGAAATTCTGGCCACTTTTTGTCAAGATACGACAACTCACATTTCTGATCACATTCAGGAATGGAGACGGAGAAAGAGGCTCGTCAAAGCTGAAATTCCTCCGGAATACCGTCTCAAATGGTTTTTGAAATCTTTACAGCCTGAAATCTCTAAGGATGTGTCCATGTCCGGAGTCTATTCTGAGGAGCAAGCTACTTTTAGGGCTCAATAATTAGAATTGATTTACTCTCAGTTTGGGATCCTACAAAAAATCTTGCCAGATGCTCCTAGGTCTAAGGTTGATATAGCCAAGTCAAAGCCAGGTCCCCATGCAGATGGTATCATTGGATCAGTAGACAAAAATGCGGTGAACTTATTGAGCCAACTACAGTAGTTGTCTTTACAAACTACTTCTAACAACCAAGTCACATCGTCTAACCCTTCGTATTCCCAACCCTCTTCGATTAATGTCGTCCAATCTGATAACCCCAAAGGAAATCAAAATCCCAATGGGAAAAAGAAAGGACGAGGTAAGAAAAAGAGTCAGGATGGGAAGGCTGACACAAATAAATCCAGCAATAATGCTCGTGGTGGTAGAAATGAGTCTAAGAAGAAAGTCAATTTTCCATGCAAGTTATGCAATGGAGACCATTTAATTCATCTCTGCCCCAAGATTCAAGACGCTCAGCACTTGTTAGGGTAGCAAGGGAATTCTAGCTCTCAAGCTGTGTTAACCAAAGCTTTTCCCCAAGGGCAGCAACTTCTTGCTAGCGTGAGTTCAAACCCTGGTACCTCCGCAGGGGGCAACCAGGAAGGGGATAAATCATCAAATGTTTTCATGATGGGTTCTCACGCTAATGTGGCCACACGGTCATGCGATTATGGTGAAGGTGAAACTTCCAAGGATAAAACAGTTCCCGAAACTAACAACCCACTTCATATTGAGCGACCCTCTGTCGAGACTATACCACGGGTACCGAAAGGTTCCGCTAAATGCGCGACTATCAACCCTAATATTAGGGCAGCCTAGAATTACTCCATTGTTGAGGATTTGGTGCAGAGTCCATGTGCTATTTCCGCTTTAGAGGTACTCCAGTTGTGTCCTGCTCAAAGAAGTGCCTTGCTGTCGGCAATGGGGGCAGTGGATCCAAATAATTCTTTAGCTCTCACTTTTGATATGCATAATATCAAAAAGGGACTTCCTCATCATATGGCTTTCCAGATAAAGTCTACCTACCAGAAAACTAATATTTTTCTTACGGTAATAGATGAGGGAGCTTCCACGTGTGTCATGTCTATGTCATGTTGGAAGGCCATTGGATCGCCTTCGGTTGTTCCTTCACCTACCCTCTTGACAGCATTTGATGGTCATTCTCATAGGCCATACGGGATTATCCTGGCCTTTCCTATATGTGTTGGGGGAAAGGTTGTTAATATTGAAGTAGAAGTCATCGATGCTAACCTAGACTACAATCTCCTCTTAGGAAGGAACTGGGTATACGAAATGGATGCCGTTGTTTCGACCCTATTTCGTGTCATTTGCTTTCCTCATGAGGGGAAAATTGTTAAGGTTGATCAATTGGACTATTCTCCAGTTGATCCTCGGGCAACTTCAGACTCTACTGTTCCCTTAGTGGATAACCCCCGTCCGCCTACTAAGAATTTAGGAGTCGGGATGTACTCTTCATTGATGGGTACGTTTGATCTTCCCCCTCCTACAGCTAGAATAGATACAATTTCATCCTCCAAGGACCCCTTACGGAAAGAGTTTGTTCAAGCTCATTATTTTTCGGATCCTAGAACCTTATCTTCATCTGTGACCACATCAGATGACGGCAAGGTGGGTGGAATAGAATCTCTTATGTCTACAGTAGAGCCTAGATGTGAATCTATCGATAACTCTGCAGATAACCATTCTACTCCTTCCTTTGAGAAAGAGATAGATGGTGATGTGGCTCATTCTCGGACCCTTGATTCCACTTCTGTGTTGGATTGCTCGGATATTGTTTTTCCATCTGACGAAGCGATATTCGAAGCAATGACGGCTGTAGATCGACCTTTGGAAGATTTACATCGTCGGTCATGTTTTCATTCCCCTTTGCATGAAGTCAAATCCAAGTCCTCCAGTCCGACTAGTGATGTTTGTACGGTTCCTTTGGCTCCAACACAGTCATTCGCCAAAGGAAGTATATTGATTGGTTCGATAATAGTAACAATAAACATCCCTAGGAGCAAGTGGGCAGAGCCCCCTGACGGGCTCTACCTTAAGAAGTACTTTGCTTAACAGCTAGGCAATGGTTTCTTTGTACATTGTGTATATTTGTACATATCTCATCAAGAGTTTTTGATATCAGCACTTTTGGTCTACTGTGGCAGGTGTTGATAGATGACTTGGTCTATTTTGGATTCGCCGATGGTGCTAGTCGGCACACTCGCAACCTCACTTCCGCAGCTTGGGTACTCTATTATCTAACTGGCCAGTTGATGGTATCAAGGGAAGTATGCATTGGTCCCGCTTCAAATAATATGGCTGAGTGTACTGCCGTCATTAATTTACTATCTGAGGCAATTTCTCACGAAATCGACTCGTTAATAGTTTATCTTGATTCACAATTGATAGTGTCACAATTGAATAACATTTATCGGGTAAGGGATCCATATTTATATCACCAGTATTTAAGGGTGAGGTTGTTGCAAAGATCATTTACTTATATTAATTATTTGCACATTCCAAGATCTCATAATTGGTTAGTTGATTCTATCACTAATCAAGCATTAGACTGGCACCTCAATCATTCATCACAATAAAATCAAGCATCAAAAAGATGAACTGTATATATATATATATATCATAAAACATCTCGAGTGTACATAAGTCTGTCCAAAAATAATATACAAAATTGGGACTCAAATGCCCATAATCATGTCTAGTACATCTAATTCCCCAGCTCAGGATGAGTGGCTAAGTAGCTAACTATCGCATTGGCCACACGCTTAAAAGTGTCGACCTAGTCTCGTGGCATGCCAACCACATGACGCTGCATATCCTTAGGAAGATCCTCTACTGTCGCCATCGGTACATCGTGAGTGAGTCTCACCAAGTGCCGCTGGACTGTGTGAAGTAGTTGCTCTATGTCTACAACTACCTCTTCGGCCCCTCAGCCGTGACATCTGTGTCGTGGGAACTCATCTGGTCATACCGGCCCAATATCTGGAACATGATCATCATATTAGTCATTTGCATCCTATCAAAAACATTTTTCAAAATTTATTATTATATTTGAAAAATCCAAAAAATCATAAAATCAAAAAATACTTACCAATGTCACCCCATGCTACGGTCGGTGGTAATACTAGATTGGGATCTCCTCAGAAATCCAACCCAGCATAAGGGTAGTCATCTATGGTGATGATCTGTTGATCCCACCAAGAAAAGAGGTCATCGTCAGATGCAGTCCGTGGGACGTCCCCACCTCCTAGACGTTTCATCAGGTCAACCCACCTGCCCATGCGTGGATCTCGTGGGGTGCTGATGGAAACCGCTACTCTAGGGTGAAGTGCAGGGACCCTCTCAAAAAAGAAAGAACACAAAATAGTCCCATATCCGAAGTTTTTGGTCTGCCCTCTCTTGATGAAAGTGAGCTGGCTTTTCATGTTGGCCAGAAGAGGAGTACACCAGTCAAATACAGTGGTCAAACAATCTACCGCCAAGCTCATGGCTGGCTGTGATGCCTGGTGCAGAGAAGCTGATCCATTCACTCTAGCTATGTTGAACAAGATTATCCTCAGCGAGAGACTCTCCACATGTTTGATTGGAATTTGACTTCCAACCTTCTCCAGCTGTCCCGGGCAATATATATGTATGTAGTCCTCAATCGAGAGACTGCCTCGTGTCCTGCCCCTGCAATGTACTACCTCTCCCCTTCGGGAAAGGCCTGTGAGGAAATAAATGTCGTCCACTTCTATCCTAAGTGGCATCTGGTCAATCATAAACGAATCATCATCAATACTCCAGTAATCAATGAGCATCTCAAGCAGACGTGTGTTTGCTTTCATATTTGGCAATTTGAAGAATTTTAGCAAACCACATCCTCGTAAGGCATCCAAAGCATTAGGATCGTTCATGACCTCATCATCCACTGAGGTATGCTCTCTTTCTCGCCAAGTGACTGGCATCCTAAAGAAAAAATGATTTTAAACCGTGAGTTTTTTTGCTTGAAATGTTCGCAGCGTATACGCGGGTCCATTTGCACACAGTTACATGTAGGGCCCGCGTGTACGTGAGTTTCATATACCCAACCCGCGTATACACCGCGGTGAAATTTTTGACAAAGAATTCAACGGTAAAACATAAATTAAAAATTCTAAAACCAATCACAATCGATTGCAAGACAAGTATAAGAGTTACCTGGGGATTTTGGAAGAATCTGAACGGTTGAATTTGGCGTATGAAAAGTTTGCTCCTTTTGCTCCACTTCTCTGCTCTCAAACTCAAATGGTGAAAATGGTGAGTCCAAAAACTCTTTTATAGGTTTTGAAAATGCAAAATTTTTCAAAATTTTATTTTGTTTGGCCTCATGTAACTTTTAACTTTGGAGCTTGGAATGTCGAGAATGGTTTGATTTTCATGACATTTTGGACGTTTTTTCAATGATTTCAAGACGGTTCCATGACTACTGGCCTGTCATGGCAGGTATCGTTTTCTCACTGGCATATAGGTTAGGGAAGCCATTTTTCTGTTGCATTATGCATACTAGCCTCCATTTGTTGATACATTTTCCATAGGGTCGATCCCATCATGTTATGGTTCATAAACCATCTTCACTTGCCGATTCTTTAAATCATGACATGATGGTAGAAGCCATCCTTTACATGGGCATCATAGTTAGCACCTCACTGACATTTTTTGCCCATGCTGCTCCGATTTGAGTAGGCTCGGGAGTCCTCTGTAGTCCTGCCATGACTTATGCGATGAAGACTCATTCCTCTTTGCTTCTTCACTTTCGTTCTGGCTTTGTACCCTAGAGGCTCCTTTGTGTTGAGTTGTACTACTGCATTGCATGTTGACCATTTGCACCTTTTGGCCTTGAGCTGGCTTCACTTGGACTCATGTTTAAGCCAACTTTTGACCATGACGACTGCAAAATCAAACTTGCATACCTTTAACTTCTGCATGTTGACACACCTTGACCCATGGAAGGAAAACACCTTTGAGTGTCATTGACCAGTTTTCACCTCCCTGCATTAAGCATAGGAATGTTCCAATCCTAGGAACTAAACAATCTGTTTCACTGACACTCATTCTTTCCACTATACTATAGCATTCTTTTATTCTTTTTCCAGCTTAAAAGAAAAAGACAAAAAAATTATAGATTCCAAAAAAGAGCGGGAACGGGACAATATTTCCATTTATTATTGGCAGCTAGAGTTAGTCATGTCGCCCTTGAACAAAGCACTCCAAAAAAAGTCTCCTCCGTTTGGGCGGGATTTAGTTTGACTTAGGTACGCCTTAACCTTGTTATTGAGTCAGTTGTCCCCTGATTGGTTATCTCTTCCAATCATATGAAGGGTTCGTTCGTGCCTCCTACATGATGAACTTATACAGAGTTATCATGTGCTACCACATAGTCATATTGAGTCATGCTTTTGTTCAAGGGAAGTTAGCCTGAGTCGGCCTCTCTACGGTGTCTCTTGACTCATTTTTTAGTCAGCCATCCCTGGTTGTCAGTATCATGTCTATCATCACATCAGCTATATTAGTCCTTTACTCGTGCCGTTTGAGAAGGTCTCCATTGACTTCTTACTGGCGATTCTTGTCCTTATTAACGATGACATCTTACTCTGAGGATAGGCCTAGAGCCGCACCTTGGCCCTATTTTCATTATTGATAGGTCACCTTGTGCTCAGCATCGATCAATATCATGGGTTTTTGACTGAGTGGTTTCCCTTATGTTTGACATCAGCTTATATTATCACACATTGGGATTTGTGCAGTACCTTGGTGTCCATTTGACCCTATTAGTGGATACCTCGCCTCTGTGTCAACTTTCATTATTGGTTGGTTCAGAGGGTTTTTGTCGTGTGCTAGCCACATCTTGTGTACGCCGAAAACATACTTTGGTTGGGTTACTACATATTTTTCGTCCGATTCCTTCCACATTATTGGCCTACGGGTTACACTCGTACTAGATTGATGAAGGATGCCTTAATGCCTTCCTTGTAGCGGATCTTTCCCCATCGACTATGACTCATTGCTTTGGGGCAAAGATCTAGAGTCCATTTGGCAGTACCTTGGGGTTTGCAGTCATTAGTTGCAGATCCTTTGCTATCGACAGTGGGAAACCATCATTGTCTCATGATTGATAGATTCTTATAGGAGTTCGACTCCAGTTCATCTATTCACACTTGTTAGATTGTACTGGGTACCTTGACACTCATTATCATTATTGGTGAGTAGTCTCACGTCTGTTAACGATATACATCAATGACCGGTAATCAAATGATTTCTCACATGGTCGACTCCAGATCATTTACTCCCATAGTGCAGAAATGTACCACAGCGGTCGGTGAAGACCTCAGGTTGCATCAGCATTCATTAGTTCACTTGATAGTTGCTCCTGTTGCTGCTAGTTGATACCACCCCACGTTATATGTTGCAGTCATTCATGGCAACATTCTATATGTTGGCACCTAAGTTTACAGTGTAGTACCATCCTATTCCATCATGTTCATTTGGCACCTTTTGTGATTAGTCTTTGATATCAGTGATCCGGTTCATTCTTCAGCATCATTGACATTCTTATATGTGATATTCAGACATGTACTTGTTTGATCATGATCAGATGATCCATTATGTATTTTCCAGTCTTTCATACTTTTATACTTAGTGGATCCACTTGTACTTGATATGCGGACATGTTGTACTTTCTCTGCCTCAGACAATGTTTCTTTCTGATCTCCTTTTGTGGCTTGGCAGGCTGAACTCTGGTGAAGTCCTTCTCAGTTTTTGACAGATTTCCTTTCCATGTACTTGCTTAATACATTTCGGCCATCATGTACCCCTTCTGACCTCATATATTAGGGGGAATCTGTTATAGCTCCAAATCTCACTCTTGAGGTTTGTGATGCTGCACTCATGGCCCAGGGAAACCCCTCCTTCCAGATCTGGTCCAAAATTTAAAAAACAGTGTTTTATTCCCTATACACAACATTTCCCTGAGCTAAACGCGTGTGCACGCGGGTCTGTGTATACCCAACACGTGTATATGTCTTAAAACACTTTAAAAAACTAAATCTCCTTAATTTCGGGCAGAGATCGCAGGTTTTACTTGCTGATTACCTATTAGTGCCCGTGGCCCAACTGTTCCCAACGAATTCCCAACAAAAAAACTACCTTGGGAGAAGTGTAAAAAGGCTTAAATGGGAAGGCCTAAGGGAGGAGAGAAGAGAGAGAAAGGTTACTATGCTGAGACTTCCCTGACCAGGTCTGAAGATCCTAGTGCCTCCTGCACTTCCCCCATTTACAGCAAACCCTTGTTTCCTTGTGTGATGATGTCTATCTACTACTTGAGATATCATGGAGTAAGTCATGGAAGGAGTTTGTTAAAGGCTTTAGACTGGACAAATCCGGAGGATGGTTCTGCTTGGAGCCTGCGAAAGGACGAATCAGGTGAAATTATTCCTTTCTGTACTTTATTTGTCTATAATAAAAGAAACACATGTCTTTGTTCCTGATATAAATCTTCTTCATGTTTATGCTATCCATGTTATGATTCATATATGAATGGTTTTTTAATTGCATAACTAACTACCCTTCAATATACTATGAAGATGATTTATTTATGATGTTTAGTCCATATACTATTGTACTTTCTTTAATTGATTGTTTTGCAGGTTGAAGGAGCAAAAGGAACTTCAAGAGGGTTTGGACCCTGGAAGGATCTTCTCAAACGAGGGACCCCCAGGTACGTCCCTTATCGTATAGTTTGCTTATATTAGCATTATGGCTGTATGGAATGTGTGTTTCTCTGTATAGACAACCTCTGATCTGTTAGGGTATCAACCCAAGACCCTAGGGGAATTTTTCCCTTAACAATAGGAGTCTTTCTCTATGGGCTCTAATCTCATCAATTTTCATTGATGTTTGTGGAGGTTCAGTTTCAGTAATTTCAATTTCTTGATATTTTCCTTCGTTGCTTAGTTTTTGTTGTGATTTTCTTCTAGACCTATTGGGAATGCACAAAAATGATTTTTCTTTCTCTATCATAGTATCATCTTGCTTTTTCTTCAATCTTTTCATATGATAGAAAGGAGAATGCATGATACTTCTTGTGACATGTAACTACTCAAACTTCTCCTCATTCCCTGTTGTTTGTTCTTCAAAGTGATGTTAACCCAAAAACTCCTTCCAAAGCAACCCCTTATCCCTTACCTGATACTCAACAAGTATTTTGATTAGCCCATGATGATAGATATTGGCTTCCTTGGATTTTGTTTTCTTCTTGGCATTCTCTACCATTTTGGTTAGGCTTTTTGAAAAGAAGTAGGGTAAGTTAATTTTACAATCTCATTTTATGTGTCGAAGCAATTTGATATGATAGAGATATACCATATTTTACTGATTATCACAAGTGAAGTACCTATGGATAATCAAAACCAATTCTGACAATGGCTCTCTGAGCCAATCTCTTGGAATCATTCTTTTTCTGTCAAAGGATCCCTTCCTTGGTTTCTCCAAGAGAAAGGTCCATCCCTTTTCCATAAAATGCAGACCCTTGTGATACTCTTCTCCTATCAAAGGAAGGTCTAATGATTGAGAAAGAAATGTTGGGTTCAATGGTATACAAAGTTCACCAACCCTATTTTGTCCATGTTCAAAATGCTCTATGAACTCCTGTGTGATTTTATCATTGTGACCATTGAACTTCTTAAGAAACTCCATTAGCCCTGCCTAGTATAATTTATCCACTATATCCTTACTCCATTTTTCTATCTTGAAGTCTTTAGGTTCAATTTTGGTTGCCATTTTCATCCTCTCTATGTACCAACTAATATAGCCTTGGAGTAGTATGATCTGGATTATCCACAATATTATGTTCATTATGTCGACGTTTCGAACACCAAAGGGGGTCCATCATCAGGACCAAAAATGATAGGATATGAATGATAGTTTTGAGAGAATAATCTTCCAACCAAAGTATATATAAACCTAGATAATGATAAAAATTTATAGAAGCTAACCCCTACATATACGAATTCTTTAATTTTAATTTTAATTATTTTAGTTTTAATT
Organism: Pinus tabuliformis; assembly: GCA_031772625.1. Classification (NCBI taxonomy): domain Eukaryota; kingdom Viridiplantae; phylum Streptophyta; class Pinopsida; order Pinales; family Pinaceae; genus Pinus; species Pinus tabuliformis. The sequence goes on along the minus strand of CM062819.1, from coordinate 1,875,437,404 downwards.
ATTCTAATTTCAACTATTTTAATTTTAATTATTTTGATTTTAATTATATGTTAAATAAATTAATTATTAATCTCTAATAAATACAATTGATTAAAACCAATGAGACATTAATTGTAATAAGTTTATTTATATAATGTAATATGATTAGTTTCTAGTTTTTTTTATTTGTAATAAGCTTTTAATTAGCATATATTTTTCTTCCTTTTATTTTTAATTTTAATTTTTGTTTTATTATTATTTATTTTAATTAAAATCAATTTTTATTTATTACTAAATTAATTAATTAATCAATCAATTAAGCTATAAACCCTAAGTATCTAATTAATAAAGATCTAAAATTATACTAATGTGATGAGATATTTTATTCCTATTTATTCTATTGATTTATAGATTAGTTTTATTGTTTAATTAGTTTTATTATTTTTATTTAACCTAAGTATCTAAGAAGTAAATTATTTAATTTATATAATTAATTAATAAATTAATTTAATTAATTTATAATTTTATTTTATTTTTTATTTATTTTAGTTAATTAAACCCTAAGTATCTAATTAATAAAGAAGTAAATTATTTGATTGATTTAATTAATTAATTAATTAAGTTAATTAATTTATAATTTTTTGTTTTAATAATTTTTATAATTTTTCTTTTTTCAAATGTTAATTTATAAAACTATTGTTACTATAATCTATAGTCACTAGAATAAATTTTTATTTTGTTATATTGGTTATTATTAATTAATTTTAATTAATTAATTAATTTTGGGGAGAAACCAGTGAAACTACACTTCGAAAGATTTGGAGTGATTTATCTGTCTAATCAAAGGGGGAGGAAATTTCCACTAATCTCACTCCCATTGTCCCCATTGAGGTTCTGAGGAAATTTCATAATTTCGATAGCCTCTCTGATTTTTCTCTTTTGATAATGATCCTCTCTTGCAATGATTTTGGCGTCTTCTAAACACACATGATGTTTGGTTTTGGATGAGTGTTCTGCAAGGGCTGATGTACATGATCTCCCACTCTTAATATCAACTTCGTGCTTTTTAAGTCTTGTTTTCAGAGATCGTCTTGTTTCCCCAGTATAACCCTTGCCACATGAGTAATCAATCTTGTACACACCCTTGAGTTGTTGATGATCTATGTTATCCTTGACTAACCTCATCATTTTCCTAATTGTTCCACATGTTGTAAACGGAGTGTTTATGTCCTTATTTCTTAAAAATTTTGCAATCTTATCCATAATCCCTTGAATGAATGGGAGGTATACTTTCCCACAATTTTCTTTCCTGTTTTCCCGAGGACCCATAGAGAGGATCTTATCCTAAGCTCTTTTTATAACTTTCTTAATACTAAACTCCTTGTCTCATATGTTTCTGAAAAAACAGGTTAAGTGTTTAATTTCTTCATTTAGGTGATCAGAGTCAGAAATTCTCAGAGCCCTAACATCCATAGTGTTTAAGATGCCAAATTTTTACGATGGATGATGGTATGAGTCAGCATGTAGATAGCTTTCCATATGCATTTTCTTCCTATAGATCTAGTGTCCCAAAGTACCATCCTCTTTTCTATTGATCAGGAGATCTAGAAAGGGGATTTTACTATTTTCTTCAAGCTCCATAGTAAACTTGATTTTGGAAGATATAGAGTTAAGATGATTGAAAAACTTCTCCAGTTCAGCCTTGCCATGAGTCCATTTTAAGTTGGTGTCATCAACAAATCTTTTCCACCAAGTTGGTTTCAAAGGGTATGAGTCAAGGGCTTTTCTTTCAAAGTACTCCATGTATAAGTTGGTGACAATGGGTGAGAGTGGGGAACCCATAATATATATATATATATATATATATATATATATATATATATATATATATATATATATATATAGATATATATATATAGTTGACCTTTTCGTTTATTCAATCCTTGGATAAAAATCATGGTGAATGTACTTACCAAACCTCTATAGCTTTGAAAAAAAATCATATTACTTCCTCTGCCTTTAGATCTTGAATATCTCTATCTCTTGCTGCAAATGGTGTTAAAAAAGAAACCCTCTGTTTGTAAAACTGGGTAAAAAAAACTCTTCACTGTGTGAAAAAAACATGTAAAAACATCTCCAGTAAATTCAAAATATCTCACTGTTTATGAAATCATGTTTAAGGATCCTCTTTGTTTGAAAAATTGCCCATAAAAATCCATGAAAAACCTTCTATGTTTGCAAAATTTCATTCTAAACTACTCACTGTGTTTTTTTTTTTTGGCTAACTGCATTTTAAAAAGCATGACAAAATCATTTTTGATACCTGAACTGGAAATGACTTGTATAAAACTTGAAAAATTTTTCTTGTTAATGGTTTGTCCTTCCTGTGTAAAAATACAATTTTAAGTAAACTCTTCCCCAACATCTCGAAAAATCGTGGATTCTACAGATGGCAGAGCATATTTAGGGTGATAGAGAATTGCAAATCCATAATTGGAGTTTTGTTTCTCTCACATTATGACACATCTGAACAAAATATTAAGTTAAACCTTTTTTTCAAAATCTTTTAGCTGTTGAGAAGACCCCGGAATTGACTCTTACTTGATCACTGCATGATTTTCAAAATTTGTTGGAGAGAAATGTCAGCTCAGTTTGGAGGAAATCTCAGTTTCTCTCTCCTCCTTTAAACAAAATTATTCTCCTTATTGTCCACGCAATTTTTCCACGCAATCCCTCTACAATGCAGGGTTCTCCTCTCCCACACAGTTCCCTTTCACTTTATGCGTCTTTCTCTATGTATTTCTCTTTCAGTCATGATTCTTTTAATGTTTTCTTAAGCTATGGATGAATATGAAGCATTGTCCTCGATTCTGGGTTGGGTTTAGCTATGATGATGAAGAAAAACACACGCAGACAGTGTTCAATCCTTTGAAACGTTTTTGACCATTTTCTTGCTTCTTGATTTGACTAGCTGACCTTTCATTTTTTCGATTTTGGCTGCCACTTGTGTTACTTAATGCATCATGGTTCATATTATTATGACCATGTTATCCTTTGTACATTCCTTCGACACTTGTTTTATTTTTTCTAATGTTGCATCATAGTTTGTGATTGTTTGTATATTAGAGTTTTTAATACTCATTACCATTAGGACTTAGCTTATGATTTTTTCATTGCATGCATTATGTTTGCTTATATCCACCATACTTGTTTGCATGTTGCATATTCATGCCTTTATCATTGCATATTTGTCATTTTTCATCATATACTTATGTATTGATATTTGTTTTCAAATGACCATAATCTTGGGTCATTTCAAATCAAATTCTTTTTGAAAGATTAAGTATATTTGTAATGATACTAACCCTCTATGTTCTTGTTTTGTAGGCACATAAACTAATCCTTCTTGTTGTGTAGACAATTTTTCCATGAGGCAACAATTTTTTTTTCAAAAAGGAGATGTGGCCAAAAAGTTTGGTTCAAAATTGAAAATGATGTGGTTGAGTGATGAGATGAACGAATGTATATCATGTAAGGTGAAGTAGCATAATGTAAGATGATATATACATGGGTATGGATACTAAATATTCAAGTTTAAACTAGGTTATCAATATTAGAAAAAAATTCAAAATCGCAAGCATTAATAATACGTTAAACTTACAAAACTTTCCTTTTATTTGATAGGTCAATGTTAATGATTTTCATTTGTTGATGATGACCTTAAGTCTTTTTTTTGTAAGCTGTGGTAGTTCCTTCTTTTTCTATTTATAAATCAAGTTGTTCCATGTACAAAATTTTGGTGGCATCAACTTGCCCAAATGGGAAACCAAGTCTGTTGGCCACCTGAGTCTGTTATATGCCATCCACTAGTAAAATTTTAGCAGTCTTTCAATCCAAGCTAAATATACTTCAATCTAGAAACATTGTTCAGGTTTCGACCTAACATAAAACACAAGAAAAGAAAATGTTATCCGTTAAAAACCCAGTAAAAACTGGAAACTAAAAAAAAAAAGAACTATTCCTTTCTATCATCTTTATCAGATTCCGCAATAGCCAGTGCAACATCAGAGTCACCTGGCACTAGAGACAGCTTCATCAGACATTGCTGGATCTCATCCAGCTTGTTGTCTTGCATTAACAAGATAATTTGCAGATTTTTCATGTCCTTTTTGATAGTGGGCATACCTTGTGCTATTTCCGCCACCTCCCCCGCCACCTACTCCAGGGCTCTGGCCAGTAAGTGCTTCATAACCGAGTACACGTGTAGGGCTTGTCTATATAGTGTCATCCTACCTCTGGTGTGCCCTAGGTCGGGGACTACATCCCCCCATTCTTCCATTTCTGGCTCAGAATCTTCTTTCATGACACTGTCCTCCATCTCCTAGATTAGCTGGCGAATGTTAGCATCTGTCCCTTCTCTGTATGCGTGAGTTACTTCATGAATAGCCATCTTGATAGATTTCCTACCTCTTCTCTGACCTGCCAGCGTTGAAGTCGTAGGATCACTTTTAAATGGCTGGCTCTGGCACGCTGTGCCCCCACGACCTCGGCCTCTACCCAGGCGTGCCATTTCTTCCTTTACAGACTCCTGCTTACAATTGTCAACAGAAAACGTTAGCATTCTAGGAACTTCGGTCTTTCCATAAGCCGACATATCCTTGTCTCTTAGCATTCCTTCCCCACTCCAGCCTCCCCCGTCTCTCTGGAGAATTGAAGGTCTCTCCTCCCCTGGACTAAGGTTGGTGGTCAAGCCATCTGCCATACATTCTCCAGGCATGCCTACGCTCTAATCCTCTTACTGCCTATCAATGCGGTCCTCAGGCCCGCCCTGACACAACCCCTCCCCTGCGTTTCCCAGCTTTCCCCCCTCCTCCAACATACTATGCTTAATAGAGTGAATTGCAGGAGGTAAGCCAAAGGAAACATACCCAGAATTGAGCTCGGCCACAGAAGATCCTGTCACTCGCACTGCTCTGTTCCCCTCCTTCCTTCACTGCGATCTGAGCTTTCTTTCTAAAACTACCACCCTCATGTACCCCTTCCCATCTACCCTACGTCCCATCCCACTACCGCCGCCGTTCTTTCCCACCTCTCCCCCCATACTCCTACGACTTTTCCTCCTCGAAATTCCCGCAGCCATGCAAGACGCGACCACGTCCGATTGATCCAGCTTGATGGCATTAGATGGCCATCCTAGTCATCCTCTCACCTGCACTATCTTCATGCTCATACACTCCCCCTTTATCACCCCGATTGGGGGCCACCTGTATCTGCTATCTTGAGTTCGTGTCTTCATGGTAATCTTTGGCAAGGATTGCTTTGAGGGGCTCCAATCTAGGCTCCTCAAGTTGAAGTGGCCAGACACTATCCTGATTGCCTCTTTGTTCATTACTTCCCAAATTGGCTAGGAAATCAGATGCTTTGTTGCCTTCCCTTCTTACATGATTTATTATCATATATTCAAACCACCTTATAATGGCTTCCAATTCTTGGACCAGGCTAGCCATCCTCCAACTTTTCACAACTTTGTCCCAAGTCTTACCGTTATTAAGTTTCCTTATCACATCTATAACAAGTTGGGAGTCTCCTTCTACCTCCAGGTTGTTATATCCAATTCTTATCGATGTTCGTAATCCTTGATAAATTGTCGTAAGCTCTAATTCATTATTGCTCATGACACCACCATGGCCTGAGTATACCCATCTTGTCCTGCCCTGGTCATCCCAGAAGATGCCCCTGAGCCCCACCGGCCCCAGGTTTCCTTTTGAGGCTCCATTCAGCTTGATGAAACCTGCAGTAGGGCGTGAGAAATGGATAGGGCTATTGTTGCTTGAGCCAGAAGGTTTCCACATCTTGGGTGCTACCATTCATTGATCTAGATTTAGTTTGGCCAGAATCCATTCTTCATCAGGTGTTGTCTTCCAATCCTCTTGACTCCAAGCTTCCACTAGAATAGTTTCTCTGATATGACTCAAGGTTCTTTTCTAGACCTGCCCTTGAGGCAACTCTTTGTTTTAAAAGATTCTACGGTTTCTTTCTTTCCATATCATCCACATGTTCAGATCGACAACAAGACTCCATGCTCTTCTCACCACTGGGCTCGTGAATTGACCGTGCCCCCATTGTTTGATTGTTTCTTTGATGTTTTGATGATCTCTATTTATCCTTCCAAAAAGCCCCCAGATTTCTTCCCATTGTTGCTGGGCAAAAGGACAAGAATTCAGAAGGTGTTCAGACGTTTCCTGATCCTGTTTACAAAGACTGCATCTGGGTGGACCCTGAATGCCTCGCTTTTGAACTTGATCCCATGTCAGAATGCGACCCTTGCACACAAGCCATAGGAAGTGAGTCACTTTTGGCCACCATTTTCCTTGCCAAATTTGTTTCCATAGGGATGTCAGGTCGTCTTGTTCCTACTGCGTGATGAGATTGTAGGCTTCTTTGATCGTGAAGGTTCCTTTCATTGAGTGACCCCATCTCAGTATGTCTGGACCTATTCTGATAGCTATTTTCCTTGTCTTCATTTCTTTTATATACAGCTCTCTTTGTTTTGCATCAATAGTTCTATCCCATTCTTCTGGGTTTTTCCAAGTTCTCCATAACTCCTCTTGGTGTTCTTCATT